>OY856415.1:478139475-478514475 GCA_963693085.1 Alisma plantago-aquatica
AAGACGTTCTGTGGGTGTTAGATCCCACCCGTGGGCTAGTATCAGATCTGATGGAAGATGACCTAGCAGATAAGTGTGAGAGGCTACGGATTACAGAGGCAGAAGAGGAGGTAGCGGAGGTAAAGGTGGACGACGACCAGATTCTGACAGAGCACATGGAGCTGGCGTTGGTCGCCAAGTTATGGACGGAGAGATCCTTCAATTTTGCGGCGATGAAGCGGACCCTGGCGTAGGCGTGGGGACTGCTCGATGCAATTTTTTTCAAATCCGTGGATCCAACAACATTCGTGATACAATTCACGAATTGGAAGGATAAACAAAAAGTTTTGGATGAGGGCCCGTGGAATTTTGACAATAAGTTGCTTCTTCTCAAGGAGGTGAATGCGGGGGAGCAACCAGGGCGAATTAAGTTCAAAGTTTGCACCATATGGGTCTGACTATATAACCTACCTTTGGGCATGAGATCGCCGGCGGCGATCAGGAGCATTGTGGAGAATATTGGACCGGTGGTGAAGATGGACTGTGATGGTTTGGGATGGGAGACCTCTGCTAGAGTGAGGGTTGCGATCGATGTATCAAAGCCTTTGAAGAGGATCCAGAAAGTGTGCTGTAATGATGGCAGGGTGGCAGTTGTCGATCTGAAGTATGAAAGGCTACTTGTGTTCTGTTTCCATTGTGGACTGCTAGGGCACGCGGACAGGGACTGCCCGAGCTTGGAGGAAGATGATAACAACAGAAGGTTCTGGGGAAACTGGTTGCGGGCGTCTCCCCAAAAGCCTAGAGTTCCTCTTGAAGACGAACTCCTTGGGGGGCGGCGCTCCAGGGCAACGGGACATGTCTAGTTCCAAACGAGAAGCAAATCGACCCCTAGCCAGTCGTGGGGGTCCGAGGGATGGTCCCAGGATAAGAACGAGCGGATACCAGTAAGGGCGCACGACATGAAGGAAACAAGGGAGGCGCAGAGCAAGAGAAGAGAGGGGAACGATGAACAGATAGGGATAGAAGACTGTGGGGAAAATCTACCCCCGCAGAATGCTGCAAGATGGAACCAATATACAATGGCAGAACTCCTCGCAGTGTTCAAACCTTCAGCTACGGCGGCGTGTGGAGAGCAGCATGCTGGTGAAGATGGGGAGGTATATGTCCACGGGGGTACAAAGCAGGGTGGAAGGAAGAAAGGGAGGGCAGGGTTTGAGCGTGAGTATCGGGAGGAGGAAGCAGTGCATATAGGGGGAAACGGTAGAGCTGGAGTACAGATGGAAGATGACCAGGTCCACGGTAGGACGGAAACAACAATGGGATGTGGGGGGGGGGAGGTGTGGGCGACGTGAGGGAGAAACCAATGGCGAGAGGCGATGGTGGTGGGATGGAACGAGCAGAGGGGAATGTGGGGAAAAAAAAGAAAGCTTTGCACATAAGGAAAGTGGTATTGCTGACAAGCCTAGCTCGGTTCCCTGGGAAGGAGACAGAGGAGATGGAGAAGGGAAGAGGACGGGCGCTAGCTGAACGCAGATAAAAACTGAAGCTGAGAAAGGAGATGTCACCAAAGGTTACTATTACTGAGGAGCAGGGGGAGCAAGGGAGCAACATGCGGGTCACTAGGCAAAATAAATACAAGAGGACCAGAATGAATGTCGATGAGAAGGGCAATGAAGCTATGTATATGGATACAGGCACAACAAGGGTAGAAATTGTTGAAGGTTTCAAGAGACAGAAGACAGTGTATAGTGCAGGTCCGGGTGTTGATAACAAAGGTGAAACTCACCAAGTAGCGGGTGTTGGGGGAGCCCAACCCCGTGAACAACCATGAAAAATCTGAGTTGGAACACCCGGACCTGTGCTGTAGAGAGAGACCTAATATAGTTTTCGTTATGGAAACTATGATGGAGGACATGTTACTTGAAAATGTGAAAAGAAGGTGTGGCTTTGTGGAAGGAATTTGCATTTCATGTTCTGGTAGAGTTGGGGGCATCGGCTTATGGTGGAAGGATGTGCAGGTGGATATTATCAGCTATTCTAACAGGCATATTCAATATAAAGTAGAGGATGAGAGACCACAGGATCAAAAATATAAAACCTGGGATCTGATGAGACAACTATTTGGGAGTACAGAAGGCCCTGTTGTGTTCTATGGTGACCTCAATGAAATCACACAAAATTCAGAAAAGCGAGGAGGACCGACGAAGCCAAAAAGAGTTATGAGGCCGTTCCGAGAGGTTATTGATGACTGTGCACTACTAGACATTGGTTTTGATGGTAATATATTCACATGGTGCAGGGGGAGGACGGTAGAGACTCTGGTGGAGGAGAGACTTGAAAGATTCCTGGTGAGTGATGAGTGGAGAAATAAATACACGGCCTACTCCGTAAAACACATCCCTTTCTATATGTCAGACCATGCACCGATTATTCTGTCAACAGTGGTGGGCGATCCGGTGAGAAGGAAACGGCAGGCTAGATTTTACTTTGAGCCTATGTGGCTGTCCAAGGAAAGCTGTGGCAAGACGGTGCAGGAGGCATGGAGGGAAGGGGATGGGCTGGAGCTGAAATGTAAAATCAAGAAGGTGGGTGGGAGTCTAGACATATGGGCAGCTACAAAGTTTGGTGGGGTCAAAAAAAGAATCAAGGAGACCACAAAATGCTTGGGTGAGGAACAAAAGAAATGGCCAGATGGGGAGGTGCTGAAAAGATGTGAGGAACTTGCAAATGAACTACAAAAACTCCAAAGAGAAGATGAAATGTTTTGGTGTGCGAGGGCAAGAATAAAAGAGCTAAAAGAAGGGGACAACAATACAACGTACTTCCACCATAAAGCATCCCAACACCAAAAGAAGAACACTATTAATGGTCTTAAAGATGAGAATGGGATTTGGAGGACAACAGATGAGGAGATCCTGAAAATTATTGAAAACTTCTATAGAGAACTTTTCCAGGCGGGGGGCTCCATTGATAGTGAAGGGGCAATGGCTGGTATACAGAGGAGGGTGGAGGGTAGGACGACAGAGATACTAGAACAGGAGCTATCAAATGAAGAAATTAAAAGAGCTGTTTTCCAAATGTCACCTAATAAAGCACCGGGTTCTGATGGTATGAAGCCTGTTTTTTACCAAAAATTTTGGCACATAATTGGGGAGGACATTGCAAATCATATTAAAGGCTGGTGGAAAGGGGAGTGCTCAATAAAGGATTTTAATGATACGCTGGTTGTTCTTATTCCTAAGGTGAAAAGGCCAAGAGTGGTGGGAGAGTTCCGACCTATCAGCTTATGTAATGTTGTATACAAAATTGCGACTAAAGTTCTTACAAATAGGTTGAAACCTCTCATGGATAGCATAATTTCAGCAAATCAGAGTGCGTTTATACCGGGCCAAATGATCACAGATAATGCTCTGATCGCATATGAGTGTTTTCATGCTATGAAAGGAGGGAAGGGTGGCAAACAAGGGCAGATTGCTTTGAAGCTTGATACGATGAAAGCTTATGACAGGATTGAATGGGACTTCTTGAAGAAGGTCATGGAAAAGTTTGGGTTTGACTGCAAGTGGATTGATAGAGTTATGGACTGTGTATCCTCGGTCTCTCACACTTTTACAGCCAATGGGGAAAGATCTAACACTTTTCAGCCGTCTCGTGGACTTCGACAAGGTGACCCTATCTCTCCTTACTTATTTATCCTATGTGCTGATGTGTTCTCTACCTTACTTAATCTCGCGGTTAGTGCAAATGCCATCCATGGTATGCGCATTAGCCGCCCCCCCGGATCTCACATCTCTTCTTTGCAGATGATAGTATTCTTTTTGCTAGAGGGACTAGGAATGAATGCTTGAGAATAGCTGAAATTATCAGCAGTACGAGCAAGCATCGGGTCAAAAGATCAATCTATCCAAGTCCAAAATTGTTTTTAGCAAGAAGGTGATGCGAAGCAAGAGGGACAAGATAAAGGGTCTTCTGGGAGTTAGGGAGGTGGAAAGACAGGAAACCTAGCTGGGCCTACCTACAACTATTGGGAGATCAAAGAAGACTGCATTTTCTTACATCAGAGAGAGGGTGAGAAACAAATTTTTGGGATGGAAGGAAAAGCTACTTTCTAAACCAGGGAAGGAAGTGCAAATCAAGGTGGTTATACAGGCTATACCAACCTATGTCATGAGTGTCTTCCAACTTCCGACGGGCTTGATTGAGGACTTAAACTCCATGGTGGCAAGGTTCTAGTGGGGGGCAAAGGTGGGACAGAGGAAGATTTCATGGATGAGCTAGGAAAACTTGTGTAAGTCAAAGAAGGAGGGTGGTATGGGCTTCCACGATCTATCAACGTTCAACCAGGCGTTATTGGCAAGGCAGCTATGGAGGTTTCTCACAAAGCCAGAAGCATTGGTCTCAAAGGTCTTAAAAGCTAAATATTTCCCGAATCACAGCTTGTTAGATGCATGTCTTGGCCTTACACCCAGTTACACATGGCACAGTCTTTGGGGGGCAAAATCTCTCTTTGTGCAGGGCCTTAGTTGGAGGGTTGGAGATGGCAGAAACATCAATATCTGGGAGGACAGGTGGATCCCAGGTAAGGAGGACATTCTTTCTAGCTCGGGAGACGTGACAGCTGGTTGGCCCACTAAAGTTCATGAGTTGATACGAACGTATGGAAAGGAGTGGGATGTGGACAAACTCCTTAATCTGTTTTCTAGGGAGATAGAAGCCGTGGTGAAATCTATTCGTCTATCTACATGGGATACGACAGACACGATATATTGGTGGCCGCAACATGACAGAAACCTCTCGGTCCGGTCGGCATATTGGTTGGGGAGGTTGGGGTACAGTGGACTTAGAGAAAGACAGATGCGTGTATCGCATGCCCTATGGCGCCTTATATGGGGGAAACGTTAGCCTCCAAAGCTAGCTCATTTTCTTTGGCGTATTGCTACGGGAAGCTTGGCTACTAGAGGACGCTTGCATGATAGACATGTTTCGGATGATGGCGTTTGTCCCATTTGCGCAACACAAGTGGAATCCATTCGACATATGCTTTGTCAATGTTCTGGGGCAGATATAGTCAAGCGGGAAAGTTGGCTGGGAGATGCTAAACGGCTTGGGGATTCTAGGAATTTTCATGACGATATGGTAGAGCTGTTCGAGTCATGCACGGAGGCGGAGATGGATGAGGTTGCTGCTATGTGGTGGACATGTAGGAACAATAATTTTTTTAAAGATGAGGCCCCTTCCCCACGACCAATCTTACAGACGTATAGGGCGCTGATAGCTGACTACAAGAGGATGGCGGTGTGCGAGGGGGGACATGCCTTGGGAAGGGGGCTGGGCGGAGGGAGGGATGAGGATGGTTGGGGATGGGGAAGGCAAGGTGTGGACCGGTCATGGGTGTTTATACACTCAGACGCAACTGTGTTGGAGGGATCGAAGAGGGGGCTTGGGGCTGTCCTTCGGGATGGGGAAGGTAACTTTGTGGGAGCTATTCAACAACACATAGCAGCCTTTTGGGATTCGTCAGTAGCGGAAGCCGCATCAGCTAGGTTGGGACTTACGCTGGCTAAGGAAAAATGCCATCCGGACATGAAGGTAGTACTATGCTCAGACTCTCTCTCTCTCTGGTGAAGGCACTGAAGGACCCAGGTGGAAGAAGGGATTATGTGGGGCTCCTTGCTGAAGACATGTCCAGCGTGGCTACCTACTTTAGTCTTTTCCATTTTTTTCATGTAAAAAGAGTCCAGAATGCTCTGGCTCATTTTATCTGTCATGATGCTATTGACTCGGGAGGCCATACTATTATATACGACACTATGCCGAGTCAGTGGTGTGGCGTCGCCGAGAGTGACAGTTTCTTTGTACCTTGATTGATTTTATAAATGATGATGGGGTTTTCAATATATATATATATATATATATATATTCATGTTAGAATACACTCGAGTGTATTCAGAGCATAATACACTCTAGTTTTTCATGATGAAATATTTTATTTTCAAAAATCTAATCCATTGATCTTCTTAAAATCTTGTGAATAGCTCATACACAAAATTTGAGCACATTTGGACATTTATAGGTCATGTTATAAAGACTGCAAAAATTATACATTTCAAATTAGTTTCGCGCATTAATTTTGTTGCCCTTGGATGAGTGACTTACACTCATCTAAATGGGCTCAAAATTTTTATGTAGCCTAGTTATAGTATGACAGTGAAGATCAACGGTTTATATTTTGTAAAAAATAGTCTTGATATGAAAACACACTTGAGTGTATTCTTGCGATCTGTACACTCGAGTGTATTCTAACCTGACTCTCTCTCTCTCTCTCTATATATATCTATATATATATATATATATATATATATATATATATATATATATATATATAGAGAGAGAGAGAGAGAGAGAGAGGCCAGAATACACTCGAGTGTACTAGAGACGGAATACTGTGAAGTCATTTTTCATGATGCAATGTATATTTTCAAAATCTAAACCATGGATCCTATTTAATATCACATGAACATACTATATATATAATTTGAGCTCATTTAGACACTTATAAGTCATGCATCTAAAGGTGACAAAAATTATATAATTCAAATTTGTTTTGTGCGTCGGTGTTAATGGATATGAAAGAGTAACTTCATAAATTCCAAATGAGCTCAAAATTTGTATGTAACATTTATTTGTTATAATAACAAATATCAATGGTTTTGATTTATCAAATAAATTGTACAGATATGTAAACACCACTTGAGTGTACGGTGCGATCAGTACACTACATTGTATTCTAGCATAACTCTCTCTCTATAGTCATGTTAGAATACACTGAGTGTACAGATCACACCATACACTCAAGTGGTGTTTACACATCAAGATCACTTATTAGGAAAATATAAGCCATTGATATTCATTGTTATCATAATTATACGCTACTTTTAAAATTTAGCTCATTAGCTTGTTTGTAAGCCACTCAACCAAGGCCAACAAAATCAACGCACAAAACTAATTTCAAGTACATCATTTTTGTTGTCTTTCGATCGATGACCTATAAGTATCCAAATGATCTCAAATTTTATATATAGTCTATTCATAAGGTATTTAAGATGATCAATGGTTTAGATTTAGATTTTTGAAAAAGATGTGGCATAATGGATAATGACTTGAGTGTATTACATATCCAATACACTCGAGTGTATTCTAGTTTGACTCTCTCTCTTCTCTCTCTACACACACACACCGAGGTACTTGGTAGGTCTATATTGGATACCCTAGAAGAATAAACCCTTAGACCAGACATGTGGTGGCAGTTAACAACCATGCCACATCAAATGCCATCTCATTTCTTACATTTAAAATTTGAGCATGTCAAAAACTCAAAGAGAGTACAACTCTACATCCAAGCCTTGAAAGTAAAATGACAAAATTAACAGAATGTATACCCCTAGTTTGACTTTCCTGCCCAAAATGATTATTCTTCTACTCATGTTGGGCATGCCATTACAATGACTCATCAGAAGTGTAAGAAGATCGCTACCATCAAATCACTAACATGTAAACTAATCATGTGAGTCACAAAGTTTCAATCGAGAGAATAAAACATCTGATAATATAGGTGATGCATTTATTGTTGTGTGCAAGTAACTACTAATATACCATAATCTTATGCAATTGGCAACAAACATCATTAATCAAATAGCAAATGTAAACAAGATAATCTCAATTGATGCATTATATTAAATAGTTCAACTAAATATATTTGTACTCCAATTGTACTCAACTGATTTATCATATCTTAGTTTGGACTAATAAGATTGGATTGAGCCTACTAAGATGCATACAAAGGATAACTTCAAGTAGCCCATGTCTTAGGATTACTGACGCCACTAACACTATCATAGTACCTCAGTCTACGGTAAATGTAGGGGTGCGACAACCTACAACCTAATAAGCTTTGGGCCTCATATCCAAGGTATTTAGGACTGAGGTGAAACAAACACCAAAAGGATCATGTAAATGATGTCAAATGTCAAATACAGATAAAAATGTAACACACACCTCCTCAGGTACACCACAGTTGGACAACTCTAGAAGGAGATATGGGTTGTCCCTCACTACGTGAGATCCTGCACTGTGCTAGGAACTATAATTGAAGTTATTAGGCACCTCACCAAGTGAGGATTTACAATCTCTCACGTGATCATTTCAATTAGTTCTTGGTGTGGATTTATGAGCGTGGGAATGTTCTCACAATCCACTAGGTTGCTACACGGATATCAATTTGACTTTCACAAAACTAGACCACCGAGGAAGATTTTACAATGCCTAGGCATTCCAATTCTATAGTAATCTAAGGTTTCACTTTATAAATGACCATGCTATTTTTGTTGGAATGACCACATTAACTAATAAGCAAAACCCAACTTATTCATTTTAGGATTTTTTTGGTTAAAAGCCCAATTTTGGATTTATCTCAGCTAATAAAATTAAACTATATATAAATGACATAAAATAGATAATAATTTGAATTTCACTTTCAACGACAAAAGGTCACCATTTACCTAAAACCCCTAAGTTGGATCGTTCGACTCATGCTCATAGATAATTTCTATATGATTGCTAATTTTGCACGTACAATATCATTTATCAATAGAACAGAGAATAATATTAACTAAAACCTTTGGTATCACATTATGCATATATTAATTCATCACAAAATGTTTCACTACAAAAATTCAAGACTTTTGCATAAATAGCCAAAATATGTCGAAATTGGGCATAAGTTGGCTAAACTGACACATTAAAAAAAATATAATTATGGTTATATTATTTACACTACTACAGAAATAGCTTATAACGTCACATTTAGAGGCGTCAGTTGTATCCCAAAAATCGATGCTTGAACCCTATAACGTCGGCTTAAAGCACAAACTGACATCTATATGTGCAGACTGGCCAGACATGAGTATCACTTTTTATTTAGCATTGGTTGCTCAATAAGAAACTGACGCCTAAAATTGCCCGCCAAATCCAATTTTTCCAGTGCAAAAAAATTACCTCCAAAATTTCACATACGGTGTCGGTTGTTTACAAAACAACCGATGACTACAGGTTTTTCACGAGACAGAAATCGGGCCCATTTTTTTTGTTGGTTTTCTTGCAACAACCGACGTCGATGTGTTTTTGCGCGCTGTCCCCGCAAAATTTTTTACCTCCCTTTGGCGTCGGTTTTTTACGACAACCGAAGACTATGGACATAATTCAAGAACATTTTTTTTCGACATATGTAGATAGATGTCAGTTTTTCTAGTTGAAACTGACGACTATCATTGAACATATGTGTCAGTTTTTTGTGATGACTGACGCCTTTTATGTTAAGCGTCAGTTGTTTTTAATAACTGACGTCTATGGTTAACATAATAGCACCCACGCGAACCAGACTCTTCCCCTTTCTCTATTTTATTCCCGATTAAGTGTAGGTCTGGCGATTCCGCTGCTCGCCTAGTGCTCCGACCGCCTGCTCGCCACTGCCACGCCTCCCGCCTACTGCTCCAGCCGCCTGCTCGCCGCCGCCACACCTGCCGCCGCCGTCGCTCGCCTACCGCCTAATGCTCTGGCCTCCTGCTCACCTGTCGTGTACCTACTGCTCCGACCGTCGCGCGCCTACCACCTAGTGCTCTGGCCTCCTGCTCACATGCCGTGTGCGTACTGCTCTGACCACCGCGCGCTTGCCACCTACTGCTCCGGCTGCTTGCTCGCCTGTCGCACTGCCGCCACCACGCCTGCCGCCACTCGATAGGTACCCTTCTTCCTCCTCTTCTTCGTCTTATCTTTGCATTGCACAACTCGTGGTTCTCCACTTGTACCTTCTCCTTCCTTGGTGAGCAAGTTGTGTGCCCTTCTCCTCCACTAGCCGCCCTTCTACTACTCCTACTACTCAAAATCCATGCCAACGCCAACTCCTCATCAGTGCGAGGTTATGATAAATCCCTTTTTCAGTGATGCACCTTATTTTGGTGATTAGTATTATCATTTTAAGCATTTTCTTGTTTAGTTGGATCCATAGTCATTGTTCCCTGTTCATTGATGTGCTTTTGCCATCTATTTCCACTACCTAATTTCTTGAATTATGTTTGATAAGAACTGTTGAATAATGTTTTAAAATAATATTATGATGCTTGAATGTATTGATTGTATAAAATTGTTATATTGCATGATTGTTTGCTAAAATTCCATTTTGTTGGTTCCATATTAACCACAAACTAGATGCATAGGTAAAAATATACATGTCTTAATAATTCAATATGAATCTGGAATAATCAAAAGAAAACTAATATATGGGGGAAAGAATAGTTATATATATAAGAAGGTTGTTCTTATTAGCTGGGGTGGAATAGCTCGGGTGGTGCAGCTCGCAAGCCCCCTGCGAGGGGGAACGGGTTCGACTCCCAGCGTTCCACCGAAGTGAATTAGCCCACGCGTCGTCCGGCCAACGATGCGACTACTTGGTGGTCCCTGTATGGGCGGGGGGCCATCCGGGGGTTTACGCTGCCTGCGAGGGTCACAAAAGTGGCGCTCGTGCGGGAGTGGTTCCCTCGTCATAAAAAAAAGGTTGTTCTTATTAATATACATATGGATGAGTTTTAGTAACATAAATTTAGATTATAAACCATGGATTAGAACAATTGATTAAATACCCTATTATAGTTCATCTATATCGTACTTGTATTTGGGAACATAAAAAAGATATAAGTAAATCACTAGTGTATATTAAGGTATGTTATATTAAACCATAGATATCCCTAGTAAGGATATATTGGGAAATAAACATATTTGATCCTAGTAAATAAATAAAACATATATAAGAGGGTATGGTTAAGACTACAAGATGTTGCTACTATAAATCAACTCATACACTGTTTCTAATCTTGTTGGCCTAGAAACCCGTCCAAGATTTACTCATTAGTAGTAAATCTTGGATAGTCCCTAGTTTGGGACTGTTCTTGAATACTTAATCTCACTTAGGATGTAAGTGTATAATGTGTATTGGGTTTTCAAGAAAATTTTGGTAGCATTTCCCCATTTGTTCTCTAAGTACATATGTACTTGGAGAACAATGGGGAAATGCTGCCGAAATTTTCTTGAAAACCCAATACACATTATACACTTACTAGTGAGATTAGGTGTTCAAGAATGGGATAGGTGGTACACATTTATTATATATAAGACCTTAAACCCTAAACTTTTAACCATAAACCCTAATATTTTAATCCTAGACCCTAATCTTGTTCTAATATATACTTATTTTCTCTTTGATCATAGAATGGATAGATCATGGATGTCCATTCTAAATCACTGCACCCCAGAGTTTATTTCTGGTCTTGATCAGTTTATTAGATTTGCTGAGGAACATAGGAAATAACCCGGAGATAGGTTCTACTATCCATGTAGGCATTGCGGTAACAACTTGAAAGTCAGCACTGGTGACAAAATAAAAAATCATGTCACGTGCAACAGGATTGTACAAGGCTATACAAAATGACACTGGCATGGAGAGATTTCAAACCTAAAATCAGTAGATGTCGATAGCAGTGCTTGTGTGGAAGAAGAAATTGCCTTCGATGACATAGATGTCAACGAACCAGTTCCAGTAGACATTGTTGATGCGATACTGGATAGTTGTGGAGTAGAGCACACCGATCCACCTCCCATATTTAGAAGCATTGTGCATGATGTTGAGATACCGTTATACACATGTTTTACTAAGTTTACGAAGCTTAGCACTGTGCTGAGATTGTATAAGATGAAAGCTAACAATAGATGGAGTGACAAAAGCTTCACGTCATTATTGTCTTTGTTGAAAGAAATTCTTCCTGAAGGAAACGAGCTGCCAATCTCAACATACCAGTTAAAGAAATTGTTGTGCCCATTGGGAATGGAGGCCAAGAAGATACACACATGCCTGAATGATTGTGTATTATTTAAAAAGGACTATGTGGATTTGAAAGATTGTCCAAAATGCATATTTATATTTTTTTATATGTTTTATTTTTTTGAATGTGAACTTTACAATATTTTATTATCTTCTAGTTATGTCAAATGCTAAATGTTTGATTTTTTAATGACACTTTCAGATGGCTGAGCATGAGCATGATGACCGTGATGATAATTACCGTGAGGGTGAGGATATCAATGCGCCGCCTCACAATGTAAGTTTTAAAAATATATCCTATATTTCTATCTATATGTCCATTTTTAGTTATATCCTGTAAGTGTGTTTATTTTGTCAAATTTTAGGTTGATGATGTACCCCCTGAAGAACTTGGGGCACTTGATGAGAATAAAAAAAAAATTGAGAAAGTGAGGGGCATCACAATGATGAACAAGTTACTACAACAAAGGGGCAATGGACCCAAACTGGATGTGGATTTCGATAATACAGGAAATCCAGTTGAAGTGAACCACAACTCGTTTATTTCATATCTTGGGGTTCTTACTCGTAGCCATTGTAGTCCTAATTTGAATCTTTCCATAAAGTTCCTAAGGGGAAGAAAGACTTAGTATGGAAGGAACTATGCATGATTTATTATTATTTGCAATTCTATTTTGTAGATTATTAATTTTTAGGATACTAGTTAACAACAATTCTATTTTGTAGAGTATATTTGATCTGGATGAAAAGTTGCATCGTAAATGCGTGATGCAACATTGTGAGAGGGTCCTAAGGAACTATAGGAGAAATCTCACCTGAGATTACATACACGAACTTGAGAAGAGGTTCTTGATTGATTTCCAATTCTAGACATTGATCACTTTTTGACTAACTCTACATTAATAATTTTTGTTTGTATTATCTTTAAAAAATAAATTTAGGAAGAAGGAAGCCACTGAGCAATGGAACTACCTGGACCCCAAAGACTGGGAGGAGTTTGTTACCAAAAAAAAACAGATGAATTCAAGGTATTAAACATCGCTCCCAATTTAATTAATATGCGTTCTTATGTATTCACCTATTCAAGATTAACCTTTAGTGTTACTAACCAAATCAATATGCTTACTAACAAGGCTATCAGCGATGCTAAAAGAGCAAGGTGTGCACTGAATGTGCATGACCACACAATGGGTCCAAGAGGCTATGCAGGCATTCGCCAAAGACTACAGGATGAGTCTACTGCTCAGTCTGCTGCTACTCAGGAGACTGTAGAGTCCTATACTATTGGTCCCGCACCTCTGCCTCGCCATTCTATGTGGATAGCTGAGAGGCAAAACAAGAAGGGAGATATAACGAAGCCCGCAACTGCTGAGGTGGCTGCAAAAATGGTAATATTCAACTCTTAGAGCAATTGATATTGATTATTGTTATGTTTACTTACCAATTTCTGTTGATGGCCATTAGCAGGAGCTTCACGAGCAGAGGAAGGAAGGCAAGTTCATCCCTGAGAGAACAAGGGATGAATTGACAATTTTGTCTTGGTAACCCAGAGAATCCTAGACGTGTTAGGGGTACAAGCGCTGGTGTGGGTATAAAAGTGTTCTTTGGGTCATCACAGTGCAAATCTGTCCCAAAAGCGGGACTATCAAATGTTGAGGTAACATGTTCTTTTTTTAGAATGTCATTGCAAAAGGGAATTTAATAATCAAAAGATATCATTTCTTTTGTCTATGTATAGGTACATGAGTTAATTAATAGGAGAGTCGAGGAAGCACTTGATAGGAGAGTCGAGGTAGCACTTGATAAGAGACTCAATGAAGCAATTAGCAAGTGGCAACCGTCTCAGCCTGCCACTCAGACACTACCTGTGGCATGCCGCTCTTCTCCTACTGTAGAGGTGGTTGGGAGTAATCCTGTAGACCCACCACCTAGCACGTCCCCTGTAAGTATTTTTTTGACATATATAGTAGCTAGTCTTTTCAAGATGATATGTTTATGTATATATGTATATAACATTCTTTACATAAATTTGTAGGGGTTGAAGCCATGCCGTCTAAAAAGTCAAGAATATATCATTGCAGATGCACATACTTACCCATCCCTTCCAGGGGACATGTTTTATGGGACTCGAGTACCAGCTGGTGCGGTTCGTGTGAGCCCGATTCATGTACTCCCCAATTGGAGGGATCTTTCATTGTCATATGCCCACCCAGATTCTGAATGCTTGGTGAGGTAGAAGGCGGAGTGATAATGTGGCCCAAAGTAGATGTCGTCTATACTAATATTGTATGGTAAATTTACATTATGTTAATTTGTTAGTGTGTATATATAATTCAATTGATCTAAAATTATATATACAGGTCAAAAGGAAGACACCCGCTACATCTCGGCCTCCACCTCCACCTCCACCTCCACCTCCTGAAGTACCAAGTTGGCTTCCAAGGGACCTACACACCTCGCTAGGTCCTAATTGTAGGGGTATGGCAGTATGGATAGGCAAACATGATCCAAATTGCCAAATAAATGTTTCTATTCTGAAGGATGCTGCAGGTCAATCATACGATAACAAGCTATTTATACAAGATATTTTAGAGTTGTTTTGTTATGATTGGCTGAATACATCTATGATAGAGCTATGGATTTGGTGAGATCTTGTTTATACATACATATACCTTGTTTTATATACGGTGATCTGGTTTCTTATATATTAATGCATACGTAATACATGTTTTGCAGCCACTTACACACGATATGTATAAATTTTTTATTTTCCCATGTGGAATTTTTGGTTCCATCTTTGATTAGTCTTGTAGATAAAGACCCTTCTTCAGCTACTTCATACTGCTGTGCTGCTTTTAAATATTTTGGCAAAAAAAAGAAGACAGTGATAATAGCCCCATTCAATGTCGAGTAAGTTTACTTTGCTTATAATTTGGACTTAAGAAAATTACATTTTTATTGTGGATTTTGAGTTATTAATTTTTAACTTTCTTACCTGTAGTGGTAGGCATTGGGAGTTACTAGTTATTGTCCCTAAGACGTTCACTGTCTATTATCTAGATCCTACGGGGAATGAATTAAATACATTATATGGACACACAATGAAAAAGCCATTATTCCCATGAGAAATATTTCATATTTTTATATCCGTTAACATATGTTATTACATTACTATTTAATTATGCAATATAATGTGTTACATTAACATGTATGGCTTTAAATGAGTTCAAAAGAGAGGGAGGAAAGGTCCCCAAGAAAAAGAATCAACCACTAATTTGAGAGAATGTGAAAGTAATTTCCCGACTCTAATGTATATATTATTTATGTGAACTATGCTTATTTGTATTTTTGAATATTTTGTATGTTTCAATTTATAGTGTGCTGTACAAGACAATGACTGGGCATGTGTATACTATGTGATGCGATTTATGGACCTAATCATCAAACATGTCGCAATGGAAATCGATACTATACATAAGGTATTATATATAGTCTCATTAGATAATATGAAATATATCAATCTTATTATATATTATTAATTATATATATACGTCACTCTCTTTGCAGATGTTTAAAACTGACTTGACTACAGGTGGAAAATTATTAGATGTACATACTCCCTATACAAGGGAAGAATTAGATGATGTAAGAGAAGAATGGACAAAATCCCTACAAGTAGTGGGAATTTTTAAATATAATTGGGATACTGATGGCGATAATGACGATGATGAATAAAGAATGATATTTCTAAACTTTGTGCTCATAATTATTTTTGTGTGAATGTAAATGAATTTTTCTGAATTGTCATATGTGTGAATGTGAAGATGATCAATATATGAATGTTTCTACATGTGTCTGAATGTGAAAAGTGATGAAATGAATGGAACTGTAGGTTGCTAAATGTGTGTGAAAATGGAGGAAATTTGAAATGGAACTACTGGTTTCTACATGTGTGTGATGAAAAATAATATGAATTAAATGTTCTTATACATGTGTGTGATCATAAATTGTTGTCCATCTTGTTAATTTTGTAGGTTTGTGGCCTGTTGTTGGCTGATATCAATGGATGCTGTAAACCTACAGTTTAGAACTAAACTGTAGGTTATGCATCCTGTTGACCAGCCATACAACAGGCTTGCAAATTGATAAGTAAAAAAAAATCAGCACATAGGCGTCAGTTATTAGTATAAAACCGACAAAAAAGACATACAACGTCGGTTATTAGCAAAACACGGACGTCTATGTGGCTATGAGTGTCGATTATATATAAAAACCGACGCCGATGGTGCCCTTGCTGGCACATTTTATTGGTGACAGGAAGGGTTATATAGTGTCGATTTTTGTGAAACGTAGACGTCTTTGACATGAATATAGTGTCGGTTTTATTAAATAACCGACGCCTATATTGCCCTTGCTGGCGCATTTTTGGTGGCGGAAAGGGTTATGACATCGGTGTTAAAATCGACACTGAATGTTTTGACTTTTAGCGGCGCCCACTTGGGTGTTGCTTTGAAACCGACACCAAAGGCCTTAAATAACTGACACTAAAGGTTGGTTCTGTACTAGCGTTACAAATATGTCATATATTGTAATGGTTTGAAATCAGAGCTTGGATTTTTATTTAATTTTCTCAAAATTTCTCAAAATCCTCACATGAGCTCGATTTAGGGTCCAATTTCATCAACTTAGCTATAATAGACTTAAAAATTAAAACATGGTCACATATTTAAATTAGATGCTTAATCAGTCATACATTTAAAATATAAGTGATTAGAGCTTGATTTTAAATTTACTCCAAACATTTGTTTCCATCATGAAGTTGTAATTGTGATTGCAGAAGTGGGTGTTGGAGTTTTTCTTAGATTTCAAGGAACTTCAATTGAGAGTGGAAAACATACACAAAAATGATAAGATCTACTGGCAAGAAATGATTCTCACATGAACTACCTTCAAATTTGGTGAAGAATCCATAATCTATCTTGAAATGGATGAGCACCCACAAAATCTCTAGTAATCCAATTTTCCTCCTTTGAAGTGGAATTTTTCTTTGCATTAAAGTATGTCAAGGTGTGATAACACCCAAATCAGTGTAATAATGTATGTCCTTCACTGTAGTTTTCATGCATGTAACTCGCCCTAATATGCCTAATAACCTAAATTCCTAGACTTTTTGTGATTTACCTTCTTTTGAAGATATACTTGCATAACTAACCAATTTTGAGACTTTTAGGAATTAAATTGACAAAAACATCGCTTACATGAGATTCAACATCAGGACCGAAAGGACTTAGTTGAATATAGCTCATATTAAACATAATTTCCATCAAGAACTCGACTGAGTTTCGATAAACCCAAAATATTAGAGTGGAGCTTCCATAATTAGAACTACAACTTCAACCTAACTATGTAATAATCATCCTGACAGGGTCAAAGGAACCTGGTCGGCTTGGCGACAACATAGCCAAGATTCTAAAATTCATTCAATCTATGGCAACTCTATCTTCCACACAGACTCCACATGCATACCAACCTCAACTCGGCCATATTAGACCAACCTAGTCATGTTACCAGGCCTGGATCTTCCCCAAAAGTAGTGTCTATGACCAATTTGTATGAGGGAACTCAATCAGATTTACCAAACCCATTGGATTGCTAAATCTAGCCCATTTATGCCCACATTGTATGTCAACTTGCTTGATGCATGTTAAATAATACCTAATGCATGTCTACATAGGGCCTTGCCTTGCTCGATGCATGTTAAAATCCCCTCTACTCCCAAATTGTCCATGTTCCCTCTAGATTCCAGGTTCATATATGCCTTTCCAAAATTAATATATTCACCACTCCCAACCATAAAGAGCCACCTTGGATAGATAGTTAGAATATGCTTTAGGTTCCTAGACCTCTTGCTTTGATCCCTTGGACCTAATTGGGTTAGGAATCTCTCCATAAATTTCCCCAATGACTTCCATCAACCTACATCGACCTGCATACACAACCATCAAACCCAAGCCTTCATCCACCTATGTCGACCTCATCCACATACATCAACCCAAGCTTCCATCCATAATCATCAACCTCTAGTGCTCCATATAAGTCATTTATAAACCACCACTTTAAGGTGTGCAACCCATCTCCACCACCCCAAAGACTCTTTCCACCTTCCGTTTATAGATCTACACCATCCATCCACCAAGATTCATGTTTTAATCTCTTCTTGGCATGAGCCACCATAGTGAAAGTCCTTGAGAGAGTAGTGATTGAAATGGGTAGAGAGGATGGTTTTCTCCTGGGTCCAGAAAGGATGCTTGATTGAGGGAAAACCTATTAAAAACCACCTCAGGAAAGACTTGAATACTCGAACCTGTGCAAGAAACAGACAAGTGCAACTAACCCAACCCAAGTTCCATTTTCTTGGTTAATTTACTGCATTAGTCTCACATCGATCAAGGTAAAATTTTGACATCAGGCTCACATTGGTCGATGTGCCCAACCCAACTTGGGTTACTTAACTTGACTCAAATTTGCACATTTGGAGTCAAATAACCCATAGATTGCTACCATTTTTAATGCTCCAAACTACCCTTGACCCGAGAGGCCATCTTAGACAATTCGTGATTTGTTTTTCATGATCCCTGAGAGGGATATTGAGCAGTTGTTAGGGATTCTAGATACACTCCACAATAGTGAGGCGGATGATCGTAACAAAGAGTAGATACCACACTTTATGATGGATTTGGTTGTTAGTTGATAACTAGGGTGTCCATGGATTGTCTGCGCCCAATGATAAGGTACATAGACAACTTAATTCATAGTTCAAATAGATTGGAACTCCATCTCAATTTTAATTGGATTGATAGAATCAATTTTCTTATTTACTATTAGTTTTATTAATTTTATTACCTTATCTTTTTAAATCATACTCATCTACATATCTAATTCACTAAGCTAAAGTAAGAGCAACAATTTAAGCGGCTTAATGGACACATCATTATGTGCAACTCTAGTGGCTATATTAATCACTTGTACTTGTGGGTTTAAATAAGTATATAATAAGACTTGAAATATTGTGCATATCTTATGTTTTGTGATTCCCATTTAGGTCTATACTGAGATGCACTAGGATTCTCTCCCTACATTTCTCCTATCGTCCTCCATCCACCTACATTGACATCCATCCACAACCTTCAACTCCAAGCCTCTGTCCACCCGCACTGACCTTGACCCACAACCATCAACCCTAAGCCTCCATTCGTAGTCATCAACCTCTAAGGATCCATATTTTACAATAATCCACCACCCCTTGGAGATATCCATCTTTTACATCGACATCCATCCACTAAAATCATTGTTTGGGGTGGACCCGAGAAAGGATGTAAGGGAAGCCATGAAACCTAGATGGACCATATAAAGGATGATGAACAACCCAACCAGAGACTAAGGAGCAAGTGACACCTCTACCACACAATTAAACTCTATCTCTTCCTATCTTCTTATGCTATTCTACTTTGTTATTGTATATAAAATGTATTTACATCTTTCATTTATACAAATGATGCTTTTACTTGGCTATTTTATCTCCTTCTAGGCTATGTAGCCTAGTTTTGGTTGTCTATGTACTTTTAACTCCATGGAAAGTAAACATCTAGATCTAGAAAGTTGTTGCATTTCATTCTCTTTTGGTTATAGTTTCTTCTTTGGATGATCGCTTATTGGAATGAGGCATTGTTGTGGCAAACCTCGAAAGAGTACTGGTTGAAATGAGTAGAGAAGATAGCTTGTTTCCTAGACCCAAAATGATGCTTGGACAAAGGAAGACCTATCTAGAAACAATCTTAGTAAAGATTAGTGGACTCAACCCAGATGCAAAAAACTCTCTCAGGTTCACAAAAACCCAACACGAATTCCCTATATTGGGGTGTGATACATATATGGATTATAATCCTAGCCATGATTTAGGGATTCAAGAACTTCCAACCTATCTTATACCTCATAACCTGAGATCACAAGAGCATGAATCCAACCATGATCCTGATCCTCCTCTCTCTCTCTACATGCCACCATTCATCCCGATCTCAGTATTGTTGGCTTTGGGAGAGAGAAATGAGTCTAACGACCCTCAAATTCATCATTATCTTTCCATATGCCAAGAACACCCAAAACATCATTATGGATAGGAATCTAGGGCAAGTGGCTATTACTTCTACCCTTATTCCCTTATCTATATAAGGCCATAGGGAGAACTACCATGACCCCATGATGGTAAACCACCACCAATATCCCATGGATATGCATGTGAACCTCTAACATACTCCATCACCATCTCTAGAGACATTGATCTCGACCCAATAGTGTGAAGCACCTCCAACCAATTCATTGGTTTTAGTGTCTCTTCAAGCAACCACGAGGGGATCCTAGACCTCAAAATTGCTTGAGGAAATAGAGTGGGCTACTAGTGAGTTAGCTCTTTCTCCTTAATGCAATTTGTCATAATTCATACCCTAGACTATCGCGGTACCTCACACTATTGGGAAGGACTCCTTGGCACCCAACAACTTTCACTGACCCACTTCGCACCAACAATGAAGGTAACTTTATCTTCCATCTTGAGCCATGTCTGTGTAGTAGCCAACCTACAATCTCCCACCTCCGACCATCCCTACTTAAATGGATGAGCTCATTGACATCGAGTAGTCTATTCATACTCAAACCAATCCCAAGCAATAGCTATCGAGGTATTTAATATAGAGTCAACGATGGTGTTAACTCCATGGATAGGGGTATAAGAGGTATGGGTATGGTGTGGGTTCAACCATACCCATACCCTTACCCACTTAATTTTATCATGTACAAGTATGGGTCTAGATCCTCACAATTAAAAACTAAACCCACACCATAGATATTCCAACAATACCCACTAGCACGTAGTGTAGGTATGAAGGGTAAGTGGTTCAATATAAGATGTTATATTGTTTTGTAAAAAAATTTACATTATTTCGTATTCATTTTAATACAACAACATGTTTCTATGTATATGGTATTAACATTACATTATCATAGTAAACAAAGTCATAATTTATGGGTTGAAGACGAGTCAGGTTTATTGGTTACATATTTTTAGTCAAATACGCAGTGATTGAGTTATTAAGAAACAATGCTACTATTTTGATTTTAGATTTAGGTTACTCTAGTTTAGGTTAGTAATTAGAAAGGTTGGTTTTGAATTAGGAAATTTAATCTCAATTATAATATTAATTTACCTATACATTAATTTATCTATTATATTGATTAGAGCAGTAAAATGTGATTAAATAACATATTATCTAAGTATTTATCTACATACAGCTGATACACAAGTCTATCGGTTCTAGATCCAAACATACCCATAAGTGGACCCGCTTGACAACAAGTTTAAGAGTAAGCAGGTCCTAGCTATGTGGGCACAAAAAGCTAGACCCATGATGGGTTTTAAGGGTATGAATTTGTGGGTATGTGGGTGTACCAGAACCCAATTACAACACTATCCATAGAGGCTGACTTGCGTACAAGTTAGAGAAGAAGAACCCCTTGAAAGGATCTGCCAATATGCCCTCAGTTCATGTGACAAAGACTTCACTATATGGGAAATAGAGTAATTTTCCTCTATTCCAAAAGGCCAGCCACACTAGAGTGCTTAGCTGATGTGGCCTCAACCCATTTGCTAAACCCTGTCATGCAATCTGTATAGATAAGGTTATAATTGCTAACATGGTGTGTTGTGATTGGTAAATTAATGATAATCTTGTGAATAATTGGAAACTTAGAATATAATGATATTATCATTTGAATCATAAAGTATTTAGAAACTAAATAAAATATGTTCCATTCCTAATTCTGATCATAGGTCAAAATCTATATCGAACACATGAATATAAGGAGATGAATACATGTAAACCATGGACATGGTGAAAAACATGTTGAATGCATTAAATATGATTAATTTGTGATAAAAAATGATATTGTTGGATAATAAATGAGAACCCAAGGTATTAGGATGATAATGATGTCTATTTAGGGTTTATAAAGTCATTAGATTGATACATGTCAGAATTAGGGTTTTAATAGCTAACCTACTATCAACCCTAGACCCAAACCCTAGAACATGCTTTGATATGAAGGATACGAATATGTGGAGACACTTCAGGGTTATGTATAACTTCATATCATGTTGATTGCTTGATCTACTGTATGATTGTTTGGATTACATACATGCTTGAAGTACTTAAAGTGTGATGCATATATCTTCACTGATGGTATGTGGTTATCATTATCAATACTCACATGTATCGACTTTTGGGGATCACCAATGATGACTTGATGTTTGAGAATGAACTACATGGGTGTTTATTTAATTCTAGTTCGATATAATGCCTATGTGGTTCATATAAAGAAACAATAATACAATCTAAACCCAAGGTTAGACCTACCAAGGGGTAGATCATAAATCCAATGATGGACATACTATTGATTACACTTGGGATAGCATGGGTTAGATTATGTAAATGAATATACAAGTTAATATATGCAAATAAATGATTGATGAATAATATATGTGAAGTATATATTTACATGTACACTTTTGTATGCAACCATATACACAATATAACAATATACTAATCCACATTTTGTTTGTCGACATTTTAGGTAGATGGCTTACATTCAAGACACGAAGATAAGGAAATCTAGGTGAATGCATCAAAGATCATAAAGCAAAGTCACAACAAGGACTAGATAGATTGTAAATCCTTTTCTTATAGTATATATCTTCATGTAGTTCCTCTTTACTGGGAAAATAGTGAAAAAATCCTTTGAGGATAAGTTAGCCTCCTTTTTTCAATTAAAAAATCCATGAATGAAATTATTTGTTATTATTTTTTATTTTGTAAGTCCAGATATTGGAAAAGAATGAGACTATGATCCTTATCCCTATGATTTTTCTTCAATGGATGGGTAATTAGGAGAGGGGGTCATTACATTTTTTAAAGAGCACAAACTTATTAAATAACTTATAATAATGAATAATTTTAATGATTCCTTAGCGCCATAAGGGAATTATTTGAGTGTTCCCAAAGAAAATGGTTTTTTAGAAAGGATGACAACATGAGGCTGGATTTTTTTGTTTGCACCACTAGTTCATAAATAAAGACTCACATGCCCCTGTGTATACCACCTAGACAAAATCTAAGTTTTTTGGCCGATGTAACATAGATTTAGGTATTCTCATCGTAAATTTTTTCCTCTTCTCATCTATTTGTCTATTGCTAACCCTAGAATTCACATATGTCCTTATCATGAGTAAGGGTTTAAGGAAGAAGTAGGAGTCAGGAATCCTCTGACAAATAAAGTGCATATAATGTTATTTTAGAAACAGAGATGGAAGAGGTGACATACAACTTACATCCCTATAGTGATGGTAAACTCTAAAAGGACCTAGGGATGGGTTGGGTAACCCAACCATCCATGAAAGACTAGAGTTGGGGTAAGCTAGTTGGGTATTATTACCTATTGGGTTAAAGGTTAAATAAAACCCTCAGATGAAGTGGTCAACCCTTAACCCTAATCACAAGGCCTGACCGTGGTACATGTATACAAAGCGTGAAGGAAAATGATGAACCAACCAAAACAAACTGTAAATGAGGATAAGTAAAAGATAAAATACAAATGAATTTGGGTAATTCTTTTTAGGGTACCAAAAACTACATATCAATAGTTTCCCATGCATTAAAGTAAGTAGGTATAAGTAAGCATGCGTGCATAGTATATGTAAAGGGTTTCTCAAATACACAAAATATAAGAAATAAATGGTTACATAAGAAGAATATAAGACCCTCAATTCACCTTTTAGGGGTGGTGTTCAGACTTGAGGTGGGTCAACCTGAGAATGGGAGAAGACATATGAAGGAGGGATAACTCGATAATTGTGGGCCAAGTTGTGGCTAGATAGCCTAACCTCCTATTAGAAACCAAGAGAATACCCCATAATAGACTCCCCTATAGACGAGTCAACTAACTTTATTCTAAGAATTGATGTGACATTGTGTGTCCTAAAGAGACCAAAAAGTTAAAAAGACTAGTGACATTAGGAATGAAGGCCCTTACCACTACCTAGTTTGAATAACTTGTCAATTGTAAAGCAATTAAAATATAATTGAATATAAAACCTTTGTAAGAGGATTCTCAAGGTAAGTATGAAATGTCAAATGAAGTGCATTGAAAGAAATGTAATGACAATGCATCTATGTTATGCAACACCTACTTCCACCAAGTGCTAATAAGAAAAGTGTGTTTGGATTAATGTTCTAGACTCATAGATCATAAGTAAAATGTGTAAAAAAGTTATGGTACTATTCCTCCCATTTCCTAACCTCGTGCTTTGACGACTAGGGTTTGGGGACAGTGAGCGACCCTCTCTACCCTAGAGGTCTCTTCTGATGTGGATTACAAGGGTGGTGCAGTTCTTTTGGTTCATGTTCCCATGGTAGACAATCTGGTGGACAAGTGTGCAAAGATGGAATTGAGGGATGAAGAAGAGAAGATAGTTGACATAAATGATCCAAAGGATGAAGAAGAAGTTGAACATAAAGAACTTGCACTTATCAAGAAACTACTGACAGAAAGAGGATACACCTTCTGGGCCATGAAGAAGACACTTACACAAGTGTGGTATCTCACGGAGAAGGTCTTGTTCAAACATATTGACTCTAAACACTTCACGATCCAACTATTTCATTAAACAGATAAAAGGAAGATCTTAGAAGGGGCACCTTGGAACTTTTACAATAAGTTATTACTTATGAAGGAAGTCAAATATGACAAAAAATGAGGTGACATAGTCCTTAATCACATTCCTTTGTGGTTATGGATCTATGGTATGCTATTAGGGTACAGATCAGAAACAAAGATAACACCAATTTCTAGTAAAGTAGAAGAGTTTATTATGCTAGACTGAGACAAATTGGGATGGGAATCATCCACCCATTCCCGAATCATAATGGACATAACCAAACCTATAAAGATAGTCCAACATATCCGAGCAAAGAAAGGGGAATAGATTGATATGGAGTTGAAATATGAGAGGCTACCAAACTTTTGTTATTGTGTGGCCTACTAGGGCACGTATATAGAGATTTCCTGACTAATGAAGAAGATGAAGATGTAAGAAAATAATGGGGCATGGGGATTAAAGCCTCACTGAGGAAACTCTGGGTATCAATCAACGATGAACTATACGATGAGGGCAGTTCAAGGAGGAAGCTACAATTTCACACAAGGCCCATGCAAGAACGAACAAACAATTCTGAAAGTACTAATAGATCTATGTGGGAAGGACAATCAAGAGATAGAAGAGAAGCTATAGCTATTAATAATAGAAGAAGAGCAAAACAAAGAGAAGAAGACATTACAACAACAACTATAAGGATATGCCTAAGCAACTTTTATCGAGACCAGAAGATGAGAGGCTGGTACCCAATGGAGAATAATAAGAACCAAATTCTTATCAAGGGACACCAGAGCAGCAAAGGAAAGATAATGCATAGATAGATGAGCAGATAAAGGTGCTAAATTAGAAATCTAACACATCAAAAAACCAAGACCAAAGTCATTCAAGGCATCGATAAAAAATGAAAAGAATGAAATCCCGGCAATCTAAAACCAATCAAGGAACGAACTCCAACAGATATTCCTAGCACAAGCATAGGAGACCTATGAGCATGCAACATTACAAGTCAATGATCCAACAAGCATAGGAGTCATGGGATCTTTTCACATAGGGACCTCATAGAAAACTGATCAAACAAGAGCTAAAAAAGGAAGATCCATTGCAATCAACAACAAAAGGGAAGGTTGAATACCTACAAACTGATAACAAGGATCAAAAGGGTGCCAGTGAACTTCAGTGAATTGAGTCGAGAAGCAAGGTTGGGAATCATAGTTGATGAGTTTGCATGGTAAAGACGCATAAGGAAGAGAGACATGGAAAGTTCACCAAAGAATATTGAAGTAGATGAAGACACACCAGTAGGAGAACACAAAAGGAAATATAAAGGAAGATAGGAGGATCAACAACAGATGAGGGGTCCGGTATCCCAAGTAGTAGAGGTTGGTGGGGATCAACCTCGTGAAGAGAAATACAAATTTTAAGTTGGATCTTTTAGGGCTTGGCTTGCTCTGACAGTGTCTCAACCCTTCATACATGGTGTTGAAGGGAGAGCCAGAATGTGGTGTTCCTTATTGAAACCATGATCCAATCATCAAAATTAGAAGAAGTAAAGAGAAAATCTGGTTTATTGATGGTCTGTGCGTGTCTAGTGTGGGTATTTCTAGTGGCATTAGACTATGGTGGAGAAGCGTGGATGTGGAGGTAAAGAGATACTCACAACATCATGTGAAGTACAATATTACTGAGAACAACAATTGCAAGTGGAAAGGAATTGGAATATGTGGCCGGGCAGATTAACAACATAAATTCAAGACCTGGGACATGATGAGAACTCTTGTAAGAGAGTCACACCTTTCGGTAGTTGTTTTGGCATACTTTAATAACATTATCTAAATACTAAAAAAAGGGGGACCACCAAAGCTAGACAAATTTATGAGAGAATTTAAAGACGTCATTGATGATTGCAATCTTCTTGATATGGGATATAGTGGGAATATATTCACATAAAGGAGAAGCAGAACCCCAGAGACATGCGTTCAAGAGAGGTTAGATAGGTTTCTCACCAGACTAGAGTGGAGAAACTAGTTCACCTTTTGCAAAGTTATACATTTACACATTATGACTATGATCATGCCCCCTCATTATCATTGCTTATAGGAGAGAAATAAAAAGGAAGGAACAAAACAAATGCTTTACTTTTGAGCCCATTTGGGCAGAAGAAAATGATTATGGTTTGCTTATCAAAGATGCCTGGGAGGAGTCACAAGGAACAATGTTGACTGGAAAAATTGCACTGTGTGGTTAGAAGTTGCAAAGATGGTTAGATAATTACTATGGGGACATGAGAAAGAAAATTAGAGAGCTAGAGAATGAATTGGGCACATGTCAAAAACTACCTACTGACCACAAAAATCCTAAAATATGTTAAGGATAGAAAAGGATCTTCAGTACTGGCATAGACAACAAGAGGCCATCTGGTGTGCTAGAGCATGGGTGAATGAAATGAAACACGGAGAAAAAAACACCTCTTATTTCCATCACAAGGCATCAAGAATGAGGAATAAAAATAATATAGTGGGGCTTAATGATGAGGGTGACATATGGAGAACTGAATAAAAAGAGATGAAAAAGGTGGTACTTGATTTCTTCACAAGACTCTTCTAGACAACTAATTAACTAGAGTTTGAGGAGGCCACTAAAGGGATGAAAAAAATGATTTATAAATCCATGGCATGGCAACCTTAGAAGGGCAGTAGTGATGAGGAAATCTAGTAGGCTCTTCAACAAATGCATCCAAACAAGGCCCCAAGACCAGATGAAATGAAAGTAGTGTTTTATCAAATATATTGACATGTAGTGGGGAAAGATGTAGCAAATTATATTAAATGCTGGTGGTAATTTGAACTCTCTCTTGAGGAAGTAAATGATACTTTGGTTGTTCTTATACAGAAAACTTGAAAACCAAAGGAGATGGCTGATTAGCCTCTGGAATGTCCTATATACAATTATATTCAAAGTCATGGAAAATAGACTAAAGACCCTCATGAACCAAATCACTTTAGAAAATAAGAGTGCCTTCATACCTGTTAGATTGATCACATAAATGCCTTGATAGCTTATGAGTTATTTCATGCTATGAAAAATGACAAAGGAGAGAAGAAAATGAATATGTCTAAGAAGCTTGATTTGACTAAAGCATATGATAGAGTAGAATGGAAGTTTCTTGATTATGTTTTAAGAGAAGATGGGTTTTAGTGAGTTATGGTGGAAAAGGTGCTTGATTGTATGTCCTTAGTGAACCATTCATTTGTAGCTCACGGGAACAAAACCAAGAGAATCAAACTAACCCTTGGACTGCGATAGGGAGACTCTCTTTCCCCTTTACTTTTAATTCTATGCGCTAAAGCTTTTTCATCATCTATGAACTTGGCTATACACGCTAACCACATACACGAGGTTAAAGTGTGTAGAAATGCACCAAGTATTACTCACCTCTTTTTTTGCAGATGATAATATTCTCTTCACTAGAGCCACAACTGTAGAATGCTTGAAAGTTTATGAAATTATCAGCCAATTTATGAATGAGCATTGGGTCAAAGAATCAATTTATCCAAGATCGAAGTGGCTTTTAGTAAAAGAACACCACAACACAAGAGAGATGAACTGAAGGAGTTTCTACAAGACAAGATGGTGGATAGACACGCAAATTACTTGGGCCTACCCACCACTATTAGAAGATAAAAAAATAGGTCTTTAATTACATCAAAGATAGGGTCTAGGGCAAGTTACAAGGATGGAAAGATAAACTTCTCTCAAAACTAAGAAAGGAAGTTTTACTCAAAGTAGTGGCTCAAGCAATACCGACCTACGTAATGAGCATATTCCAAATCTTGGTGGGAGTACTTGATGATATCCAAAGTGTAATGGCGAGATTTTGGTGGGGTGCACAAGGAGCAGAAAGGGAAATTGCATGGGTTAGTTGGACAAAACTGTGTAAACCAAAGAGACAAGGGGGATGGGCTTTTGGGATATGCATGCATTTAATCAATCTCTTCTTGCAACACAATTGTGGTGACTCCACACCAAAGAGGAATCCCTTGTGCACAAAGTAATTAAAGCAAAGTACTTCCCCCAGTATACTTTATGTGAAGTGAGGAGAGGTCACAAACCCGAGATCACTTGGCATAGAATCTGGGGTGCCAAAGCCCTCTTCATTGAGGGACTTAGATGGAGACTGGGGAATGGATAAGCGATCAATACTTGGGTAGACCGATGGCCAATGGAATCAAACAAAACTCTAACAAGGTACCGCCGAGATGAAGACAACTCAAATGATAAAGTAAGTGAGCTGATAGACCAAGAAAACTACTACTGGTACGTGGATAAGCTTCACAATTTGTTCCCACTATAATTGATAAAAGATATACAAGCCATACCACTCACTCACCTTCAACTAGCATACTCTCTATACTAGTAGCTGGATCGGGGGGGGGATACACCGTGCAGAGTGTATATTGGTTGGGGACACTCTCAGCAGAAGAACACAACTATCTTCAAGTAGCAAAAGGCAAGGAGGCATGGAGACTTGGATGGAACAAGGTGTGGCCACTGAAACTAAACCAATTCCCATGGTAAGTGGGAATTGACATCCTGGCCACTGAAACTGAACCAGTTCCCATGGCAAGTGGGCACTGACATTTTAGCCACTCATTTGAACCTGGAAACACAAGGGTGATGTGATGATGATGTATGCCTCATATGTGGGATTGAACGTGAGACAATTTGGAATATGCTATTGCTTCTTCTTGGTAGTTGTGGAGGCTTGGCGAGGAGAGGAGACACACATACAAAATGTTATATTAGAGGTAGCCCTCAAACTGGTGGCTGAAGCACTTCAGAACATACTGGAGAACGAGCTCAAACTGCCCATTGAACGTATAGTGGAAACTCTCTGAGCAATATGGACTTGACATAATAACATCACCTTCTACTTGTCAGTGATGCTAGTGTACTTAATCAAGGGAACATTCAAATATCTAATCAAGTATTACCAATTGACGAAAATAAAGAAGAAAACACAAATGGATCAGAGGAAGACATCTCTGCCTAGCTCGTCTTGGAGACCTCTGAGCCCCGACCCACTAATGGTAAACTACGATGTATTAGTAGGGATGAACATGAAGACATGTATTGGAGTGGTTATTAGAGATCCTAGGGGGCAAATGGTGGTGATGGTTGGCCATGGACAACTCATCTCTAATTGGGAAACAGTGGCAGAAGCCATGGCTGTCAGGTTGAGACTAATGATGACACAGAAGATCCAAATAAGGAACATCATCATTGCAAATGATTCAAAAAAGGTCGCTATAGAGGTACCAAGAAGGGAGGCAGGAAGAGATGCTTCCAGAAACATCATCTTTGACATTTAACACCTTAGTTGATCTTTCATTTCTTTCAAAGTAGAGTACATTAGTAGGATGGCAAACTCGATAGCTCATAACATAGAAAATAGATCTAGATTAGAGAGTCAGTCATATTTTTTCCTTATGCAAATTTCCCCTCGTTCTTAGCAATTGTAGCTTGTTTAGACTTGATTAGTTAATGAAGTAGGCAAGTTGTTAAAAAAACGATCAACCCTAGACCTAAACCCTAGAATAGACCATGATACGAAGATTTTGAATGCATAGAGACACTTTAGGGTTATGTATAACATCCTATCATATTGATTGCTTGATATACTGTGTGATTGTTTGAATTACATACATGCTTGAAGTACTTAAAGTGTAATACATATATCTTCACTGATGGTATGTAGTTATCTTATGAATACTCACATATATCGACTTCTAGGGATCACTGATGATATCTTGATGTTTGAGAATGAACTACATGTGTGTTTATTAATTCTAGTTCGATATAATGCCAATGTGGTTCATATAAAGAAACAATAATATAATCTGAACCCAAGGTTAGACCTACCAAGGGGTAGATCATAAAGTCCAATGATGGACATAATACTGATCACACTTGGGGTAGCATGACAAGCATGGGTTAGATTATGTAAATGAATATACAAGTTAATATATGCAACTAAATGATTGGAGAACAATATATGTGGCATATATATGTATATGCACACTTTTTTATGCACCCATATACACAATATAACAATATACTAATCCACATTTTGTTTGTTAACATTTCAGGTTGATGTATTACATTCAAGATATGAAAATATGGAAATCCAGGAGAATGCATCAAAGACCATAAGCTAAAGTTACAATGAGGATTAGATAGATAGTAAATACTTTTATTGTAGTATATCTCTATATGTAGTTCCTCTTTACTTGGAAAATAGTGAAAAAGTTCCTTTGAGGATAAGTTAGCATCCTTTTTTTAAAATTTAAAAAAAATCTATGAATGAAATTATTTGTTATTATTTTCTAAGTCTGGATCTTGGAAGAAATGAGACTATGATCCTTATCCCTATGATTCTTCTTCAACAGGTGGGAAATTTGGAGAGGGGGTCATCACATTTGGTATCAAATCACAAACTTATTGAATAACTTATAATAATTAATAATTTCAATTATTCCTTAGATCCATAAGGGAATTCTTTGGGAGTTCCCAAAGAAAATGGTTTTTACAAAGGATGACAACATGGGGGCTGGATTTTTTTGTCCGCCCCACTAATTCATAAACAAAGACTCATGGGCCCCTTTCTATCACACCTGGCCAAAGTCAAAGGTTTTTTTTCCTAAAGTAACATAAATATAGGTATTCTCATCATAAGTTTTGCCCTCTTTCCATCTATTTGTTTTTTTTCTAACCCTAGAATTCACATATGTCCTTATCCCGAGTAAGGGTTTTAGGAAGATGTAGGAGTAAAAAATCCTTTGACAAATAAAGTACATATAATGTTCATTTAAGAAATAGAGATGGAAGAGGTGACATACAACTTACATCCCTCTAGTGATGGTAAACTCTAAAAGGACCTATGGATGGGTTGGGTAACCCCAACCATCCATGAAAGACTTGGGTTGGGGTCAGCTAGCTGGGTAGGATTACCTATTGGGTTGAAGGATAAATAAAACCCTCAGATGAAGTGGTCAAAACTTAATCCTAATAAAAAATCCTAATCAAGGTACATGTGTACAGAGAGTGAAGGAAAATAACGAACCCAACAAAACAAACCCTAAATGAGGATAAACAAAAAAGAAAATACAAATGAATTTGAGTAATTCTTTTTAGGGTACCACAAACTACATATAAATAGTTTCCCATGCACCAAAGTAAGTAGGGTATAAGTAGGCATGCACACTTAGTACATGTAAATTGTTTCTCAAATACACAAAATATAGGAAATAAATGGTTACATAAGAAGAATTTGAGAACCTCCATTCACCTTTTAGGGGTGGTGTTCAAACTTGAGGTGCACCAACCTAAGAATGGGAGAAGACATTTGATTGAGGGATAACCTTATAATTATGGTTCAGGTTGTGGCTAGAGAGACTAACTTCCTATTGGAAACCAAGATAATACCCTAGAATAGACTCAACTAACTTTATTCTAAGAATTGACCTGACCTTGTATGTCCTAAAGAGACCAAAAAGTTAAAGGGATTAGTGAAATTAGGAATTAAGGCCCTTACCACTATCTAGTCAGAATAACTTGTCAACTGCAAAGTAAGTAAAATATAATTGAATATACAACCTTGGTAAGAGGAATATCAAGGTAAAAATGAAATGGCAAGTCAAGTGCATTGAAAGAAATGTAATGATAGTGCATCTAAGTTATGCAACACCTACTGCCACCAAGTCCTAATAAGAAAAGTGTGTGTTTGGCTTAATGATCTGGACTCATAGACCATAAGTATGAGAACTTTAGTTATAAAAATCCCAAGTAAAATGTGTAAAAGAAGTTAAAACATTAAAATAAATTCAATAACAAGCATCTAATTTATATACTCTCCTTGGGCAGTATGAGTCATTGAGCATAGTACAAGATGAAATTAGAGACCCTAAACCGAAAACATGGTGTAAGTAATGAAGAGATGAAATAAAGAGAGACTATTTCAATTAACCCTAGGTATGGTAGGATCTTAAGTCAAGCCTAGGTTCAAGTATGGATACTGAAAGGTACAAAAGAACCAAGGGCTAGAAAGTTATAATGTCTTGAGTACATAAGGCCCATGTGGTTAGGATAAAGCCATCCATGTGTACATGACCCATGGGGTTAGGAGAATGGCCACTCCATAGTACATGAGCTCTGAGGGGTCAAGTGGAAGGCAATCCATAAGCACATAAGGCCCTTAGGGTTAAGAAAAGATCACTCTAAAGGTACCTATAGCCCTACAGACCCTAAGGTAAGGGCTAAGGATAAGTATACATGAGATGTGCACATATAACATAAGAATTTATGTAATAACAGTTGAAATGGAATGTTAGGGGAAGTGGTGCATAAACTCTAGAGTTATGAGACAACCAAATTCCCTTGGGTTCATGAAAATTAAGGAAATGGTGGAGTTAAAATGTATTCATGGTTTGGAGTCACTTTGGAGGATGACTCAACCTAAAAAATTGAAATAGAAGATAATGTGTGGATGTACCATTTTTGCACACGAAATAATATGATATTTGCATTTGGACTATAGTCAAATATTTATTTCATATTAATAAGAGTGTGAGAGATTGGGCAGGCACATGTGGCATATATAACTTTGAGACCTAGGTGAATAAGTAGTCACCAAGTGAAAATGAAATAACAAGCAACATTGCAATTTAATTGTTGAGGCTTTGGAAATGCCCTTCAAAACCTCATTATCATAGACAATGTTCACATCAATAAAAGTTATTAATGATAATTTAGCTAAAACCTATCCAAGGTAGGCTTCTATACCAAAGGTTGTCATTCACCTTAACCTGATTGACTTGGAGACAATAGTTCTTTTAAGGTGTCACGAAAGTAACAACATCAACATTTAGAAATTTTAGATCAAATTAAATAATATGATATGAGAATTGAAGTGGAGTGGTGAAGGGAATGGGATGGCATTGGTTGACAAAGATAAGCCCTAGACTTATAGTAAGTCTTCAATTCAAGTAATTATGACCATATGTCTTAATAAGAGACTTCAATTGAGATCATATGATGGTTAACGACCTAATTTTGTAATTAAGAGTGTAATAAATCTTTCAGACCCTTTCGAAGGACAACATACAAACCATGAGACCTAGGGTACAAGCTAAGACCCAACTGGATCATTCTAAGTCACAAATAGGTCCATGGAGTACATATTAGAGAATTTAAAATCTGTGCAAAAATATGATGCCAATAATGTTATCAATTGACTGATAAAGGGATAATGAGTTAATGAGAAAGATTCCATATGATTATAAAATAACGAGTGCCCTAGATAATTAATTTAGCAATTATCTAGTGTTTTCTTGGATTCCATGTTTTAAGTATCTAATAAACCTAATTTTATCCATTACATGGTCCATGAGATAATGGTTGAATGTTGATAAATTCAAGTATTGATGCAATAATGTGATTATCTATGACCTAGGTGATTAAACTAAGTGAACTATTTAAGAGAAAGGAAAGGGTATTTATCGTATCCTTTTGATTCCAAATTTTGCCTAAATTGAGATAAGGTTGTTATGGAGGTAATCATAAAGCTTGGTGTAAATTGAATATTCATATAGACATATAAGATTTTTAGAAGATTTGTGATATTATGTTAAAGTTTGGCAGTCAATGTGGATTAATATTTTATTCATCAATGTCAAACCCTAAGTCCCGATAAGGAGGGACATTGGGGGCATTACATGAGATATGGATTCAAATCCCAACTACTATATGAGGATCCAACGTATTCCAACATGTCTTGTACCTCATAACCCGAGCCACACAAAAGAAGAGCTCCAACCATGACCCTGATCCTCCTTTCTCTCTACATGCCATCATTGTCCCTTATCTTGGTCCATTTGGCTTTGGGAGATATAGACATGTCTAATGACCCTCAACTTTATCTTTATCTTCCTCAGTTCTAATAGCACCCAAAACACAGTTAGAACCATGAACCTAGGGTGAGTTGTTGTCACATCTAACCTCATCTACATCATGCCATATAAAGAATTAGTATGACCTCAAGGTAGAAAACCACAACCTAGTTTGCCATGGAGACACCTATAAACTTCAAACATACTCCATTCCCATCTCCAATGATGTTGATCTTGACTTAGTAGATTGAAGCACCTCCATCCAATTCCTTTTCTCTAAAGCCTCTTGAGACAAACACGAGGAATCATATCCCTTAGCATTGCTTGATTAATCCCAAAGTGGTTTCCAAACAAGTCGACTTTTCTTCATTGGAGTATCTTACCAAAATCCATACCCCAGACCACCATGATACATCACAAGTGTCTAGAAGGACTCCTTGGTGCCCACCAACCTTCTCTGACTCATGCTGCACCAACAATGAAGGTAACTTTTGATCTTCAATTTGTGACATGTCTGTACAATAACCAACATAGGATCTTTCGCCTCCGACCAACCCTTCTTAAGATGAGGAGCTCATTGGTTGTAGGGAGTCAATTCAGACTCAATAAAATCCCCAACCATTTCTAATGTCCATGACGTTGACTCCATGGAGCCTAGTTTACACGTGTTGGAGAAGAAGCCCTCGGGTACATCTACCAATATGCCCCTAGTCCGTATGACAATGATGTCACTATAGATGGTAAAATAGAAATTTCCCTCTATTCAAAAGGGTCAATGGTAGTGCTTAGGTGATGTGGCCTCAACCCATTGACTAGACCCAATTGTGTTTCTAGCATTCATATAGTTATAATTGCTTACTTGGTGTGTTGTGATTAGTAAATTTATGTTAATCTTAAATGTATAAAATATTTGCTAACTCAAAATATAATGATATTATTTATCATCCTTGTCAAAAATATGTATAATCTAAACAAAATTGTGACTAATTATCATGGTTCAAAAAGTGTAGTCAACACTTGAATGTAAAATGACGAATGCATGTAGACCCGACGTTTAGTGAATAGCATGTTGATGCATTTATTATCTTTACTTTGTGATATAAACTGATGTTGTTGAATAATAATGAGAATTTAATATATTAGGATGATAACAATATATATTTAAGGCTTATAAATTCAGTAGGTCCACACATATGGGAATTAGGGTTTTGGGGCCTCACCGTAATATCAACCCTAGACCTAAAAACTAAACTCAACCATGATCTAAAGTATATGACTACATGGAAACATTTTAGCGTTTTGTATAATCTCAGATCATTTTAGTGCTTAGATCTACTCTATGACTATTTGGATTGCATACATGATTGAAGTACTTGAAGTATATTGCATGGTTCTTCATTGAAGTTACATGGTTATGTTATGAATACTCAAATGCATCAACTTTTAGAAATTTCCATTGATTTCTCTATGTTTGATGAATAAACTACTACAATGCTTATTTACTTCCAGTTCAATATGATGCTAATGTGTTTCATCTAAAGATACAATAAGATATTCTAAACCTAATATTAGACCTACCAAGGGGTAGATCATACAAGTCCAATGATGTACATAAAAATGATTGCACCTAAGGTAGCATGACAAGCATGGTTTAGATTATCTAAATGAATATTATAGTTCATATGTATGATTATTTGATTGATGAGAAATATATGTTGAATATATAGTACATGAAGATGTTTATATGTAACCACATATATAGTATAGTGGTGTGTCTTGGACTACCTTGGGTTATAACTAGACAATTAGATTTGATTAGATGAAACTTGGGCAAACACATGTGGATCTTTTGAATTTGTATAAGGGGCCTCGTATAACACACCTGATTAGACTGTTCACACTTCACCCACAAGCGCACGAGGTCATGCTGTAGTATAGGCAACCGGCAAGAGAAGCGTCGATCCTCAGGGAGAGAGGGAGCACTAGAGCTAAGTTAATGTGAGATACGTTCCTAAAGATGAGTGTAGGGTTTTAGGGTTTAAAAGTTGGTTTTGTTGGTTACACTAAGATTGCAAGAAATTAACAACAAGAAGGAAAGTAGATTACCAAAAACCTTAAATTACCCTAGGCAAGTTAAGATTGAGAAGCTAGGCTAAACAAGTAACTAAGAAAGAGCAAAGAACTACAACTAGATACACTAGACTAGCAATTCAAATTAACAACTAAGAGGCAAGTTAGGAATAAGAGAAAGAAAGAACCTAGGTTATCCCTAGCTAACAAGACCAATACAAGCAAACTAAAAAGAGCACTAACCACCTAAGAAAAACCTAGCTATCAAAAACTAAACAATTAACTATGTAGCAACAAAGGCAATTAACTAAGCCAACATTTTCAAGCTAAGATGACAAGGTGGGTTTTAAGAAATAAGATGGATAGGTGGGCTATTTGGGAATGATATGTTTATAATAGTTTGGGGAGGTTACATAACAAGCAAGTTTTATATCTTCAATATAGATTTCCAAACCAAACAACAAGGCAAGTGCTATTTGAATCTAACCTATGCTACTAGTTGGGAAATTAGGGCTAGGTGTAATTCTAATAGGAATTGGCAAGTCTAGGTTTCTATGGTAAGTGGTATTAGGGCAATTGAAAGCCAAGGATAGGAATGGAAGTAGAGATGAGGGTGTTTCACCTCATGTTACTTACCATCTAGCATTTAGAAAACTCTAAGCAATTACACTAATCACACTCACAACGGCTACTTAGATCTCACACCTGCTTGTAGGAGAAGGGAGTTCTATGTAGGAACAAAAGGTGCTAGCTAGGGATCCACCAATTGGACCTAGGAGAAATTCCTAAGATAGACACATACATTCCATTTTCCCCTAGAAGCTAGGTGTCTTCAAGCATCATACAACAAGCAATCCATGTTTAAAACCACAAACCACAAGCAAGATAATGGGAAATGAGATAGAAGCAAGAGGCAATCATAATAGAATTGAAATATATTCATTACAAGTTATTTTCCCCCAACATGGTATCAAAATAACATTTTAACCCCAAAAAGCCCACCACTAGGGGCTTAGCTAGACATGATCATACATAAGAGAAAAAAAGAAAGAAGAAAGAGATAGAAGGCCATGGAGCTCGTGGATGCTTCTTCTCCTTCACCTCCTAGCTACTGTAGAACTTCCTATCTCCTCCAAGATGGGTGAAGAACATGGAAATGTAGGAGATTATGATAGAAAACCTAGAAAACTAGCTTTGTATGGTAGAAATGGTAGGTGGAGGTTTTGAATGCAAGGGAGATAGAAATTAATGCTCTAGAGTAGATAAGAGGGTGCTAAGGAAACTAACCTGGTGCTCTGGCCTCCACCCATGTATATATAGGTGGTGGTGGAATTACTAGGGTAAGTATGGGTTGTTGGAAAATTAGTGCAGAAAAACTAGGTTTTGGGTGGCAGCATGATCGTTCTGGGTAGAACGACCATGGTGGGTGATGGTTGGAATGACCGTGGTGGGAAATGAAAAATGTCAGAGTGGAAGTGGTGAAATGTAGGCTGGTAGAACATCATTCTGGGCATCACGACCGTGGTGGGGGCTAGGTAGCATGACTGTGGTGGGAACTAGGTAGCACGACTGTGGTGGGTGAGGCAGAGTGGAGGTCATTCTTATCAGCATGCCCATTCTGATCATTGACAACATGACTGTGATGGCCGACACAATCATTTTGGGGGATTTTTAGCATGACGGTGCTAGGTAGAATGACCATTTTGGTGGTGTTGCTGTAGCTTGTCAAAAGGGGGATCAACTCTGTAACTTTTACATTGGTGAGCACAACCGTTCCTTGGCACCACGGCCATACTAGGATCTTTAGTATCACTTTGAGCTTTAAACTTCATGATCCATGGACTTCTTTACTTGAGATTGACTCTTGGCCACTAGGGGTAGATTGAGGGAGCTATGGGGTCTTCTTTGGACCCCTCCAAAGGTAGAGGAAGCCCAGAACATCTTCCTTCTCTCTCGTCCATCCAAGGCATGGTCCAAGTACCTAAAGAACATGCAAAGAACATCTGTAAGTGCATTTGATAGTAATTTGCATATTGAGGGAATTAACTTGCATTCTACTATGTTTGGATGTGATTGAGATGCAAAAATACACAAGATGAATCCCTAACATAGGGCTTCATCATATATCAGTATACTGATCCATATTTTTTGTTGACATTTTAGGAAACTAGCTTACTTTAAAGATCTTAAGACATGGAAATCCATATGAATACATTAATTAAATAAAAAGTTACAAGGATTAGGTAAATCATAAGTCCTTTTCATGAAGTATATATCTTCATGTAGTTCCTGTTTACTTGAAATTTTTTGTAAACTCTTTTGGGGAAAAGTTAGCATCCATTTTTGTCAAGTAATGTTTATAAATGAAATTATTTGTTACTTCTTAACTCTTGAACCTAGAAAAAAAGAGTTACAATCCTTGTACCTATGATGTGCCTTCAATGGTGGGTAAATGGGGGGAGAGGGTTGTAACGGATTGCCCAACTCGATGCCTGAATGTCCCTACCCAATGCACAAACAAATACATTGGATGCACATGGGAGACCAATGAAGAGAGAGGGTAGGGAAGCATGGTTTGTGACATTGGAAGATAGACATGGTCTGTGTAGAAAAATAGAGATAACATCATATGATGCCACATGACACCCTACCCCATGGATAGTCAAGAAGATCAGGGGCATGAACCTAGCATGAGTTGACCTAAATTCAACTATGGTTTTGCAATTCATGGAGATAACTTACTGGCATCAATATTAGGTCAATCTAGAAGGACCATACATGATTGGTTTGTTGGATGTAGACTTTGAATCTTGAAAAAATAACATGGAATCACCCAAATATTAAGGTGGTTTATCCAATTTTTTATGAGATAACATGTTGCTTACATCTACACTAAATGACATAATCAAGTATGACATTATAGAGATGACAAGTCAAAACATGAGTTGGAACGTGGTGGAACAATGTGGGAGAAAAGATAAAGAAATTCATCAAAAACCTGGCATTATGCATGTATGCAAAACTGTATATAAAATAAGGTAAAGTGAACTACCTAATAAACATATTTTCAACAAGAAAGAAAAGAAAACAAAAGAAGGTATATGATAGGAAACATAAAGGGGGTATTCCAATGATACTGACACTTGGATTTAATGTTTTGGAACCAATGTTACCCTCATCATGAAAATTTGGGTTGGAATGTATGAGAGGAACATACATGAAGTGTACCTCCTTAGTCTGTAGTAGGGAAATAAAATCTGATGACTCAATGATTTCATATTTGTGTTGGTCTAAATGGAAGATGGATTATAATGAATTCCTTAGCATAGAATTCTTAGGGTAACCTTCAAAGCAAGGATATATATATGTTGGTTTAGGATGTCAACATAAGATTTGATGGAGCAAAGATGTTCAAGTCTGCCAAGGGATCATGCTCGTTGTGTTCCACCTTTGAAACTGGGATAGGATGCCTTGGTGTATAGACAAAGTGAATTTGGGTCATCCAATCATCACCCATACATGAGGCACCCTAGGTGATTTAATTTATAAATCCTTCACATCAAACTTATCATCATTGTGGAGGAATACATTTCCCTCTTGTGATGTAACAATATTCTCAACATCTATCCAAAATGATCCTTCTCAACTGTCATCACCGTTCAAGGGGCTGAAGTAGTGGTAGAAACCCAAGAAGCCAATTCATGGTCATCATTAATAAGATCACTTTTCCATGGATCACAGTCATCCTTGTCACATAACAAAAAGTTCCTTCCCAAATAAAATGCTATATCAAGATTGATATGGAAATTCTCAATATGTGGGGTGTGGGTATGATATGGGACATAGAAAGGTGGAAAAATCAAGAAATCCATCAAACTGTTTTGTATATCAAGATGTAGCTGCTTGGCTATCCTAAGGTACATGCATATTTTCATCATCAACCATGGTGTTAGGGTAGTGTAGCACCTCCACCAGTAGTGTCACTAGGTCAAGGAAGTGGAGTGAATGCTTATCTCTGGTGTGAGAATCTTCACTAAAAAATCCACATGATTCTAATGGATGGTTAAAATAGGATGGTGAAAGGGGATCCTTTTAGGTGTGAGTGAAGTGGGTGTGATGGATGCAATCTTCGTGCATACATACCAACAACTATAAAGGTTCCATATAAAAACCCACTACATGTTGAATCCTCTTGCTCCTCATGCATCTCATAACAAAGTTGATCTAACATATCTTCGTTGCTCGATGGTGGTGTAATGTATACTATATGTGACTGTAATATATAGACTGTGAGTGCATCCGTGAAGCATGGATCACTGACATAGAATATACGTCTATTGTGGGTTTCAATCTATACTAAAACCTTGATCATTCATTCTTGCCATCCTATAATGATACAAACATATCAATCGAACCCTATATGTGGGAGGACATTGAAGATGATAACATGTCTCTAATTATCTACAACAAGCCATTTCTCTCATAAGTTCTTGGGTTGTAGACCCAACATGTGACGTAAGGAATTGCCTTAGGAGTGGAAAACAATGTAGTATACGATGATTGTAGGGGTGAATGTAAGGCTAACAACTGTTATGCACTTGTCCTTTATGGTCTACCAAAACTCAAGCATGTAGTTAATGTTGGGGGAGCAATTGTATAGGATGATCTTCCTAGCAATGTGTAGATCCATGGATTAAATAAAAAGACAAAAGTAGTAGAATGTATGAACAAGTATGTTAGGAAAAAAAGATAAATAATATATATATATACACATATATACATATATATATATATATATATATATATATATATATATACAAATGTAGCCTAAACAATACAAACTCTTTAAGTGTCTAAAATGGAAATGACACATCTCCAAATACAACATAAAAAATGATAGGGCCAAAATGTGCTTCTTAAGATACATGATAAAAATGTGTATCGTGTTTTAATTATTTATAACCTAATTCTTAATCAAACTAACAAGTACTTAAGAACAATCTAGAAAATGGATTCAAGCATATGGACATGGCTCTTAGTGAAACTGAAGATATTGCTCTTACTTTACTTAAGTGAGACAAAGAGGTGTAAAAGTAATATTAAAAACAAAATTGAGGCAAGAAATAAAAAAAGAAGAAAAAAAAAGAAAACCTATTTCCTCAATCCTACGAAATGAGAGAGAGTCCTAGGCTATGTAAACTACAAACTTTGAATGCCTATGCACCCCATACTTGATATAGATAACACTCAAGAACCTCAACTAGAAAATAACAACCAAACCCAACATGAAGCATGATCAGTACTCTTGCCTGGGTCATCCCACTACCCTTGCAAAGTGTGACTAGAACCCCTAACAACATCCCAATACCCCTTCTAAGGATCATGGGAAATTACTGCATATTGCTTAGGATGGCCTCTTAGGTCCAAGGAATATTGGAGCATCAAGAGAGGTGGAGATATGTTGGAAATTTGACTTGGTTAGTGTTAACCTGGTTCAAGTTTGGTACACCTGATTGGGTTGATCGCATCGATCTGTGTGTGGTATCTCAAATTGACCTCAAACATGGAACTTAGGACAAGTTGGGCAAACTCAAATGGGTTTCCTACATTACAATCGAGTTTTTTGATCTATCACAAGGAGGTTTCCTAATAGGAACACCCTCATCCAAGTGTCCTTTAAGGGCATGACAATGGCTATCTTCCCTGTTAAATCTGGGGCTCTAGAGGGGTGGGGTGAATAGAGCTTCAAAATTCTCACAAGATAAGTTAGACCTTCAAATTATATCAATCAAAACCAATAGCTTAAGAACAATTTGAAGTGCTATCTAAGAAAGCATAACAAGGATGAGAGAAATTTAAACATGCACTTGGACAAGGTGGTTTAGAGTGGTTCCAATCTCCAAACTAGGAGATAGTCAATCCACTACCTAGAGAGGTCAACCTTTAGGACTTTGCAATCCGTGCATACTTATATTCATTCATAAGGGATACAAGGAGACCACCATACATCCAAGGACTTACCTACTCAAGAAAAGAGTCTTCCACCTACACAAGGACTTACCCACTTGATCAAGATGTCTTCAACCTTCAACAAGAATTTACCCACACTTGCATCAAGTGTTTGTACTTTAAGGGTTTACCCACTCTTCTTGTATCTTGGCCTTTCCCTTATCCTTCACCTAGAGAAGATATTCACCTCTTCTTCAACCTTGAAGAAGACCAGCAACAACTTCACCTTCACTCAGAGTATCTTGCTTCAACCTTTGCTCTTTGAGAAAGGGGGTAGGGAAGATGGAAGGAATGGGAGCTTTACAAGCACATGGAGGTAGCTCTCTTACAACATGCCTAATTCACTCATAATCATGAAATACTTTGTAATGAGAGAGAGAAATGGGCTAAAAGGGTTGTAACACACTCAAATATAATAAGGACTTAGAATAGCATGAATGAGCAAACTTGGAATGAACCCCAAGGGGTCCTATTTATTGATGGGGGTGTTTTCTTGAGTGTGAGATCACTTAAGGACAAAATATAGCAGTTTTACAAGTTACAACGGATCTATTTTCACTCACAACAATTCTCCAACGATTATAATCACTTTTTCTACATTTTTGTACAATACATTCCGTCGAGTTTCATTAAAGGTAACTCAACCAACCCACTAAGTAACAAAGCCAATTTTCAAGCTATCGGTCAAGTTTGTTCTGGGAAAATTGACTGATTAGTCAAAATTAGTTTTTCTTAGTTGATCGATTGGTTGAGTTCTGTGAGTGTGCAACTCAACCGATTGGCCATTTTAGAAAATCCATTACTGGATCGATCGAATTTCCAACTCGACCGATAAACAACATGTGACAAATTTTCTAATTTGACTTTTGAGTGGCCAAACGTTGGAATTAACTGTCCCTGATTTTTTCTAATCTTAGTTACAAGTCATATCATCAATACAAGTGATTACAAAATTAATCTAAAGTCATTTGGAGCAATTTCCCAAAACACATACTTGTATTGCTTTTGACTTGAACTTGAACAAGCTAGGGATTGTGTAATTTGATCCTTTTCATATACCTAAGGCCTTAAATCAATCTTGAACAAACACATTAGATACATAGGAATGGAATGGTTAAGTCACTATCAAAATACGGGCAATGTATAACTCTCAAGTCAACATTCTCCCCCTTTTTGACAATGAAAAACCATTCCTCAATCATATTGAAAAGGATATGTAAAGTTATACCTTTACCTTGTGAATTTCAGAGGGGTTCTTGATTTTAACAATGTGAATAGCTCCCCCTCAATCTATGCTTAATCTTACCTGCATATTTAGTCTTTATACACAAAACAATATAACATGTATACTATATGGTCCTTTAGCAAGTCACATGATAAAGTATATAATGAAAAAGAAAAGGATCACATAAGCAATAAAAGAAATATGGTTGAGCTTCAAAACATTGAAATTCTCTCCCCCTTTTGACATTATAAAAAAGGAAGGGGGGTAGAAGAGCACAACAAACATGTCTTCTCCAAGCACAACCAAACATACATCCACAACATAAAACATGCAATCTCAAATCATACACCCAAATAGAGACTAGAGAGAAACAAACAATCTAAGTCATAATCAAAATATGGTAAACATGGCACCGACTCATGAGATATAAAAATCAAAGAGTAAGTGTGCATATGATTAAGATCACAAAACTGAGAGCATGTCCTCAAAAGAAACTACAAGCCAAAATGATGAAAACAACATGATGATAAATAATACAGCTTAGACAATGTGCCCAGATGGTTTTCGTACAAAATAGTCCAGAAAAATATATATGATCAACATCAACAGACTAAAATTAAAATATCTAAACATATAGGTCATCTATGTCCACAACATCATCATCCTCATCATCATTAGTAGAGGGTTCTGGCCCATATTCATCATATCTATATGAAGGTGCAGTAGAGACAACAACATCACCTTCATCACCGGAACCACCAACAGAGCCATCAAAACCATCATCCTTAGATGCCTCCTCATCAATAGTAGTAGCTTCCTCATCATCCTGATCTGGCATCTCCTTGTCGGTAGAGGAACCAAAACCACGACCATTCCACCTGGCATTCTTCTCAGCCCAAGACATACTAAGGTCATGTTTTCTTGAGCTTGTGGAAAGGTAGGAGCAGAGGTTCCAAGTCCTGCAAGAAGGGTAGATATAGGAGTAGCAAGGAGAGGTAGCACAATAGGGGTAGATCCACTAGCAATAGAGGGTGTAGCAGTGGAAGCAACAGGTGGATGGGTAGGGTAAAAGTGATCATATGTATAGGATGCTTAGTCACCTCCTGATTAGGGATGGTAGGTAGGATAAGGATGTGCACAGGAAAGGTTCATCGTAGACATGATGGCACAAAGATCTTTATGCATGTGCTCCTGAACCTGAATGTTATACACCTGCTGATGCATCATGTAACCCGTGAGGGTTTCATTTGATACATGAAAAGAGGCACATGCAGGTCGGGATGGCTGAGGTGGTGGAGGTGCACCAGTGGAGGTAGAGGCTCTAGGTGTGGTAGAGGAAGGGATAGACACATAATTTTGAAGTGTGGTCTCACTGATGCAAACTCCTTTCCGGGTAGGTTTGTAATGAAGTTCATGGAAATGAGATTTGCCAGTGGCAGTCTAAAAGAGACCACAAATTAGGGTTGGGTAGGGTGGGTGGGTGTCACGAGGGATCTTACCAGAGTCAAAATAGGTCATGTGGTGAAGGACATATCTGGTTCACTTGACTTTGATGTTCTTCAATATACAATACATAATCACCGTAGTGTTTTCTGCAATTTCAGTCTGGTTTTTCTTTGGATGAATATTGCAGTTAACAACTAGGGAGAGTATGCGGTTCTTGAGGTTTAAGGCTGAGGGAAGGGTACACTTATTCCTATAGGGAAACTGAGGCTTCTTCAGGAACTTGTGAATGTCAGGAAGAGTGAGATCACATCTCTTGTAGAAGGCCTCAGGGTCAACAAGGTCAAAATACTCAGGGTAATCCTTCCTCCAAGTGTTAGTCACCTCAGTACTAGAGAAAAAGATATTCAAGGTATCCTCAGAGACTTGGAATTTCTTCCCGACTATCATGGAAGTAAGGACTACTTAAGAATTAAGCGGGGGTACAAGAGTGTCATAATTCCATTACAAAGTTAGCATAGAATTCATGAACGGCTTTGGTGCTTGTGATGGAATTGTAGTAGTACGCACATTCAATAATCAAGGTGGAGAGGTGGTGGTCATATAACAACTCAACTACTTGATTGATAACCCTTTGTTGATGTGGGGTTGGCTCAAAAAGTGCATAAAAAGGAAAGGGTTCCTAGGAAGGAGCTCCTTATACCTATTTAGAACATCATTGGAGACAAAGAAGGTATCGTCAAAGGGTATAAGGTGTGAGTTGGAGGAGGATGATGGTGCTCCAACTGGGGTGGCTCTCTTTATCCCATTTGATGCCATGGAGACGAAATGATAAGGATTGAGAGAACAAAAAATGATAGAAAAACCACCACAAACCATCCGCACACCTAGGGTTGATGGGAAAGAGGTTAAGGAAGGTCGATCTAGGTCAAACTAGGGCTAGGGAGAGGAAGTTCGAGGCTAGAATTGAGAGCTAGAGGGAGCAGGAGGTTGGATCGGTCGATTTTTCTCTAGTTGATAGGGAGAAAAGTCGACCGAACCTAAATTAAGTTTGCTCTAGATTGGCCATCGATCAAGTTCTATGACTTGGAAACTTGACCGAATGGCTCTTTTAAAAAGCCCTCAGCCACTGATTGATCAAGTTGGCAACTCAACCAATGGTCAACCTGAACAAAATTTATAAATGTTAATTTCTAGCCAATAGAGTGCTAATTAAATTTATTTTTCAAGTCCATTTTGCATTTTAGACATACTTAGGCACATGTCACTCATCATTGGGTACTATTTTGTGATAAAACAAGCCTTTGCGAAAAGTACCCAAAACAAGAGAAAAACAAGGCAAAAAGAACGTGAAAAACTGATTTTAGCATATTAGCAAGCAAGGGTGATCAAAACATAAGAAAAGCATATAGGATAGATGAAAACTAGCTAGAAGGCATATCAAATTCATTCAAAGTAGTTATGAGCTATTTAGATCTAATAAAATTAATTTTCTCTCTATCTAGAGGTTTAGTAAAAATGTCTGCCAACTAATTTTCCATGTCCACATGCCTGATATAAATATCCTTTTTGGCAATGCGAACACAAAGAAAATGATGACATACCTCTATATGCTTGGATATACTATGCAATATAGGATTGTAAGACAAATTAATTGCACTAGTATTATCACAATAGATAGGAGACACATTAAAATGAATGTTAAAGTCTTAGAGCATTTGCTTCATCCATAGGACCTGGGCACAACAACTCCCGACTGCAATGTATTCAACCTCGATAGTTGATAATGACACTATGCTCTTTTCTTGGAGAACCAAGACACCAATTATGGTCCTAGGAGAAAGCAAGTGCCACTTATGCACTTTTTATCAATCAAGCATCCTACGTAATCCGCATCACTGTAAGCCATAAGAGTAAAGTCCTTTGACTTGGGATACCATAGTCCTAAATTTGGAGTTTTGGCTACATACCTTAAAATCCTCTTAACATCTATAATATATGATTTCTTGGGATTTGATTGAAACCGAGCACACAAGACAACACTAAACATTATATTAGGTCTAGAGGTAATTAAATAAAGTAAACTTCCAATCATACCTCTATAGAGATTCTCATCTACCTTCTCACCTTCTTCATCTTTACCAAGTTTGGCAGTGTTTGACATGGGTGTGTCCATCGACTTGGTGTTCTCCATCCCAAAGCACTTAAGTAGATCACGTGTGTACTTGCCTTGGTTGATGAAGTTCCCATCTTTAGTGTGCTGGATTTGAAAGCTGAGGAAGAATGTAAGCTCACCCATCATGCTCATCTCAAACTCACTCTGCATAACATTAGTAAAATCCTTGCAAAGATCAAGATTAGTTCTGCCAAAAATGATATCATCAACATATATTTGAATGATAAGAAAGTTGTTATAAGTGTATTTGAGAAACAAAGTAGAATCTACTTTGCCCATGATATACCCATGATATAACAAAAAGTTCTTTAATTTCTCATACCTAGCTTGAGGTGCTTGTTTGAGTCCATAGAGAGCTTTTTGCAACAAATAAACATGGTTAGGTAAACTATCATGTTCAAATCCCGGGGTTGTGCAACATACACTTCCTCCTTAATTGTACCATTCAAAAAACACTTTTAACATCCATCTAATAAAGAAGACAATTTTTCTAACTAGCAAAGGAGAGCAACATATGAATGGATTCAAGTCTAGCTACAAGTGCATATGTTTCATCAAAATTTATACCTTCCTGCTGATTGTAGCCTTGAGACACTAACCTTGCTTTGTTCATTACCACTTTGCGACTTTCATCTATCTTGTTGTGGTAGACCCACTTGGTGCCAATGATCTTTCTATCACTTGGTCTTGGCACTAGGGTCCATACTTTGTTCTTTTCAAATTGCTCCAACTCTTCTTGCATGGCTAGAATCCATTCATCATCCCCAATAGATTCTTTGATGTTCTTTTTCTTGAGTTGTGAGATGAAGGTAGTGTTGGCTTGTTATTTGTTTAAGGAAGCTCATGTCTTCACTCTTTCAAATGGGACACCTAAGATCAGCTCTTTTGGATAATTCTTTGCAGAGCGGGGGGTTGGATCCTTTTTGTCTTCATCTTTCTCTTCTTCTTGAGTGACCACCTCTTTTCCATTTTGGGTGATGTTGAGCTCTTTTAGAATAGGAATTACCTCACTTGCAACACCATCATTTGGAACAATATCTTTGGGAATAGAGGGGTTAGTCTCAATAAACTTAACGTTAATGGATTCTTCTACTTTAGTAAGATCAACATTAAACACTCTATAAACCTTGCTAGTAATTCTGTAGCCAAGAAAGAAAGCCGTGTAAGATTTCAAATCAAAGTTGTGGACAAAATCTTTCATATTTAAAACAAAACAAGGACATCCGAAAACATGGAAATACTCGATAGAAGGCTGCCTACCACACCATATCTCATAGGGGGTTTTCTTCAAAGAAGGATGTGTAAAAGCTCAATTTTGCACAAAATATGAGGCACTAACAGCTTCAGCCTAAAACCTCTTTGGAGTGTCATACTCTAAAAGTATGGTCCCATCCATCTTATGTAGTGACCTATTCTTCCTCTCTACAACCCCATTTCGTTGAGGTGTTCGAGGTGAAGAGAAGTTATATGCATATCCATATTCTTCACAAAAGCGTTCAAAAAGATCATTTTCAAATTCTCTCCATGATCACTATGGATGGAAACAATCTGGATTTTCTAAAACTTAATATGATGTGTGATGTCTAAATTGAAACCCTCACCTCAGTGAGAATCCCAATTTAAACACCGCACACTAGGCTAAGAAAAAGAAAATCATAGGAAGTTAGAAGGAAACAAACAGTAGCACATGCACATGAACAATAATAAAACTACAACACATGTTCACCATTCAACATATAATTACAACTTGAATTATTACAACATTTGATATTACATATTGAACATCAAACTTATACATATACATGTACTACTACTAAACTACAAGATCTTAAGACAACAGGTCCACCTGTACATCAGCTCGCCACACAACTCTCACTATCCTGGATCTTCAAGAGCATAACCACAACCTAAAAAAAGATTACATGTGGTACACGTCAGCACAATATTCAAGAATATTTTACTGAGTACACCTATGTGTCTTTTATATACATTTCATCATATCTTGGCAATAAGATAAAACTAATACTTGGCAGTTATAAAGAAATATAAGAAAATCATATACTTGCACAAAGATGTTCATTAACAAAAAAGAACACATATTTTAAGCATAAATTGACATTCTAAGAAAAATACATGATTTCGTGCAACAACATCATAATATCTGACCTTATATCGATAACAAACATGATTTATGATTTACTGGTATTTTCTCATAATTTTAGGCCATCGTTTGATATTTATTATCCATACTATGACCATTTTTCCACTTAAATGATATCACTATTATTAGTGCATCAAAAGCCTGATATTATCATTCTACTATGTTCTATGCATTTTTCTGAGAATTTTGGTATATTATACTTATTTTTCTGATCATCAAGCTAATTTCTATGAATTATTCAAGAACTGAGCATTTTCTAATTAATTAGCTTTTTGGACGAATGGTGTGTCACCACGTGGCCATGACTTGCTCAGCTGGGTAGGGACCCACCCAAGCATGAGCCGACTGGGATCACTATTGAATAAGGTAGTCTGATTGGAAATTGATCGGCTCACTACTACTGGACCCGATTTCTCTGCTCATCTTTTTCTCTGCTTAGATCACATTCTCACACACTCAGGAACAGAGCCACCGTCGTACGGCTCGACTCTGGTGAGGAAAAGGTGATGATCCTGTCCTCCTCACAAACTAGAAAGAGGTCTATAAGATCCGACTATGCTCCCTCAGCTGCACCGGCCTGCAAGCTTCTTGTTGGCGTCTCCTCATCATGGATTCGAGGAGCTCGCCGGCGCCATCTCCTGTTACGGTGGAGAAAAAGGGGAAAACCATCCCAAATTATCATTACACAAGGTGGATGGTGTAGAAACAACTGAGAAGCATTCAGGAACTCACCCAACACCATCGTTCTCGATGAGGAACACTTTGCACCTATCCCCGAGCACCATCTCCGTCGCCAACCGATCTGAGGTTGTCAACCATGAGGAAGAGCTCAAAGTCCACTGCAAACGCCTGCATCTTTCTCCCCTGACCTCACCCTTCCTCCTCGCATACTCATCTTCCTCGAATCCCCTCTATATCTCGAAGAACACCTTCCACTACCACATGTTCTCCAAAGTGGTGAAGCAACAAGTGATGATGGTTGGTTCTCTCCACTGAAGTGGTCATGCATCTCATTTAAGGGGTCTCCTCACTCCTCTACTCAAGCTAAATGCAACTATCCACTTCACTTTCCCCCTTCGGTCCATGATCACGACATGTGGTGGCTGGGAACTCACGGCGTCTGACTACCCCACGACCTCAGCTGGTTTGGAGGTGGAGGATGGCAGCTGGGTCATCAGATCTCATCCAAGGGCTCAAAACAGCGCCCCCCCTAAGTGAATCTGTGGCATACTTAAGTCAAGGGACTCAACCATTAGATTAGCCATGAATGGCCAAGATTTGTCCATGTAGAGGCATCCCAAACCAAGGGGCACATGACACATGCCCAAAAATTGTATCTTAGTTATATAAATCATCAATAAAGCATATTATTTCACAAAATGCAAGCCTAAATAACTCTCTAGGATGCTCTAATTGCCACCAAATTTTAACCATACCTTTACTACACCTCAAGCTACATTATACTAAAATTTGGTGACAAAACTCATCTATTAAACCATTCAATTAAATTCCTCAAATAGGCATAAACTTATGGATCTTAATCATTATATATATAAATCGCAATCAACATTCCAACTTTACTAAAACACTTGGGATTCTCAAAACAACTCAACACGCATGACTTCACTTGTGTCATTGGACACTTTAGGATTTCCAAAAGTCCACTCCATCACATCCTACACACCTTAAAAGATATTTCGTCCTCAAAATTAAGCCAAAATCCAGAATATCACATCATATACATCTTAAAAGAAATTTCTTCCTCGAAATTAAGTCATTCTCATACTCCAACGGAAAATAGAAAGGTCTTCATCCATGTAGGGTGCCACTCTAGGTCTAACATTATCACAAACATCATGTCTAGAACATATATGTACCACTCCTATGAAGGCTTCTAAAGCATCTAAGGTGAAACATCACTTCTTAGAAGGCTCAAACAAGGGTTTAGAAGCTTAGGTTATGTCATTACATATCTCATATAGTAGGGTTTCTTCCTTATCTTTACCCATGCATTAGGGTTCCCACGTCATATTACCATGTTTTAAAGGAGTTAACTAAAATGATCCCATTATATCAAGGTGTCATTACCATTTTGTTGAGCTAATTGTTAGAACACATTCGACCTTAACATATGCCTTTTAGGAGAAAGTTAACTAAAGTTAACCCACTTTATCCATCTAGATCATATCAAGGTGTCATAATCATTATGTTGTGCTAACTGTCAAACTATATTTCATCTTTATTTATCACTAAGATTAACACCTCATGTAACATGTTTCATTCATATGATCTTATTTCATTGCTCATAATAAATTGCAACATTTATTAATGATTCCATCACAAGGTTAACCATCTTTAATATATCATTATTACTCATTTACATGGTTAACCATATATACATAAAGATCTATCAAACCATTTCTAGGTTTCCATCATATCATTTCTATATATCACATCTCAAGATTAGATCACATCCTTACATATATTACATCATGGTTGTGCTAAACAAACTTATGTGAGTGACTTGTTAAACATATATCAAAACTTCATCTAGTCCAACTGAGGTTATCCTGACCCGCATCATGAGGGAAGTTACATGCTCAGTCTCTCTGAGCTAACTCAACTCTATGAGTATCTCATGAATAAAAACTTTATCTTCCCTCTTTAGTCTAGGGTTCTTAGGTCTACCTCATTGGCACTAGTGATAGCCTTACAAGATGTAGCCACAGAAGCACAAAACAATCCATGATATGATATTCTCTTTTCATATCTCTAACCATGACATGCTTACCCAAAACTCTCTTGTATACACCACTAGATTCCTATGTGGGAAACGACTAACCCGAGTATGAGGCTTCATAGAAACCAACACAGTTACCTCCTCTAGGGTCTTGGGACTCTCTCTCCCTCACCCAGATGGTAGGTTCTCATATTCCTATTCACATATGCACATATAACCAGCCTCTCAGTGACTCTAGGGTTTGGTCCTCCCAAGGACATCTAGGGTTCAAGACTATAGGAATCATGCACAAAGTGACTCAACTCATTCACCTAGGAGTATTCTAGTTTAGGACATATCATATCGCATATCTCATAATTCTCATATCTTAGAGTTTAGGTTCTCTGACCTTCTCCCTGTGGGTCTCACTCTCTCTAGAGTTAACCCTAAAATCTGGTCCTAACACTAGAGGTCCTCCCTTGTAAATGATCTTGAGGCTCATGCTGACTCACAACCTTCTTTTAACTTAACATATCTTATCTCATAAAATAATGCATACTTACATCATCAAAACTTATCTCAAATCCTCAAGACTGAACTTAAGTCATCAAAGACAAACATAGATCATCATAAACATCTTATGTCATCTATATAAGACTTACATCATGTCATCAAAACTTATTTCATCTATTATATCTATCATATATTCTAACAAGGCTCTAGACATCTAATATAGAACTACTCTCTCTTCTAGAATGATGTCATTCACTTTCACTTAGGTTGCATTACCATCTCCTACTCATACATGTGTGAGTACACATTTTTGTAATACATAAATATAATAAAATATTGTATAGTTTTTCTCTGATAAAACATGCGTCAGAGAAAACTATCAAGGTTCGATCCGATTGGAATCAAAAACTAAATCCAGAAAATGAGTGTCCCACACATAGTAGAGAGTACAATGCCATGAAAACTAGTGAAAAGGGTGAGAACATGGTGTAGACTAGTGTAGCTACTCCAGAAAATGAGCGCCATATGTCTAGGGTTTCTCTTCCTTTGATGTACGTCATTTCCAAATAATGCAACATCCCATACCGCGACACTATAAGGAAAGAATGACATCTTAGGACCCGCTATACAACAAGCACCAATCTAGACCTAGTTCTCGGACATCTAGGTGCTAACCTAGAGGCTAGGTTAGATCTAGTCTCTGTAAGACAACTAATCTAACCCTAAAATATTATTAAGTGCAATGTTCTTTAGTTTTGAGTTGCATAGTAAACAAATGTCAGGCTTTGCTATCGTTCATGCTCTGATACCACCTGTGACGTCCCCATATTTTCTAAAACTTAATCAGATGTGTGACGTCCAAATTGAAATCCTCACCTCAGTGAGAATCCCAATTTAAACACCACACACAAGGCTAAGAAGAAGAAAATCATAGGAAGTCAAAAGGAAACAAACAGTAGCACATGCACATGAACAATAATAAAACCACAACACATGTTCACCATTCAACATATACTTACAACTTGAATTATTACAACATTTGATATTACATATTGAACAACAAACTTATACATATACATGTACTACTACTAAACTACATGATCTTAAGACAACATGTCCACCTATACATCAGCTCGCCACACAACTCTCACTATCCTAGATCTTCAAAAGCATAACCACAACCTAAAAAAAAGATTACATGTGGTACACGTCAGCACAATATTCAAGAATATTGTACTGAGTACGCCTACGTGTCTTTTATATACCTCTCATAATATCTTGGCAATAAGATAAAACTAATACTTGGCAGTTATAAAGAAATATAAGAAAATCATATACTTTCACAAAGATGTTCATTAACAAAAGAGAACACATATTTTAAGCATATTTTCCATTATATCATCTATGCATTTACTACTTGAGAGTTGAATGCATTAAGGCCTTTATGATCTACTACCAAAGAGTTGGATCATTTCCAAGTATTTTACTACCAAAGAGTTGAAGTACTTATTTTCTAGCAAGTTACTACCAAAGAGTTGAAGTGATGAGATATAATGGAACAAATATATTATGTTTCATGTGTTCATAGCCATAAATATGGAAAAATAAGCAAGGTATCATACAAAAACAATCATTTCATCCAATATCATATGCCAAGTATTTTACTACAGATATACCACAAGCATGTTGTATAATAAGCCAAGTAAGAGGTAATGGCATACCTTCCAAAGAGATAGATCATACTAATCACATATTCCTCATGTCATCTATATCTTTGCTAAACCTGATCAAGACAAGATCATATGCTATCCTCAGGTTCTCATCATCTTACATCTCATCTTAACCCTAATTACGCCCATATTAGGGTTTAGCTTAGTTCATTAGGATGTGTAGATCATTACTTGCATTCTTGTCTTGGAATTATCTTACTGATGTTATTTTCCAAATTATGGTTCATTATCTGATCATTATGTTCCATATCCTTTTGGTGCACATATTAACCCTAGGTTACATCATTAACCTAAATTAGGATTTCATAACATGTATTAAGGGTCATCTTCATATAACATGGATTTTATGCATAATCATGATCTCATAATTAAAACTGAGGTTCCATATAATAATATCAGCTACTCTATAAACTTTCATCGTTTATTGTGCATGTATGTATTTATTACATTTCATTTAGGGTTATTAGCCCTAAATTGACATTCTAAGCAAAATACATGATTTCGTGTAGCAACATCATAATATCTGACCTTATATGGATAACAAACATGATTTACGATTTACTGGTATTTTCTCATAATTTTAGGCCATCGTTTGATATTTATTATCCATCCTATGACCATTTTGCCACTTACATGATATCACTATTATTAGTGCATCAAAAGCCTGATATTATCATTCTACTGTGTTCTATGCATTTTTCTAATAATTTTGGTATATTATACCAACCAAAAAAAGAATTTTGGTATATTATACTTATTTTTTTGATCATCGAGCCAATTTCAGTGAATTATTCAAGAACTGAACATTTTCTGATTAATTACCTTTTTGGACGAATGGTGTGTCACCATGTGGCCATGACTTGCTCAGCTGGGCAGGGACCCACCCAAGCTTGAGCCGACTGGGATCACTATTGAACTGGGCATTCTGATTGGAAATTGATCGGCTCACTGTTGCTGGACCCAATTTCTCTTCTCATCTTTTTCTCTGCTCAGATCGCGTTCTCGCAGACTCAGAAACAGAGCCGCCGCCGTGCGGCTCGAATTCGGTGAGGAAAAGGTGACGATCCTGTCCTCCTCACAAACTAGAAAGAAGTCCACAAGATCTGGCCCTCAGCTGTACCGACCTGCAAGCTTGTTGTTGGTGTCTCCTCATCATTGATTCGAGGAGCTCGCCGTCGCCATCTCCTACTGCGGCGGAGAAAAAGGGGAAAACCACCCCATATTCTCATTACACAAGGTGGATGGAGCGGAAACAATTGAGAAGCATTCAGAAACTCACCCAACACCATCGTTCTGAATGAGGACCACTTTTCACCTGTCCCCAAGCACCATCTCCGTCGCCAACCGATCTGAGGTTGTCAGCCACGAGGAAGAGCTCGAATTCCACTAAAAACGCCTGCATATTTCTCCCCTGACCTTGCCCTTCCTCCTCGCATACTCATCTTCCTCAGATCCCCTCTATATCTCCAAGAACACCTTCCGCTACCACCTGTTCTCCAAAGTGGTGAAGCAGCGAGGGATGATGGTTGGTTCTCTCCACTGAAGTGGTCATGCATCTCGATTAAGAGGTCTCCTCACTCATCTTAATTGAGCTGAACGCAACTGTCCTCTTCAGTTCCCCCCTTTGGTCCATGATCATGACATGTGGTGGCTGGGAACTCACAACGTCTGACTGCCCCATGACCACTGTTGGTCCGGAGGTGGAGCATGGCGGCTGGGCCGTCAGATCTCATCCAAGGGCTCAAAACAGCCCCCCACTAAGAGAGTCCATGGCATACTCAAGTCAAGGGCCTCAACCATCAAATTAGCCATGAATGGCCAAGATTTGTCCACGCAGACGCAACCCAAACCAAGGGGCGTGTGACACATGCCCAAAAATTGTGTCTTAGTTATATAAATCATCAATAAAACATATTATTTCACAAAATTCAAACCTAAAAACTCTCTCTAGGATGATCCTATTGCCACCAAATTTTAACCATACCTTTACTACACCTAAAGCTACGTTCTACTCAAAATTTTTGACAAAAATCAGCTATTAGACCATTCAATTAAATTCCTCAAATAGGCATAAACTTATGGATCTTAATCATTATATAAATCTCAATCAACATTTCGACTTTACTAAAACACTTGGGATTCTCAAAACAACTCAACATGCATGACTTCACTTGTATCATTGGACACTTTAGGATTTCCAAAAGTCCACTCCATCACATAGGTCTAGTAGATAAATCATTAATTTGACCAAGAAACCTAACATTTTCAGATTTAAGCACTTGAATATCCTTAAGATAAACATCCCTCTCATCCCTACGAGCATCAATAATGAGCTTAAATTCAACATTTTAAGTTTTAAGGATTTCAAGCTCATTTAGGCACTTTTGGTTATCTTCTTTAAGAGTTTCAAAGTTCTTAAGGTAAAAACCATTCTCCACCTCAACTCCATTGTATTGGAGCTCAAGATCAAGAAATTGTCCTTGCAAGTTATCAATGCTCTCTAGATGAGTTTTCTCATTTTGCTCAAGAATCTCAAGTTTAGAATACAAATCATCAATAATTTTTCCTAACCTTTTTCTTTTAGATTTACATTTAGCAAAAGAAGAATGAGTAGGAACAAGCATATCAATAAGAGTTTCTTTAGATAACTCATGCAAGATTACCTCACTTACCTCACAAATTTCTTCACTTGTAGAGGCCATGAGTGCAAGGTGGCACTCTCCATCTTCTTCATAGCTAGAGCTACTTGAGGATGTTTTTCCCAAGCTGCATGAGCTGCATTCTTGTTTTTTCTCCTTATTTTCCTTCCTCTTGTACTTGCTCTCTTTCTTGTACTCTTCCTCCTTCTTGGTGCTTCCCTTGTGGTGTGACTTTCTTGAATTAGGACATTCACTCTTGCAGTGTCCCTTTTAGCCACACTTGTAGCATCTAGGAGTAGAGGAGGAGGATTGCTTTCCCTTGAAGTGCTTGCCCTTGGTGTAGTTGGCTTCATGCTCACTAGGGCCATCATTTTGAATAGAGGAGGAGGAGAGGTTTGGCAAGCAAGGTTTTGTTGAAGGATGACAACCTCCACTTGAGCTTTGAAGGCACTATCTTTGATCTTCTTTGCTTCCTTATCTTCTTGCTTGGCTTCTTATTCTTGCTTATCAAGCCTTAGATCATGAGCTTGTAGATTGACAATGAGCTCTTTGGTTGGGATGTCACCAAGGCTTCTCAGTTCTCTAATGGGGGTCACCTTTGACTCCCATCTCTTTGGTAGAGTCCTCAAGATCTTGGAGTTGATTACGCCTCTAATCAAAGTGTTGCCCAAAGCAGCTAGGCCATTGATGATGATGTTGAGCCTAGAGTACATCTTAGCAATCCTTTCTTTCTTGCCCATCTTGAAGTTCTCTAGAAGTCTATTCAACATGTAGATCTTAACCTCCTTGACTTGCTTTGTGCCCTCATAGGTAATGAACAACTTATCCCAAATCTCATAGACAGTATCCCATGAGGAGATGTGGTTGAAATCGGTTGGGGTAAGGGCTGCATAGAGGATGCTTATGTCTTTGGTATTGAGCTGGGCTTCTTTTAGTGCAACTTCATTCTATGTTGACACAACTCTGGTTGGCTCCTTGTATGGTGTGACCATCACCTTCCAGATATCAAAGTTCATCCCTTGAATGTAGAACTGCATACGCCTCTTCAAATATAGGAAGTTGGTGCCGTCGAAGACCAGCAGATGCATGGAGAAGCCTCCCTCTAGGTTAAATAAACTGAGTAGGTTGTATCACATCTTCTCATCTCATGGGAGATTTTTTGAGAATATCCTTGGCTCTGATAACACGTGTTGGATCTAGGGCTCTAGAGGCCGGATGGGTGAATAGAGCTTCAAAATTCTCACAAGATACGTTATACCTTCGAATTATATTAGTCAAAACCAATAGATTAAGAACAATTTGAAGTCCTATCTAAGCAAGCATAGCAAGGATGAGAGAAATTGAAACATGCACTTGCACAAGGTGGTTTAGAGTGGTTCCAATCTCCAAACTAGGATATAGTCAATCCACTACTTAGAGAGGTCAACCTCTAGGACTTTGCAATCCATATATACTTATATTCATTCATAAGGGATACAAGGAGACCACCATACATCCAAGGACTTACCTACTCAAGACAAGAGTCTTCCATCTACACAAGGACTTGCCCACTTGATCAAGATGTCTTCAGCCTTCAACAAGGACTTACCCACACTTGCATCAAGTCTTTGGCCTTGAAGTATTTACCCACTCTTATTGAATCTTGGACTTGCCCTTCTCCTTTACCTAGAGAAGATCTTCACCTCTTCTTCAACCTTGAAGAATACCAGCAACAACTTCACCTTTGTTACAATCCCAATTTTTGGGTTCATATGGTTGGAAATGCGTTTTCCCCAATAAATGTATGATTATGTGAATTGTATGATTTATGTGTGATGAATGGATTTATTTGATAGTATTTCCTTTAAATGTATGATTTCATGGACCATAACAAGTTAGTGAGTCCAATATGATAAAAAGGAAAGAAAAGTTGGATGAAATCAATTAATGCATGAATAAGAAAGGAAATTGAAATAATGATGACAAATATAAGAAATATGTGGAAAGGCGTTTAATTTATAATTGTGGATGGATTTAGAATCCACATGATTTTTAATGGTAAAAGGAATCCAAATAAACAGAATAAAAAAGTAAGGGAGAGAAAATATGTATAAAATATGCCTTATTAAGAGATAACTTGCATATGAATAAAAGTCTCTCATACTTTTGAATTTGAGTCCCAAACGTGGCATACAAGTTGTGTAAGTCATCATGGACTATCTCCTAAAATTTGGGATTAAAAGGATAAACATATTGGGAGATATGAGTTTTGTAAGTTTTCCTAATGTGAGAAGGAGAATATTAAATGTCACCATTCATTGCTGACTTTGTTCTTATACGAGGCCTGACAACCGTTGGATCCTTGATCAAACAATGGCTATACTTCATTTAAGATTAGGAAAATTGGATGGATCCAACAGTGGCTGTACTTCATTTAAGATTAGGAAAATTGGAATAGTAAAATGTGAGATCAATTGGATATATATCTCTCCCTGATTCTCGAGGAGTCCTACAAATTTGATAGTTGATTTTGGGAAAGAAAACCGGATCTGATGATCCCTTGGTTCCTCTATTCCACACACAATATAGAGTTTCCCCAAATCACCGTGGATCTAGGGACCCTCGGTTGGTCAACCTGCCTATAAAAGGACCAACATTCCCTTGTCAATGGAAGGGAAGAGCTTCCTAAGACCCAAGGGGTCTTTCCGTGGGATCAAGGATCAACGAGGTTACCCTAAACCCATCGTCTCTGCATCAGGGTTGCCCTATTTCCACCAGTGAGTGCTTCTCTCTCTGTCCAACCTATTCTTCCTCCCTCCGGTGATGCGGTGGCCATGAGCAAGATCGTGGAGGGGCAACGGAGGGGCCGATGCAGTTAGCCGCCTTCTAGGGGACCTGAATTAGGAAGTCAACCCTTGGGTTGACCGTTCACCCATGTTGAATCACGAACAGAGAGGGGAAACATGAGGTTGCTGATGAAAACCCACACAATTACCAAACTACCCCACATGCACATCAAACATTAGCTTTTGGCACATGGGTAAAAGAGACTTTCCACCTCCTTCAGTGCGGCTTTGCTCGTGTGGAGCAAGTTTCCGACGTGGCGATATACCATTGGTTGAAAGGTAATTTTCTTGCAAAAAACCTATCTAATTATTGGTAACTCGGATGAAACAATATTATGTACAAAAATTGATTAGAAAAATGCAAGGAATCCATTAAAAATATAATGGAAGCCTGATTCTTCTTTCAATTTGAAAAGTACTTAAAGATGTCACCTTTAATGGTGTTATTAATGGAAAACCCTAAGTTTTGATGATTATTGAATTTAATAATGTTCTTTGGATAATCTAAGCCAATATTAACCTATTTTTAATAAAAGGAAGATTTATATCTAAAAAGACAATCTTTATGCATAATTGGCTTAAGTTTGGGTTCCATGTACATGAATATGCATTAATGGGCTTAGAAACCCTAATATTGGTAATTATGACTTTTAATGGTTTTAATTGTGCAAATCCATGAATAAGATAGATATATGATGATCCTAAGACAATTTGAGTATAAAAGATCCTTAATGTGGATAATTTGAGTAATTAGGGTTTTTATGAGTAGAAAAGCTATATTAGGGTTTGTTGATCGAAAAAGGATAAAGTGTGAGAAATTGATCTAAGAAACCCCAATGCATATTAATGAGGCTTAGAAACCTTTGAAAGGAGTCCCAAGTCAATAAAGAGTTGTTTGGGATGTGATGGTAACAAATATATGTTACACATATTTTTAGGGTCAAGATTTGCTTGATTAGTTGCTTGTCTTGCTTGCTTGGACATCTTGATTGGATTGGATATATTGCTTCTTTGAGATCTCCAAAATAGGTATGTGGTTACACTTATGGCTAAATCGCTCTAGTTTCATAGAGATTCCCGAGGTTTTATTGATTATTTGGAAATAATTACTTGGTTGACTTTTATTTCATGCAACTATAAAGTGACTATGACTATCACCATAAGTATATGTGCATGACTAGCTCGAATCCTAGTCCTCCTCTATAGCTTTGATGATGATGAGATGGATGACCTAGTACATGGTCTACCTGTGAGGTAGGATCATCAGGTTATCATGATTCGCTGTGTTGGTCTACCATTAATTGGGTAGGACCATACGACTCCATGAACCTATTTATTGATCTACCTGTAAGGTAGGATCATGGTGGTTAGTTGAGATCTACCATATGAGAGAGGTAGTATACATGTCCACTGCAGGGACAACACGGAGGCAAGGATATGTAAGGATTGAGTAGTTATGTTTAAAGCGTAAAGTTGTTTGTTAAATCATAATTGCTTGCAATATGTTGTTACAATTAAATACAAGATTTTGGTCCCCGACATACTGGTATAATTCATTATACTGACCGAAGTTTTGTTTGTCGTCATTTTAGTTATATCTAAAAGTGGACAAATAGTAAAGTGGCATTTATGAAGAATAAAGTTATTCTATTAAAGGAGGATTTAGCTAGTTAAAACTTTACAGTGGGTAGAAGTTCCAGATTCCTATCTTGAAAGGTATGTAAAAAGAATTTTTTTTATCCTATTTCAAGCTTAGTTGTGGTAGAATTTATTAATTATTTTTGATTATTTGCAAAACCATTGATCCTATTTTGGGATAACGGCTCTGACTTCTTGGTCTTCCTTAATTGGGGGTTCTTGAGAAGTGGGGTCATTACAATTGGTATCAGAGCGATGGTTTTCCATTTAATCTATAATAATTAATAAATTTTACAAACTCTTTAGAACCCAAGGGAGTTATTAGACGATTTTCCAATGATGGAGTTGTCTAGAAAAGGATCACAATCCGGGGGCTGGCAAGATTTTCCTCCACCCTGCTAGTCGGTCTATGAGGACTCCCAGGTTCTGTGTTACTACCTTGCCAAAATAAAAGGATTTAACTTGAAATAAGATACTATAGGTCATCTCATCTAATTTCATCCCTTCTTTACCTCTTACTTATGGAGAAACATTAAGTGCTTATGGTATTCTCTCTCTCCACCACCCTCTTATGTTTGGGATAAGAGTAATAAGGATTGTAACCAAGATGGCATGGACACAAGTTTAATAGTTTAATAATAAAATAAAGATTAGTACATGCTTAGGTTGCATGGAGTGTTCCCTCAAGAGAGTTTTGAGGTTAGACCTTCTTGTAGGAGGATGAGGAGAGTGTTGTCCTTGGAGGAAGAGGCTTCCAGGAAGAGGTAGAGACCTGACACATCCTCTGAGGACATGCTAACCCTAATCCTAAGTGGCAGTTAGGGAAAGAGAAGAAATGATGAGTTGGATATCATAGTTGACCATTCAGGTATGTATATAGGTTGGACATGCATGCATTATGTAAAGGTTTTGAGTATCCATGAGAAACATGGACCATGTGTGGTTGTTTGACCCTAGTGCCTTTGGTGACCCGACCTTGGGTGGTCATGCCTATTGAGGGTGAGGGATCACTCCCTCATTGAGAATGTTAGTGGTGACCATATGGGAACCCAAACGAGCATATATGAGCAGAAAAGAGGCATTCACCTACATATCAAGTGAGTAACAACAAGGCTGCAAAACATGTTTTAGACCTAATCCAGAAGGGTTATACCTGATAGTGTATGAGCTAGACATGTAGAGATTCAGATGATCTTGGACAAACATAAGTTTTGATAAGTACATGTGTATCCTTAAGAGCTTGACCCATCTTCTGAGAGAGAACCTCCAGTGGTAGGACCAGTTGTAGGGTTAGCTCTAGAGATAGAGAGAGAGAGAGAGGGACCCGATGAAGAAGGTTAAATATCTTGACTTCAAGACATGAGGAATCATGAGAAGTTGGGTATAATGTGGCCTGGAATAAAAGACCCTGAGTAGATATATGAGGTTTCCTCATGCATGATATTTTGAGGCTCATAGAACCTTAGATGGCTTTAGAGGAATCAAATCCAGGAATAGAGAAAGAGGATTCTTGAACATATGTATGGATGATGTGAGTGTCTACCTTTTAGGTATAGGAAGGAGAGTTCCTTAGACCCTAAAGAGGTATGTAATGAGAACAAGTTGTGAAGTCTCACACCCTGTTGGTTGTCCGTGTGTAGGGCTCTAAAAGTTGTTCACATGGAGGAGTCTTAGGAGATATATGCCATATCTGGTATCGGTTCAGTTCATGTCAGAACAACTGGCAGTTTGACAGGTGTTGCCTAAGTGGCAAACCTGGGGTTCCTAGACCTAAGAGGGGAAGTAGTAGCACCCAGTGCATATGATGCTCACAAGGCAGTATGAGTTCATGGAAATTGAGCATGGCACCCCCATGTTTTAGAGAAAAGGAAACCCCACTGGAATGGAGATATGAGTTGATGAACCACTCACACAGGTTGGTGATATATGCATGTATGATATTGGTACAACCTTGAGGAATGATGAACAACTATGACATACCAAGTAACTTAGAATGGTTTAATAGGGTGTCTTCTTGCTAGCCATGAGCATAAGTAATATGATAGGGCTAATCATATACATGATGAGGTAAACCTTGAAAGTAAGGATGTTCGTGACCTTTGTTACTATCAAGAGATAGTTTTCTCCCATCCTGGGAAGGAACCCTTTATGTAGGGTGAGCACCAACTTTTATTTAGGTTTGAGGTAACCTGAAGAGGTCCCTTATTAGAGATTGATGAGCTAAGTGAAGAGCACATAGTATGATCATGAATCCATAGACCCATGTGTGACAATCTCTAAGGGGCATGAAGATATGTTGTCATGGAGGTAACCTACAGTATGGGGGCCAGACTGAGATAGGTAGGATGCCATGTTTCCCATGAAGGGATGTGAGTTAACCATGAGTGCCTAGAGAGATGATGGAGATCTAGGTGAGGATTCATGTTTGAGATGTGCTATGGTAGATCCTAAGTCAATACTGAGGTCAGGTAGGTATAAGACTAATGGGAGTAGGAGTTGTCTATTCCCTAGATGCACAAGACCATAGGGTTGGGAGGTAACAAATACATTTTCCCGAGGCCCATGGGTGAGGAGGCTGGCCACCTTCATGAGTTTATGGGGCCTAAGGGGTAAATGTGAGAGGCACTCCCTAGATGCATAAGGGTCAGATCACCCCAATAGTACCGACACCCTAGAGACCTTGAGGTAACAACTGAGGATCATACATAAAAGAGATATGTTAAGACCCAAGAGTGTTTGGGAACAACCCTTTAATGGATGTAAACATAGTTTTGAGATATTCATGGTATGGAGTCATGAGAAGTAAGTTTCAACATATATTGGAAAGTATATTGGTGATGTGTGATGCACCCTCTCTACTCTTAGAATGGTACGAACTCTGTATTTGAACTACAACCAAATGCTTATTTCCTCTCATTATGAGAGTGAGAGACATAATAAATTGCATGCCATACACTAAAGATAAACATGATATGGGTTGAAACCCTTCTATGATGATTGAGGATAGAGGAAGTACCACACCCCTTTGGAAGTATCTTGGATATAAGGTTTGAAAGCATGAGAAGAGAAAAGTAATATGAGGATGTACCTCTATGAGTTATAAGTTTGGGTTTGATAACTGAGATACAATGCAGGTGTACAACTGTCTTGTATAGCCAGTAGAGAGACTGGAAGAGGTTGCTAGGTGAACCCTATGAACATTAGAAGACTAGACCTATGTGGTTAACATTCAGATACAACCAGACCCATTGGTAAGTTGGTGGTTGCCCAGTTAGCAAGCCTAGATCTTGATGAGATAAAAGGATGACTGTGAGAACCTCATATACCCCTCTCAGGAGAAGGAAGGCGGTGAAACCCATTGCTAGGGTGTTTTAGGATTTCTAAGGATTTAATCTTGGGGAATCATGACATGCAAAAGTTCATGATTTTACGTACATCGTACACTAGGGTACTACCAAGATGGTTGCAGTGGTACCTGGAAGAAGGATATAGAGTTGCATGTGGCCTGTCGCCATACATATCAGAGGGTGAAGGCCGAATACCAGTAACCTAGTGAGTTGCTATAGATATGTGGAGTCCCTGAGAGGAGTAGATCACCATGGACCGTGTGGTGGGTCTCCCCTGGACAAAGAGAGGTCATGATGCAATATGGGTTATGGTCGATTGCCTTACTAAGTTGACCTAATACCTTACCTAAGAGAGAGCACTATCAATGTGACATACCTGGTTGTAATATATGTATGAGAGAGAGATAGTTAAAATACACCGTGATCTGAGTTCAAAGGTTCTTGAGTATGACCTCAAGTTCACTTCCATGTTGAGGAAGTATGTACATGAAGAACTCAATGCTAAATGGAAGTTTAGTACATCATATCACCCCTGACTGATGGATAGTCAAGAGAATATGATCCAGACTTCAAAGGGTTTGATGAGAGCATGTGTGCTCGTTTAGGGTGATTCGTGGAAGTAGTTCTTGCCCCTAGCAGAGTTTGCTTGTTATGATAGCCACCATAGCCAATCTCGGGATGTAAGAAGCTCTATAAGGGAGGCTATTTTGTTCACCACTTCACTAGGGTGATGTCGGTAAGAGGACCTTGAGAGGGTTAGAGAAACCACAGTATATGTAGATGAAGTCACTTTGATCGAGTAGAGGTTGAGAAAGCCTAGGATCAATAAAAGTCACTTGCTGATGCGAAGTAGACTGACATGCGGTTCACTGAGGGTTATTATGTGTTATGTAAACCCGACCCTTTTAAGCTATAGCTGAGGAAGCCAAGTCCCCGATACATGGGTCCATTTGAGATGGATTGGTGGAGTTGCTTATGTTTAGACTACCCCTCAGGATAACATGATGTATGATATGTTCCATGTGTCCGATCTAGATCACTATGTGATGTACCTGAGCCATGTGGTGAGCATTGAACCTATTGAACTCCAAGGGAGGCTAACTTACCCTGAGTCACCTATCAGGATACAAGATACCAAGGTGGGAGAGAGCTCAAGAGTAAATAATAGATGATGATAAAGGTTCTTTGGGAGCACCATGGAGAGGATGAAGCCACATGGGAGATGATGATGAGCATGGAAAAGTCTTATCCTAAATTATTTGTATGTTTGGTGGAATTTTGAGGGAAAAATTCCTATAAGAGGGGAAGGATGTTACAACCCCGATTGTTGGGTTCATATGGTTGGAAATGCAATACCCCCAATAAATGTATGATTATGTGAATTGGATTATGATTGCTGCTTTTATCTTGTTATCTATTCATTTATGCTAAGCTTTATGCTTCCACATTCCCACTTTGATAATACCATGCTAGGTACGCAGACCTAGATCCTATCTCCATTGATTTTATAGTCATTTGGAGTTAGGATTTGGGTAACAGACGGGTCTGTGACAACATCAATGTAACCCTTTACCACCAAATCTTCCTCTCCGTCATAGACTAGGAACTAATCCTTAGTTCTTCTCAAGTACTTAAGGATGTTCTTTATAGTTGTCTAGTGAGCATTACCTGGATTTGACTAATATCTTCTCATCATTCTCAATGCATATGAGACATCGGGACGGGTACACAACATTGCATACATGATTGATCCAATTGCTGATGCATATGGAATCATACTCATGTGCTCCCTTTCTTCACAAGAACTGGGACATTGAGCTTTAGAGATGGTAACCCATTGACACATGGGCATAACTCACCATGCTAAACCACTTCAACACTTTGTCAATGTATGTGCTTTGACATAGTCTAAGAAGCCTTCTAGATCTATCTCTATAGATCTTGATCCCCAAGATGTAGGATGTTTCTCCCAAGCATTTCATGGAAAATGTATTTCCTAGCCATGTCATTACTTTTTGTAAAGTAGGGATGCCATTCCCCATCAATAGTATGTTATCTACATACAATATGAAGAATACAATCATGATCCCACTGAACTTCTTGTACACACAAGGTTCATCTTCATTTTGAGTAAAGCCAAATTCTTTGACTATCTCATCAAAATGAATATTCCATCCCTGAGATGCTTTCTTAAATCCACAGATTGACCTTTTTATCTTACATACTTTATTTTCATCCTTTGGATTTATAGATCCTTTAGGTTGTGTCATGCACACATCCTCAAGAAGAATCCTATTAAGGAATGCATTTTTAACATACATTTTCCAAATCTCATAGTCATGATAAGCTACAATAGAAAGCATTATCCTGATGGACTTAACCATGGCCATCAAAGAGAAGGTTTCATCATAGTCATCACCTTGAACTTGTTTGAAACCTTTTGCAACCAATCTTACCTTATAGGTTTGTACTTTACCATCCATTTCGGTCTTCTTCTTGAAGACCCACATGCACCCTATGGGTTTTACCCCTTCAGGTGGATCCACCAAGGTCCATACCTTATTGGCGTACATGGATTTCATCTTAGATCTCATGGCCTCAAGCACTTTCTTAGAATTTGGTCCCTTAGTAGCTTCTAGATAGGTTATTGGATCATCATATATACCCAACTCGCCACCTTCCTAAGTTACAAGATATCCAAATCTTTTAGGTTCAAGGCATCTCCTACTAGATCTATGAGGTTCCTATGTTACTTGAGGAATTTGAGATTCCACAATGACTTGTGATTCTCCTTATTCCTCTTGTACATCTACTAGTTCAATGTTTTCTTATTGATTTCGAACCTATTCGAGTTATACTTTTCTCCTACTGATTCCTTTGGAAATAAAATCCTTTTCTAGGAATATACTGGTCTCAGTAACAAACACTTTGTTTTCAGATGGAGTGTAAAAGTAGTATACCCTAGTTTCCTTGGGATATTCAACAAAATAATATTTATCATATTTGGGTCCAAGCGTTTCGGGAAACATTTTCTTGAGATAATCTTCACATCCCTAAATCTTAAAAAAAACCATTAGGACATTTCCCATGTCATATCTCATATGGTGTCATTTGAACCAATTTAGATGGTACTCGGTTTAGTGTAAATATGGCACTTTCACGAGCATAACCCCAGAATATTTTTGAAAGCTCAAATATACTTATCATTGATCACACCATATCCAACAATGTGTGATACCTTCTTTCTGATACACCATTATGTTGTGGTGTTCCAGGTGGAGTCCATTGTGATACAATACCACAGGCTCACAGAAGGTTTCATACCCTTATCTTAAGTATTCTCCACCTCGATTAAAATGAAGTGCCTTAATACTTTTCCCAATTTGGTTTTGTACTTCATTCATAAACTCCTTTAACTTTTCAAGAGATACTGACTTATGTTTCAACAAGTAAACATAATCATACCTACATAAGTCATCAGTGAAGGTAACAAAGTATTAATACCCACCTATAGTAGTTGTTCTAAAAGGGCCACGTACATCAATATGTATGAGTCCTAATAGATTACTAGCCCTCTCATTGTTACTAATGAAAGGATTCTTGACCAACAAACAATATTCACATGTCTCTATTGATTTGAAATCAAAAGAGTCCAGATAACAATCTTTATGGAGTCTAGATATGTGATTCTCATTTATGCGGCCTAGATGACAATGCCAAATGTACATTTTGTTTGAGTTATTGAATTTTCATCTTTTGGTATTTACGTTATAAATATCCTTCTTTAGATCTAGAAAATAAAGACCATAAGACATTGGGGAACTATTGGGGAACTACTATAAAAGATCCCATCTTTTGAAATAGAACATTGACCATTCTTAATATGAAAATACATATCCATCCTTGTCCATACAAGATACATAAATGATGTTTCTATGTATGGAAGACACATAATAGCAGTTCAATAACTCTATTACAAGCCCTGTGGATAGAGATAAACTATAGGTTCCAACTACAATGGCAACAACTCTTGCTCCATTTGTGACTCACAGTTCAACCTCACCCTTTCTTAAAGGCCAACTTATTTTTAGATCTTGCATATTCGAGCATATGTGAGATCCACATCAGGTTTCAAGTACCCATGATGAAGAAGTAGATAAAATTATCTAAATTAATTATATACATGAAGTGGATATCTCTATCCCCATCATCTTCTTCATGAATGCCTTCAAGTACAAAGGACAAATTCCTCTTGTACTTTTCTTTCTCCTCATCTTGAGTGCTGAAGATATGGACTTCTGCTTAGCCTCAAAACTCTTCATGGCCTCACTTTCATCCTTTTTCTCAACTATACTGATCATCATCACAGATTTGTCCTTCTTCATTCTTTCTTTGACATTTATCAGCATGCCAAGCAAATATGATAGTGGTCTGGACACATTATTTAAGTGATAGCACTCAATAAAATAGCTATATGATTCAGACAATGATTGCAAAATCATATCCATGGTCAAATTTTAGCTCAAAGAGAATCCTAGTTCTTCTAGAAGATCCACATGTCCAATCATGTTGATGACATGGGTCTCTACTGAGTCTCCCTTTATCATCTTACACTCAAAGAGCACCTTTGAGACATTGTACCTTTTTTTTTACTTTGTGAGATAATGGTTCATGTACCTAAGATGTGTCACCATCTCAAGTATCCCCATATCTTCACATTTCTCATGCAACTTAGCATAATATGCTTTATGTATAAGGCATCATTGGAATGCTTCCAATAAGCATCCACTTTAGCCATAGGTGCATCATGAGAAGGTACTTCTGACACTGGTTTATCTAGGACATAGAGCTTATGCTCATCATTGAGAACCCTTCTTAATGTCCAAAAATAGTTGTGGAAATTTGTTCCATCAAGTTTGTCCTTCCTAAGGACTATACACAATAGATTTTTTGTCATTTGATTCTACAAGAGAAAATGTGCATTTTGTCAAAACCCTTTTAATTTGATTTGAAAAATTGATGATATTCAATTAGGCATTTAATTAATTATCTCTCCCACTAATTAATTATCTCTCCCATTATTTTATTCAAATTTATATCCCTCAAATATCAATTCAAAATATTGCATCATACAACCATCTAGTAAGCCAAGATCGAAAATAATTCAACTATTACCCAGTCAACACCAACGTCCATAGTCAATTATTAAGGTAGGCAACATTTTCCAATTGCATCTTATGCAATTCTTGGATATATGGCATAATTGCATCTTATGCAATTCTTGGATATATGGCATGCACAACTCCTTGACATAATCATCTGCATGCTTTTAGGTTCTTAATCCTATTACGGTCACCCAGTTAAGCCTCACCCATAATCCAACACGATAATAATGCACCCCTCTTGAGAAGATCTATATTACTACCATCTCACTTCCACGATATGGACAACACACCATGCTACGACGTAACCTATGCTTAGTTGATCAAAATTTGCATGTGTGTTTCTAATGGAAAGCATCTTAGACTTGATATTTTTTTGAGAGAGATTGTATTTATAAATACACATACTTTATCCAATCACCACATATATAGTATGTATCATATACATGCTATATTCCACAAATGAAACATGCAATGAAACAAGAAGTGATCGTTATGACCATTCTAATGCAATTCCTTGGATCCATAAGGAATTACCACAACCTAGGATCTACATCTCATGCAAAACCCTATTGTTGGTGAAGATCTATGCTTGCTAATCTAGGTTGACCGGTTCAATCCTTGAACTGGTCAGCTTGCCTCCTAGCCAGTCAGTTGGTCATCTCTCTAGTCAGTTGGACTCTGGTCCATCATCTTCTGAGTACTCTAGTTGATCGGATGGGCCTCCAATTGATTGCTCCTCCTTGGTCCTATAGCTTGTCTACTGGTCTTCTTCATTGTAATAAGAATTTAAACTATCCTACTATTATGTGATAATATAGAGAAATATCGAGTTACATTTGAGGGGAAAAAAGGTAGGAGAGAATAATAATGTTATAATTAGAAGCTAAGGTAGAGTCTTGGCATGCAAAATGAGATATACCAAGAATGAACACACAACCACCATGCATGATAAATGGGTTATTGGCCATAACCATTCTACATATCCACCATCAAAACCAACATTTAGGCCAACTCATGTAAATTGCATATATATCATATATATATTAATTTGAAATTATATGTGGTATTTGATTGGACATTAATATTCACATTTTATGAAATAAATAAACAATAAAACCAAAAACCCAATCATATCAGTTATCCCAAAATATAGTAGATTTTCGTGGCCCTGATACCACTATAGGGAAATATGGCATCAGATAGACAGTGGAAACATAAAAATTTACTACCATATTCCCCATTAAACCAGCGGATCACGTCAACAACTACATATTGTAAATGATGCTATTGAGGATATACATGGTCCTAGAGAAAGTCCAACAACAATCTCCTCATTGTTGTGGTTGTGCAGTTGTCTTCTAGTTGCACTGGGACAGTGTATGCAACAACTCCAGGTCTTCACCACAGATAGAAGACTGATATTGTACTCCTAGTGGTAGGAAACAACCTCCATGCCTCTATGGAAGTCCACACAGACCACTAAGAACTCCTATCATTCTACAAGGACATACATGAAGGAGTTGTCCCTTCCGTTGGTGTACTAACCACCAACTTGCTCTCTCTCAATTGTTCTCCCTTGCTATCCCTCCCTTTATCAAGTAGAACTTGCTTGGTTTCTCTCGATTTACACAACTACAGAAGACAAATAATTGTTAGAGGCAATTGATGTGTTTGAGAAGCCCCCAGTACCCCTCTATTTATAGGAGGGTTAGGGTTAGGGTGCCCAGTCTGTGTGGCAGTGGAAGGGACCAAAATCTCACAACAATTCGCAACCTACGATAGGAAAAATGGTTGGTTCCCTATGTGAACTAATCAGTTGGCATGTGATCCGATCAGTTCACCCAGTGAACCAGTTCTTTCATCATATTTCCCATTTGCAATTGTATTGGTAATTCTATCCAATTAATGCACGACATGACGTCAACACTAATCATTGATGCAATTGAATTGCACCAAAAATCAGACATCTTAGTTTGTGAAACGGTTGTATCACTTCGTGAAATGGTCATCTCACTTTACAAAATGGTCGTCTCAATTTGCAAAATGGTCATCTTGCAAACACAAACCCATAGGTTCACTAAGTGAACCAGTAGCTTGGATCCCCAACTCATCCATAATTCAACCAATGCAATATCCAATCAACTTGACACTCCTATCGGCTGGTTTAACACTTGAATCAGTTGGTTGGGAGTCCAGTCAATTGATTTGCTGCTTGAATTGAATACCTAAATGCTTTAGCAATCAATTCAATTATCAATCATTATCAAAGCTCTGCTTCTAGGTGTATCCCATGTGTGTGACCCTATAGGTCCCATATTACGTTGGTAGTGAATGTCCATAACCACTTATGACATCACAAGCAAAGATCAATGCTGAGTCACACATCGTTGCTACCCAAGTAAATGGGAAGTTAGAGAACAACTTCAACCTACAATCTATGATTTGTGTTATAATGTTTGCATAGTTCCATTGTCACTGATATCTAGATTGAACTCAAGGCATGAAATAATCATCCTATTCAACATTCAATCCATGTTCTTTGAACCAGAGTAGATTGTGTGATATATATGTAAGCTAAATATCACATATTGACTCACATATACATGGCCATGCATTTCCCAATCTCTCTTATCAAGTGGCTAAGATATCATACTCATGTAGGAGGGAAGCATCCCATTTACATCACTCATAGTCATCCCCATGTGTCACAATGCACCCAATCATCACCTTTATGGAAACCCTTATTCAGGTTCACGGTGGATGATGTCAAAGTACACTAAACGACATGTGATGAGTGTAGTGACTTCAGATCTAAGAACTACAATCACCACTAATACTATAAGAGACAATTCTGACTACCAATTATGGTTTCCATGTATCACTATTATGGTGCATCTTTCTGATACACTATTCTCTAACAAGTATCTATGTGCTTGGTTTGGTATCACATATCATGACTGATGATATTCTATCATCAACCAACACACACTCTATTCTTATGTGTAATTGTTGTCTAGCAGCCTTCCACAATAACATCAGACTAGGGACATAACAAGAATGTATACACTCTTAACATCTGTATGATCATATTGTTCAAATCATTTGCTTGAAGGCATATGTCATCAACTAATATCATTCTCTAGAAATTTATGATGTTACTTCATTATATCATAACTGAATAAAATAGAATAAACTGGAAGCTTTCCTTTATTATTAATCAAATCTTTTAAAAGTTATGCCATTACAATAATAATATGATTGGCTCTCTGGGCATGCATACCAACATCTTGTAGATGGGCGAGCGTGATGCTCATAAGTGGGATGGTGATTATTACATTCCCTTTGGCCCTTTTACCGGGATGGTTCCTCTAGGTCTCATGATCCGTCAGGCTATTCTGGAGCTAATGTGGGATCAAGCGACACATGATGAGTACCTTGAGTGGTACTATGCCCATGGACATTCGATACTTCTCTATACAGAGGTGTACAATCATCTTTGATGTCAACTGATGGTAAGTGTTTTGATTTTGGTTTATATTCTTTTTCTGGCATTGTCTTGACATGTGTCTTCTATAGGTGATTGACTACAATTCTACTGAGGAGAAGAAATATTGGTGATATGTGGTCTGTCATATGCCTCCTCCTGGGTCTCTGCCTTCCCTACCAGTTGGTTCTCGGGGGCTTTGATGATTTTCCAAGGTAGAGGTCACATTAAGACTTTTGTGTTGGAGTCTCGTGTCACTCCCCAAGTGACTTTGGTTGGACTTCATCCTTCCAAGAAGATTATGCAAACATGGGTGCAATGAGTGGATGCTTGGGCTTGAGAACCCCACCTAGATACATGCATAGTCATTTTTTAGAGGGATCAACTATCATGAATGACTTTTCTTCAGAGGTCTTAGTTCAAACTACAGATCCACCATCAATTGGTGCTGGAGTAGGTTCCGCTTATTGTATAGATATTCTTTATTTGTGAAGTTTCTGCCTAGTAGTTCTTCTTCATGTTGCCAATGGTCTATAATACTATTCACTATGATGTGAGAAAGGAGCATCGATCCACTTAATATTCTTCAATGGATCATCGACCTTTCTCCAAACATTTGATAGGGTGGATGAAGAATAAACTAAATAAGTAGCATATGTATTAGGCTTCTAGCCAGTTTTACTTCATTGTGTATTTTCATTTTCTGCAAGACATATCATGTGTTGGTTATGTTTTTATTTTTAAGACTCTTTTAATTTTAAAATAGAAGTCTTATATGGAGTCAAATTGGATTTTGAATTTTATTTCTTCGATTTGGAATCATATTTCTAAAGTATGCTCCTAGGAAAATCTCTGGTATGCCTGGCAGATGGCATAAATCCATGTGCCAACTTGAGGTGGCAATCGCCACAATCCTCCAGTCAAGGGGAAAGTGTCTTATTGTCTTGAGAAACTCTTCTACATTGAAGGCGACATATATGATAGATTGCATCGTTTTGATGGGGAAAAGACAAAAAGATCTCTTATCTCTGGAAGGAAAAATCTGTCTTGTCGAGGACTATAAATAAAATGCATGATTTTCTATTTTTTCACATCTCAACCTTCATGATTATGAGACATGGGGGAGAGGGTGACAAGCAAGATCCTATTCTGAGGTGCCCTCCCATGAATCTATCCCTGGTGCATCACTCAATACTGATCCCTCTACTACTGAGGAAGTCAAGTTGGCAGGTTTTAACATGACTCATCATCTTTGCAATTTGTTTTACATCCATGTTGTGAGAGAGCTAATATTGGTGGTGATCTCATTCTGGGACCCTCCTAGTCACTCCTATTTTAGGGGTGTCGTTCTGACTCCTACCCTAGGAAATGTGGTTAAGATCACCTCTCTTCCTTTCCATGACCGCAAGCCTGTTATATTAGAGAAGTCAAGTTGGGTTTTTGAATTGGTGAGTCTTTTAGATGTGAAGAAGTCCCAAGTTGTTTGATATTGGCATTCTCATTTAGATGGAACCCTGATGCATAGATTTACATGACTTTTCACAGACTATTTTCTGAATCTTGAAGTACACTTATTTTCATTTAGATATGTTTATGTTTTTTCCTATTTATCATTCTAACTTATGTGTCAATTATCACTCAATTCTATCAAAATACTTCATTTTATGTTCCTTTGCTTGGACTTATGTTGTCATTCTTCCTATTTTAGGAAATTTGAAAATTTATCAATCAATTCAGTTCCACTGACACCCTAGTTGGTGGTACTAAAACCTTACATTTACGAGTAGAATAAGCACCAGTGCTACCGAGGGGTAGCTTGGTGCTACCCAACACCAATTTGATCCCACTAAGATACATATTCGGTGGCACAACCGAAGGTCCATAGAGCTTCATGGATGCAAATTAATTATCTCAATTCTACTAATAGGAAAGTCACTGATACTGACTTCAACATCCATACACCCACAATAATCGAATCGATTATACTGACATGTCTTTCAGTAGTATCAAGATAGGGTGAGAAGGCAAAAAAGACCAACTGACTTGGTGCTGCTGACACCCCATCAGTGGTTCTGACCACTACAATTATTGTATATTTGGGATTAGCTATGATCTAATGACTGCACATTAAGTAACACTTAGGCCTCACTTATGACCTAAATAGAGCATCTAGAGGAGGATTATCACACACATTTTATACATAGAACCACAAGGAGTAGAGAAAGAGGAGATTGCTGCCAACCGAATGAACCATGCACTTTTGGAGGACAGATTTAAAACCAGAAAGCTTCTAATTGTGGCATTCAGCAGAAGGGATCACCGAGTCGACAACTTCATCCGTTTTTCAATCAATTTTCTGATATTTTACCTTTCTTTCTCTTTCTCTTCTTATTATGACATGAAGACAAACATAAGGGGGTAAAACCTTATTTTTAGTAGGACCTGGAAGTAGATACACACTATTATAACTAGATTCAATGATTCTATAATATATTTTCCTTTTGTTATGGACTTGAATTTGTGATATCATGAATGATTTGTTTATGCCTAACCAACATAACCAAAGTATAATGTTTCTAGTTGCTTTGAGAGAGGGACTATAAGTTATAAAATAATAAATTTGCATAGCTAATAATATGATTTGAGAGAGGGATAACAATATGACAATCTCGTAGAGGGATTTTACCATGATTTTAGATTGAGTTCCTAAACATCTACATTAGTAGGGTTTGGCTTAGTCTTAGTAGTATATTTTCTTGTAGGAGCATTAAATGTTGGCTATTGGTCTTTGGTCAGAATAATGGTGATTATAGATGAAGAGAATTCAGTTATGATATGTGTATTGGTGAAACCATAAGTTGTAGGGAACCCATTAACTCTTGCTTACAAACACTTTAATTTAGATTTCCCAATTCTAGTTCTTAGTTAAATAATGACAAATCAACTCTCTCTTCTCCTAGTTAATTAGGTTTCATTTAATATAGTTTTTGGTGATCAATTCCCAGGGTTTGATAAGTTGAGCATCTTTGGCCTATATTACACAGAACTTGCACTTGCATATTACACAAACATTTTGTGGGTTTATGTTTTTGGCTCCATTACCAGGTAATTGACAAGATCAACACTATGAGTGTTGTGACTGAACAATCTACGAAATTTTCTTAGATTCTCTTATAATTTTTGTTTAAGCAGAAAATATATTCCAAATCATTTATTTTAGTCACACCATTAGTATTCTATGTTCTTAAAGTGAGCAATTACATTTTAATGTACTAGTGCATAATCCAAACTCAGAGTACAAATTACGGAGGCACGACTCTGCCTTTGTGTAGACTAGAAGGACATCTTGTGAAAAGCATGTGAGTTTGGGGCTTCATATGAGAATCTCATCCAAAATCCTCCACTATAGACAGAACATGAACAAGCAACAAGCATGCAGAAAAATGGTGATTGTTAGATGGATGTTTTATGGGGCTCTGATTAGGAACATATAGTCTAGTAGAAAATCAAAGTGTTGTCAAAGGCAACTCAAATTTGAACCCATCAAATTCTAGACTGTAAATGTGGGTACTTACAAGATTGACCCAAGGTCGATGGTGTTAATCAAATCTCAATCGTTTCATTGGAATAGATGCGAGGTTCCAATGTCACATATAATAGCTTAGTAGAGAGTTGTGACATGTTGAAGCTTGATAGGGTCCCAACCACGACCATCTAAACAAAATTCTTCTCATATTTTATTTCAGATAATCAAATGCATTGTTCCTCAATCTACCTATGGAGTCAATTGAGACATGGGATGAGACAATAGATGTCTCCTTTGAGTGGTATTTCCCACAACAGAAGACTAATAAGCTGTTAGGTAAGATCTATAATTTCTAACAATAATCCTACTCCAAGGTTTGGGAAAGGTTACATAATATGCTTAGAAAAGTCCCCCATTACATGTTTGACTTATTTGGACAGGCAAAGACATTTCACCTCCACCTGCACAAAGAAGAAAGAACTACTATCAATAGTGTAGGAGCACGATTTTACCTCAACAACAAGGTGACAAGATGTCATGAGATTATAAAAAATGTGGCCAAAAATCAACTTTTGGGAGAGGATCTTGAAGCACCAGCATTATCTTGAAGTGCTATTGAATCACAAAAAGTCATCAAACTTAAATCACAAATGTACAACTTACTAAAAATCTAGATTAGAAGATCGACACCTTATCTAGAGGTGAGGAGGAGTGCAGTTACTTGAGGTGGTAGAGCAATACTGGCAATCATGTATACTCATGGAACAATAATTTTAATTTCTCATGAAAGGACCCTAAATTTTTTTTAGTAGTACCTATCACAGGTACAACAACCTCCACAACAACAAGTGAACATTTCACATTGAAACCAATAGGAATGATGCCCTACTGAGATGGACATGTTAGAAGATATGTTTAGCAAACTCATGAGCATAAAATGAGACTTATATGACCCTGAATGGAGCGTGTATGGACCAAGAAAAGAGAGATCTGTAGAATCAAGGAACCTAAATCTACCACTTGGAAAATTAGATTTCTTAGATAGCAATAGATGTGGCAGTAATGAAGAAGCCTACGTAGCGTGGATTTCTAGGGAACACTGACATTTTGCACAAAAACACTAAGCCAACACAGTCAATGTACGTAGTGTGAAAGTGTTGGAGAAATAGCATGCAATGAATCTAGAGCCAAATGCACTGACATTTGAGACAATGATTCTGGAAGACATGGAAGCTTCTATGCAGTCCATAGACTCCATGCCATAGGAAGAAACTGTAGAAGAGGATGACATGGAGGAAGCTAAGACCCCAAAGGAGCCACACAATCCACCCACCAATGAATAATGATCCCCATTCCCTTTCTAATGCCTTGAAGGACAAAAAGGTTGATAAGTAATTCAAGAAGTTTCTTGATGTTTATAGGAAACTCCACATGAACCTACTATTATTGTATGCCATCAAACATATTCCTTGACATCATAGTAAAAAAGGGAAGGATGGTTGAATCAGACCTGGTGGTACTATGTGAATTTGTTAGTGCATTGATCTAGATGAAGCTACCACTCAAACAACATGACCCTCTATTCTTCAACATACTATGCTTGATTGGTAGTATTAATTTTGGGAAACACAATGTGATTCGGGAGAAAGAATAAATATGATGCTATCGACAACATTTAATAAGCTTCGGCTCAAGGAATCAATGAAAAATAGTATGACAATTCAGCTAGAAGATAACTTAGTTGTGAGACCACTAGGCATATGTGAGGATCTCCTAGTGAAGGTAAGCAAGTTCATCTTTCCAACATATTTTGTACTCATGAATATGTAGGATGACTATGGCAATGAATTGTTTCTAGACAGACCATTCCAAGACAAAGTTGATGTGATTTTAGAAATGGGTAGAGGCTAGTTAAGGTGAGGAATTCAAGATGATTGTTTTGAAATAAAGCTACCCCGCCAACAACAGTAGACCAACAAGAAAGAATAATTTCATGTTGTCCAACATACTGATAATGAGGCATCTCTTCTTTTAGGGAAACAACTTCTGGACATGGCACACATCTTGACATAGGTTAACCATGGCATACTAGAGGTCGACATCATGGAAGAGGCAAGGGAATCTAATTGGCAAAGGCTATGAAGTATTTGGGGAACCGAAGGATGATGTTCACTAAACAACAATCACTGATGCAGTCCCATCTACCATCACTCATGCCCATTCATAGTTACCTTTGGAGGATTCTTTCATGAATTTAGTGGATGACTACACATGCTACCACCGTTTAGATGAGTGTGCCTTGTTTTGAAAGGTGCTACCATGTTTCTATATAAAACATTTTCAAGATATAGGCTTGCGACTGCCACCACTAGTAGCATATTTGGAAAAACTTCCTAATATGGAATTGAAGCCACTTGCTCCACATTTTAAGTACATATTCATCATGGCGGATCACAATCTTCAAATTAAAATTTCTTCATATCTAAGTCTACAAGAGGAGGATCAATTTCCTATAGTTTTAAAGAACCACTGAGATGTATTTCGGTGGTCGATTACTTATACAAAGGGAATTTTTCTTAGCTTGTGCCAACACAAGATCCACATTGAAGGAGTGCATCTAGTAGCACAACCTTAAAGGCAATTGAATTCTATCATGACTGATATGGTGAAGAAGTAGGTAGTGAAGCTTTTGTTGGTAGGTATAATCTATGCTATTTCAGATTCCAAATGGGTTAGTCTAACTTCTGTTGTTCCTAAGAAGGAGAGCATAAATATCACTATTAATTCTACTAGGGAACTGGTTTGTACTATATTAGTGACATGGTGTCATGTTTGCATTGATTACTTCCACTTGAATTCCTCCTCACTTAAAGATCGTTTCCCCTATCCTTTATTGACTAGATCCTTGAGAGGCTTTCTAGCCGCTCACACTTTTTATTTTTTAGATTATTTAGGGTATAATCTGATTTCTATAGAACCAAAAGATCAATAAAAGTCAATCTTCACTTACCATTGTGGTACTTTTTCTTATCATTACATGCCTTTTGGTTTTTGTAATGCCACAATGACTTTTCAATGATGCATGCTTGCTATTTTCTCCATGGATGAATGTTGTCTCAAAATTTTCATTAATGTTTTTTTGGTATACAATTAGTCATTTGATGACTTCCTTTCCCATCTTGATAAGGTTTTATAGAGATGTGAGGACACTCGTCTAGTTTTGAAGTGGGGGAAGTGCCAATATCAGTGAGTGAAGGGATAATGCTTGGACATAAAGTATACAATAAGGGGATTGTAATGACCCTTCCCCCTGTTATCCCCAATTAAGGTGGCCCTAGAGGACAAGGATCATTAACATATTTACAAGGTCAATGTGTAGCAATTAACCAATAATAATTAAAAATTTAATTGAATGGAAAAGGGTCTGGTAACAATATGAAGTTAGATTCTCCTCAAAGGAATTACATAGAATGGAAATCTAATGTTTGAAACATGAACTAAATCTAACTATCTAAATCCTCCAAAATAACACTAAGAATCTTTTTTTTGGTTCCTTCTTATGTAGGTATCCATCTTTCAAAATATTTGTAGTTTAAACTAAAATGAAGAGAAACAAAAATGTGGTCAATATAACAAGATGTACGAAGTTTTTGGGGGCAAAAAAATATATGCATGTAGGTGTAACAACATAATCAAAGATAGAAACAATTCTCATTACAAAATCGAACACACATTTTCTTGTTTTAACCTCTCAACCCTTATCCTTTCATTCTCTGTGGTGTGCCCTCTCTTTAGCGGAGCCTCATTATGGGGAACCCTCTCTTTAGGGTTTGGTCCCTATAGGGGACTTTCAAAACCTTCCCTCGCCTGGGCTTGGTTTTATACATAGGTCTTCTTTTCTGGGCTTGGCATGTGGTGATCTTCCTTTCTGGGCTTAATCACCAATCATTCCCATAATGACTTCTTTCACCCCATTCTCTTAAACTCACTAAATATAATCAATCAGGGTTTGAGCAAGTTACATTTATATAAGATGATACTCATTGGGACTTATAGATTGTAGGAAGTAAATAAACGATCAAGTAGTTTTATTGCAATTGATTTAGAAAACTTTAGAAAACATGAAAGTCCATAAGGTGAGTATTCATATAGGCGTAACCACATACCTTTCTCAGAGATGACTTAATGTCCAAAAAATTAGTAGCAGATGCAACCAAACAAGCATTCATGCTGTAATTAATGCATAATACCCAACTACTAATATTGTGTTCACAAAATATCCTTTTTGAGTGAGTTGGGATCTAAGTAAGGGTTTTTGGGTCAAATTAGGCTTTCATTAGGGTTAGGGTTCCCAAACCCTAATTACCATATTTTAATGCTTTCTAATTTAGGAAACCCTAATTTTAGAAACATATGCACTTTTAACGCAAATTAGATCCAAGATGCTCTTTTTATTCAAAAAGGTTAGACTTTACCCATAAGACCATTTTAACAAGCTTTAACCATCAACACTAAGAAATTAGGGTTGTCATGCATTTATCACATTAAAGTTAGCGCCTTCATGCACTTTTAGAATTCGAATGGGAAGTAGGCCATGAAATCAATTTTAATGAATTCCTTAATTTTTTTTTGATATATATATATATTCTTGTTATATTTGGATCAACCTATAAATTTCTACAATTCTTTAGAAATTAAAACAATCTGGTCCAATTAACTCTCACCATCTAGGTAGCTGATTGGATAAAGCCAATACACCACGGTCCACGGTCGAGCCAATCAGATCACGCCATGTTAGTGCCCGTGCTCGCGCGACTAAGAAAGGAAAAGAAAGAAAAAACCCAAAGTGCCCTTACCTTGCTAAAGAAGATGCAGGGGCAAAGAGGACATTTCCTTCCCTGTTGTCTTCTACCTTCAACCTCACAAGAAACCCCTTGTGTGAGTCAACACGACAGTTGACTTTGGGATTCTAGCTTCTGGAGTGACAAGCAAGGGTGTTTCCTCCTTCATCCTTCTATTCCATACTCGACTATGGTCTCTAATTTCTCTAAGATGGTAGGAGCAGAGAGAGTGATGAAGGAGGATCTCTAGCAAGGAAAAAATAGATGCATTAGGTGAACAACGAGGATAGCAACAAAATCAATGGCAGATGGGTGATCCTCGAGTCCCACAAAGCCTTACAGACGGTTAAGTGGCATCGTAGGGGAATCCCTACCCCTTATATAGCCCTGGATATGAAGAGTTGGCCGATGAGCAACTTGAAATTTAAGGGAATATTTAATAGCATTCCAAAGGGGGTGAAACTAGGGGTTACTGGACTCGGGACCATCATCCAAATTCATTAGGAGGATTTCCATATGTGCACACAAATCTGAGAGGTAGAAAGGTGTGAGAGAAGCAATCAGAAACATTATATTGGTTTCTTTAACTGGCTCAAGGTAAATGAGAACCAACGAATCGTCAGATCTAAATCTAACTACCAACTAGAAACACAAATATTGAAGGGTCGAGAACTAAGTTTCCAAATCTGATTATCATTCATGACATTTATTGCATTTTTCCTTTAAATCTTTACACTTTATGAAATATCATTTAATCCATGCCTCTCTCGTTTTATCCAAATAATCCCAAATTTTAATAGAAGGTTTCAACACAAAAATCTCATTGTGGGAAATATTTGGGGCCAAGATACGAAAGTTAATAACACTTTTCATAGTCTCCAAGTATCCCCAGTATTTGAATTAGTTAAGGCATCAAATAATACATTTTCTCACCCAAACATTGCAAGAAAGCCTATTTTAATGTATTTTCTCATTAAGTGTAATATTATACTAAAAAACTTATTAGTTGCCTTTACCTTGTCTTTGATAGAAATTTCCACACAATTGCTTATTAAATACCAATTGTCCATTACTTTTAGTAGTTCCTATATTATTGGATTTACTATTCTTTCTTTAGTCAATATCTATTAATGGATGATTGAATATAGTAATATACACAAAATCCATTCCATAAGGTGAATTTGCATTCTCAAACCAATAATTGCAAGAAGGACAAAATCTTTCCAATATTTCCTTATCCACCCAATATTTTCATTCAAATATATTGTGTAAATACATGTGAAAATCCATCTTATAACATCCTTTCCCTCTTATAAGAATTTTGTCCTGAAAATTTAACTAGACATAAAAAAAGTTTGAGATGAGACTTTTCCATGTCTGTCATTAGCTCCCATGTGGCTTCATCCTCACTATGGTGCTTCTGAAGAACCTTTACCATCTCAACCTTTTTATTCCTAAGCTCTTTCTCCTTGGATTCTATTATCCTTATAGGTGACCCAGGGTGTCACAATCTCCCTTAGAATTATATAGGTTCAATGTTCAACACATGGCCAGGATCCTTCACATAGTGCTTTAGATTGGACACATGGTATACATCATGAATCATACTATATTGTAGTGGTAAATCTAGATGGTATGGGTCACATCAATCCATTCTAGAACCTCGAACAGACCCACATATTGGTTACTCAATTTTCCTCTATTTTTAGCCATATCTCGAAGGGGTCAAATTTTCAGAAACACATGATTGCCTACAGTAAAGTACAAATATGTCCACTTTGCATTAACATACGACTTCTATAAATCTTAGAATCTCTTTAACCTTTGGTTTATTAAAGCAACCTTATCATCATAGAACTATATTTCCTCTGACCTGAGCAAGGTCCTCTCACAAACATCATACCGATGAAGAGGAGACCAATACGACTTCACATAAAGAACTCATACGGAGGCATCCCCATACTGCTTGGTTGTTGTTGTAGGCAAACTCAACTAAGGGTAGGTATTGTTCCCATGATCCACCCCAATCTAGCACAATATTGTCAACATATCTACTAGGGTCTGGATTGTACTTTCTGACTGACTATCAGTCTGGGGGTGATAAGCTGTGCTGAACTTTAGGCTTATATAGAGTTCCTCTTAAACTTGTTTCCATAGCTTTTAGGTGAACTCAGGGTCACAATCAGAGATAATGAAACTCATAAGACCATGCAAACAGACTCTCTCTTTAATGTAAATCTCAACTAAGTTTGACACCTTGGCAGTGGTCTTTAGGGCAAGGAAGTGTGCTAACTTGGTTAGACAGCCCACCACGACCGATATCACATCATGTCCTTTTCTTGTCTTGGTAAGACCCACCACAAAAACCATGGTGATCGAGTCCCATTTCCACCGAGGAATCTCAATCTATTGTATTAACCCATTGGGTCGTTGGTGCTCATCCTTCACCATCTGGCACATAAGATAACTAGCCACATACGAGGCTATGTCTTGCTTCATTCCTGACCACTAAAAGTACTGTTGTAGGTCTTTGAAAATCTTAGTGGTGTTGGGGTGTAGAATATACTTTGATTCATGAGCCTCTTGTAGGATACAAGTCTTCAAAGGTGAATACTTAGGAACCCAAATATGACTTTTATATCAGATTCCACCATCCACACCTACCAAGAGGTGCGTTTGAGGCTTTTTTCCATCAAACCCTTAGTCTTCTCTAACTCTAGGATGGCTAACTGGGACTTTACAAGCTCAGTCAACAATCCAGGCTTGATTTTGATATTGGCAAGATGAATCTTATCTTCTAAAGGCTATGAAATCCATCGAGAAAAGTCTTCCAGTCTCTTCCACTAGTTAACAAAACTAGCTGCACAACTAAAAATGTTTTTGATTGAGGGCATCTGATACCACATCGGCCTTATCAGGATGGTTGGCTATGGTGAAATCAAAATCCTTTAGATATTCCATCCAACATCATTGTTGTAAGTTTAGGTCCTTTAGAGTCAATAGGTACTTCAATCTCTTCTGATCAGTGAAGATGTCAAAGGTAGCCCCATATAGACAATGTCATCAAATCTTCAAGTCATAGACAATTGTTGCAAGTTTCCGATCATGGGTCGGGTAATTCAATTCATTAGGCTTGAGCTTTCTGGAAGAAAAGGTGACCACATGCTTATTTTTCTCTAACATGCATCCTAATATCATCTTTGATTCCTCAATGAAGATGAAAAAACTATCAATACTTGAGAGTATGGTTAGAACATGGGTTGAGATGAGCTTTTTCTTTAATTCCTAGAATTGTGCTTCACACAGGTCAGACCTAACAAACTTCTCATCCTTCTAAGAAGCTTGTTCAAGGGAAACTAGTCTTTTATAAATCCTTGATGAATCGCCAGTAATACCCAGAAAATCCCAGAAAATACAAATTTCAAATACATTCTTTGGTGTTGGCCATTCTTGAACACCCGCTACTTTGGTAAGGTCCACCAATATGGTTCCTCCACATATGATGTGCTTGAGGAACATAACTCAGTCTATCCAAAACTCACATTTCAAGAATTTCTTGTGGAACTTGTACTTTCTTAGGATATCGAGAACCTTAGATAGGTGCTCACAGTGTTGTTCTAGGTCATCGAAGTAGACTGGGATATCATTTATGAACACTATAACAAAGGTGTCAACAAACAGATAGAACACACTATTAATGGGGTTTATGAACACAGCTGGAGCACTAGACAACCCCAAAAGGAAAAAAATCATAGTGACTATAGCAAGTTTGGAAAGCAGTTTTTGGGATATCTTCACTCTAAACTTGCAACTGGTGGTATCTGAATCTCAAGTCAATCTTTGAGTTAACTCAAGAAGCTTTGAGCTAGTCAAACATGCCATCTACGAGAGGTAGAGGATAGCTATTCTTAATTGTAGCCCAATTTATCATTTTTTAGTCTATGCACATGTAGAGTGATCCATCCCTCTTCTTTACAAAGAGGACCAATGTTCCCTACGAGGATGTGAAGGGTTGGATGAAGCCCTTGTCTAGTAGTTCCTACAGTTGCTTGTTTAACTCAAACAATTCGACAAGAGCCATCCTGTAAGGTGCCTTGGAATTTTGGTTTGTCCTATGAACTAAATCCATTAGGAAGTCTGGAGATATGCCTGGAAAATCATCCACGAACACATCAACATAATCATTGACTATCTCTATTTCCTCTAACGGTTTCACCTTCTACTCTGGCTCAGTAACTATAGATATGAATGCTAGACAACCTTTAGCTACCATCCGTTCTTCTTTCACGACTGACACATACAGGCTGGTAGTGGCATCTTTCCTACCTATAATGGTAAAAGGTGCATGACCTGGCTTCTCTATTCTTATTTTCTTTCCCTATAGTCTATTTTTGCATTATAGTTATAAATCCCATCCATTCCTATAATTACATTGATATCATTCATATCAAGCAGGTTAAATTGGTAGGGAGTTCATTGTTCATATATTTAATAAGGATCACTAGTGTCTTAAGGAGGGATGAGAAGATCCAACCACTTGGGGTAGTGGCTTCCATGACATATCCCAAGTTCTTGAAGTCCAAACAAAGCATAGTTTTGAGATTTCTCGAGATGAAAGTACTAGTAGAACCAGAGTCGAACAAAGCCTTAACATTATGGCCCAATATGTCAAGTAGACCCACATTATGTTTATAATAGTAAAAACTAATATGCATTTCATGATAAAGGATAGAAAGCAGAGTTCTAAGGATGGTTATATTCTATGAGTCAGTTGGCATTTGATTGATCTTCTTCATTATCAATGAAAAAGACTCAGGCCTATCGATGCTCTCTAGCCATTGGGGCTGCCTCTTGGGGTGATGAAACCACTGGTTGGGCCGTCACTAGGCCCAAACCTTGAGGGTTAGGGAGAGGACAGTTGGACATGATATGTCCTTCTTTCTGATAGTAATACCACACCTTGTTCTCATGGTGGCATCTTCCAGGGTGCTTCTTCCCGTAGGTACGACATTCAGGGTGCCTACTTTCATGGCAATGTTTTCCCTTTCCTCCATTTGTACCCTTATCATTGTTTCAAACCTGTGGTCTTTTATTATCATTTCTTAAGGTAGAAGTTCTTTTAGAGAACCCTCTATATCCCTTGGGCAGGTTATGAGCAATCATGATAGTCCTTTCCATGTCTAAGGCAAAGTTTAGGGCCTCAGTGAAATTTGGGGTTTTACTAGCCATCACGTGAGGTTTTAAATGGGCATGTAGGCACTCAACAAAGTGCTCCACTCTCCTTTCCTCAGTTTCCATGTAGGTGAAGCACTTCAAGATACAAAACTTCCAAAATAGTCTACCACTATCATGTTTCCCTGACAAAGGAGCATGGACTATTTGTCCTTTTCCTTCTTGGTAGAGATGGGAATGAATCCTGTGGAGAGAGGTGAACAAATCTAACCAGGCCATCATCTCCTCAGCTAGATCTCGATCAACAATGTAGTTTTCCCACCATAGCTTTGCTGCTCCTTCCAGAAGGCATGTTGTGAAAATGACCTTCTTATTGGGTTGCACCTCCAAAATGTTGAAGCTATTCTCTATAGCCACAAGCTAAGATCCACCTTGTCAACGAATTCTACCTTGTCCTCACCCCAAAACTTTTCTATGTTCAGCTTGATGATGTCAAGTTGGTGGCTCCAAGATGAGGGAGGAGAGGTAGAGGTTCACCAACTCGTCTCTGGTGACATCTTTGAGGTTTAGGGCACTAATGGCCTCATTTAGCTTCTTCTACTACTTGATCTAGAGTATCTCAGGGGTCTAGATCCCCACCTATCCAATCGAGCCTAGGCCATTAGATCTGGGGTTACCTTCACCTTTGGGTTCATCTACCATCATGGGTTCTCCTTTAGGGTTAGGACCATCTTCATGGTTTGGGATTACAAAGGGGACAACCTCATGCTCGGGACTCTATCCATACATGACTTGTCTGACATGTTCCGCTTCTTGGAGGACTCACCTTCCATAGACCTCCTCTTCTTCTCTGAGGACATTCTCTAACTGTGGGAGGGCCTCCCATCTAGGTAATTCTAGGGTGTATTATTAGGGATAGTGGTGGTCTTGGTGAGGGCCATACTGTTTCACACAAATAAATTAATCTTAGTTTTATGTTTTTGTCATTCAAAGAATCGTAAAATTATGTCCATGACATCTTGTTTACATGCACTAATTATAATTTGGTAGAGGATGCCTTAACCCTAATGCTCATAACCCTAATCTTTAGAAGGGTAGAGCAAGCAGTTATTGGCTCCCTAGGGTTTTTTGAGGAAGCAAGGGTAGAGAAGGTATGAATCACAAGATGGGGAAAAAACCTAGAGGTATTTTACTTTGGGCAAAAAGTTCCAACTTTGTCCAGGAAGGATACATGGTGGCCCATGAGTCCTCGTTAGATGACTAGTGGTGCAGAGGAATGCTTTTCCAACCTTGCTAGCCGTGGTCTCTTCTAGACACCATTGCCATTAGAAAATGCCCTCATAATTCCCATGGCCTCTATGATATTCTTTCAAATTTAATAATTATTAAAGGTTAAATAGTAAACTTGGGCTATGATACCAAATGTAGTGACTCCCTCCCCATGTTATCCCCAAATAAGGTGGACCGAGAAGCCAAGGACCATTATCGTATTTACGGGATCAAGGTTTAGCAATTAACCTATAATAATTAAAAATTTCATTGAATGGAAAAGGGTTTGGTAACAATATGAAGATAAAATATCCTCATAGGAGTTACATAGAATGGAAATCTAATGTTTACAATAGGAAGTAAATCTAATAATCTAAAGACTCCAGGATAAATTTAAGCATCTTTTGTTTTGGTGCCTTCTTCTGTAGGTATCCATCTTTCAGAATATTTGCAATTTAACTTAAAATGACAAAAAACAAAAATTCTGACATATATCAAGATATACAGAGTATGTGGGGGAAAAATATATACACATGTAGATGTAACAACATAATTAACCATAGCACAATTATCATTACAAAACTGAACATGCATTTTCTCATTTTATATCCTTTCACTCTATGGTATGCCCCCTAGTTAGGGGAGCCTCTTTATGGGGAACCCTCTCTATAGGGTTTGGACCCTATAGTGGACTTTTATAACCTTCCCTCACTTGGACTTGGTTTTATACATAGGTCTTCCTTTCCAAGCTTGGCTTGTGGTGATCATCCTTTTTGGGCTTGATCACAAGTCATTCCCATAATCACTGATTTCACCCAATGCTCTTTAACTCACCAAAGATAATCATTCAGGGTTTGAGCATGTTACATTTATATAAGATGATACTCATAGGGACTTTATAGATTGCAAGAACTAAAAAAAAATCAAGATGTTTTATTCAGGAATCTTCGTAAAACATAGAAGTCGATAAGGCGAGTATTCATAGGTGTAACCTCAAACCTTTCTCAGAGATAACTTATTATTCAAGAAATTAGGAGCAGGTGCAACCAAACAAGTTATCACCTAGTAATTAATGCATAACACCCAAGCATTACTATTGTGTTCAGAAAATATCCTTTATGACTGAGTTGGGCTGTAAGTTAGGGTTTTGGGGTCAAATCAGGGTTTGATTATCCTTAGGCTTCCCAAGCCCTAATTACCATATTTTAATGCCTTTTAAATTTGGAAACCATAATTGTAGCAACATATGAACTTGTAACTCAAATTAGATCCAAGATGCTCTTTTTATTTAAAAAGTTTGACTTGACCCATTAAGATTATTTGAACTAGCTATAACCATCAAAACTAAGAAATTAGGGTTTTCATGCATTTATCACATTAAAGTTAGCACCTTTATGTAATTTTGGAATTCAAGTGTGAATCAAGCCATGAAACCAATTTTAATAAATGTTTCATATTTTTATCATATATATATATTTTATGTGGATCATTCTACAATTTTCTAGAATTTCTAGAAATTAAAACAATATGGACCAATCAACTCTCGTCACCTAGGTAGATGACTAGATGAAGCCAACGCACCATGAGGCCACAGTCCATCGAATTGTCCTGAGTCATGTCAATGCCCATGTTGAGGTGTCTAGGTGAGGAAAAGAAAGAAAACACCCCAAGTGCCCTTACCTTGCTAAAGAAGACATGGGGGAAAATAGGACTTTTCCTGCCCTTCATTTTCTACCTTCATCCTTGTGAGTAGCCTCTTGTGTGAGTCACCACGACAGTTGACTCTGGGATTCTATCTTCCCTAGCGGCAAGCAAAGGTGTTTCCTCCTTCGTCCTCCTATGCAAACTCAACTATGGTCTCCAAATGCTCAGAGATGGTATGTGTAGAGATAAAGAGATGAAGGAGGATCTCCGATGAGATACAAAGAGAGGCAATAGGCGAAGGACATGGTTAGAAGAAAAATCAAGGGCAGAGGACTGATACTTGAGTCGCATAGAGCCTTGTAGAGGGTTCAGTGACCTCGTAGGAGAATTACTACCCCTTATATAGTCTTAGCTATGAAGAGTTGGTCGAAGTGCAGTATGATATTTAGAGGATTGTTTAATAGCCTTCTAAAGGGGGTGAGACTAGGGGTTACTAGAGTCGGGATCATCCTTCAAATTCATTGGGAGGATTTCTGGATGTGCATACAAATCTGAGCGGGAGAAAGGTGTGAGAGAAGAAATCAGAAACACTATACTGGTTTCCTTAACTGGCTCATGGTAGAGGAGGACCCACAAGTCATCAAATCTAGAGCCAACGACCAATAGGACGCATAAATATTAAATGGACAAAACCAAGTTTCCAAATCTGATCATAGTTGGTGACATTTATTGTATTTATCCTTTAAATCCTTTAACTTTAGGAAATCTCATTTAATTCATTTCTCTCTCCCATTTTACCCAAATAATCCCAAATTTTAAAGGAAGGTTTTTAACACTTAAATCTCAGTTTGGGCAAGATTGGGGCCAAGATACAAAAGTTAATAACATTTTTCTTTGTCTCTAGCTATCCCCTTTATTTGAATTAGTTAAGGCATCAAATAATACCTTTTCTCACCCAAACCTCACAACCAATCCTATTTTAATGTTTTTTCTCATTAAGTGCAATGTAAGGCCAAAAAAAACTTTTTAGTTGCCTTTACCTTGTCTTTTCTAGAATTTTCCACACAATCCTTATTAAATACCAATTGTCCATTACTTTTAGTAGTTCCTTTATTATTGTATTTCCCATTCTTTCTTTAGTCATTATCTATTAATGGATTATTGAAAACAATATAATACATGAAATCCATTCCATAAGAATAATTTGCATTCTCAAACCAAAACTGCAACCAAGACATGAATCTTTCTAATTTATCCTTATCCATTCAATATTTTCATTCAAACATATTGTATAATAAATGTGAACATACCTCTTATAACATCCTTTCCCTCTTACAAGAATTTTTTTACTCAAAATTCATCTAGACATCAAAAGTGTTTGGGATAAGACTTTTCCATGTCTGTCCGCTCACATGTGGCTTAATCGTGACCATGGTGCTCCCAAAGAGCCTTTACCATATGAATATTTTTATTCCTAAGCTCTTTCACCTTGGATTCTATTATCCTCTTAGGTGACTCAGGGTGGTACAATCTTCCTTGGAGTTATATAGCTTCAATGTTCATCACATGGGTATGATCCTTCACATAGTGCTTCTAATTGGACACAAGATACACATCATGCATCATACTATACTATGGTGGTAAATCTAGATGGTAAGAGGCCCCTCCAATCTGTTCTAAAACCTGGAACAGACTCACATAATTGTTACTCAATTTTCCTCTATTTTTAGCCATATCTAAAAGGGATTGGATTTTAAAAAACATTTGATCACCTACAATAAAGTACAAATATATCCGCTTTGCATCAACATACAAATTCTATAAATCCTAGACTCTATTTAGCCTTTGGTCAATTAAAGTAACCTTATCAGCATAAAACTATAGTTCCTATGACCTGAGAAAGGTCCTCTCACAGACATCATCCTAGTGAAGCGGTGACTGACATGGCCTCCCATAAAGATCTTCATACGGAGGCATCCCAATATTGGCTTGGTAAATGTTGTTGTAGGCAAACTCAGCTAAGGGTAGGTATTGTTCCAATGATCAGACCCAGTCTAGATAACATGCTCTCAATAGATCTTCTAGGGTATGGATTGTACTTTTTGACTAACCATCAGTTTGGGGGTGATAAGTTGTCTTGAACTTCAACCTTATGTCGAGTTCCTATTGAACTTGTTTCCACAACTTTGAGGTGAACTTAGGATCATGAATAGAGATAATCAAACTCAGAACACCATGAAAACTGACTATCTCTCTAATGTAAAGCTCAACTAAGTCTGACACCTTGGCAGTGGTCTTTAGAGCAAGGATGTGTGTTGACTTGGCAGTCCACCATGACCCATATCGCATCATGTCCTTTTCTTATCTTGGGAAGACCCACCACAAAATCCATGGTGATCTGGTCCCATTTACACTCTAGAATTTCAATCGATTGTAGTACCCACCAGGTAGCTAGTGCTCAACCATCATCATCTGGTGCGTAGGACAACTAGGTACATATGAAGCTATGTGTCACTTCATTCTTGACCACCAAAGTACAGTTGTAGGTCGTTGAACATCTTTTTGGTGTTGGGGTGTACAATATACTTTGATCCATGAGCCTCTTGCAGGAGACAAGTCTTCAAAGGCGAATCCTCAAGAACCCAAATACAACTTTTATATCAGATGCCGCCATCCACACCCACCGAGAGGTGCATTTGAGACTTCTCCATCAAACCCTTCATCTTCTCTATCTATAGAATGGCTAACTAGGCCACTACAAGCTTAGTCAACACATCATGTTTGATTTGGATATTGGCCATACGAATCCTATATGTAGAAGGTTGTGGACTTTGTCAAGCAAAGTCTTCCTATCTCCTCCATTGGTTAACCAAACCTACAATACAACTGAAATGTTTTTGAGTGAGGGCATCAACTACCACATTGGTCTTACCGGATGGTAAACTATAGAAAAATTGAAATCCTTTAGATATTCCATCCAACATCATTGTCATAAGTTTAGGTTCTTCTAAGTCAATAGGTACTTCATGCTTTTATGGTCAGTGAAAATGCCAAAGGTAGCCCCATACAGATAATGTTGCCAAATCTTTAACGAATAAGCATTTGCCACAAGTTCCAGATTGTGGGTTAGATAGTTCAACTCATTGGGCTTGAGTTGTCTAGAAGTAAAGGTGACCACATGCTTGTTTTTCTCTAAAATGCGCCCTAATCCTGTATTTGATGCGTAAGTGAAAATGACAAAACCATCATTACCCAATGGTATGGTTAGAATAGGGGATGAGGTAAGCTTTTCCTTTGACTCCTAGAATCATGCTTCACATAGGTTAGACAAAACAAACCTCTCATCCTTCTGAGTAAGCTTGGTTAGGGGTAAAGCAGTCTTTGAGAAATTCTTGATGAATCACTGGTAATCCACAAACAATCCCAGAAAACTACAAATTTTGGATGCGTTCTTTGATGCTGGAATTCTCAAACAGTCTCTACTTTGGTAAGGTCCACCGATATGGATCCTCATGATATAATGCATCTGAGGAACATAACTCTGTCTATCCAAAACTCACATTTAGATAAGTCCCTATAGAGGTTATGCTTTTTTAGGATATCAAGAACCTTAGATAGGTGCTCATAGTGTTTCTCTAGGTAATTAGAGTAGACTAGGATATCATCTATGAACACTATGACAATGTTGTCAAGGAACGACTGGAACACACTATTCATGAGGTTCATGAACACACTTGGAGCATTGGACAACCCCAAAGGCATAATCAAAAACCCATAGAGGGTTCATAATGTGGTTTTTGGGATGTCTTCACTCTTAACTAGCTATAGGTGGTACTAGATCTTAGGTCACTTGGAGAAAACTTGAGCAATTTTGAGCTGGTCAAATAGGTCATATATGCAAGGTAGAGGATACTTATTCTTATTGGTAGCTTGGTTTATCATTATCTAGCCTATGCACATGTGGAGTGATCCAACCTTCTTATTTACAAAGAGGACTATTGCTCCCCACTATGATGTGCTAGAATGAAGCCCTTGTCTAGTATTTCCTATAATTGCTTCTTTAACTCAAGCAATTTCATGGGAGCCATCCTGTAAGGTTCCCTAGAAACTAGGTTTGTCCCTAGAGCTAGCTCTATTGAGAAATCCACTTCTCTCTATAGATGTATGCCTAGAAAATCATCCAGGAACACATCACCATAGTCTCTAACAACCTCTATTTCCTCTAAGGGTTGTACCTTCTTCTCTAGCTCAGTCATTGTAGCTAGGAATGCTAGACAACCTTTTGCTACCATCTGCTCTACTTTCACAGCTAACACATATTGGCTAGTAGTTGCATCTTTCCTACCTCTAATGGTAAAAGGTGCTTGATCTTGGTTTTCTACCCTTGTTTTCTTTTCCGTATAATCTATTTTTGCATTATAGTTATAATGACAATCCATTCCTATAATGACATCGAAATCATTTATATCCAACAGGATAAAGTCGACAAGGAGTTCATTATTTATATATTTAACATGGATTGTTGATATCTAATGGAGGGATGAGAAGATATGACCACTAGGGGTTGTGACTTCCAAGACATATGCTAAGTCCTTGAAGTCCAAACAAAGAAAAGTTGTGAGTTTTCATGACATGAAAGTATTAGTAGAACCAGAGTCAAATAAATCTTTAACATTATGTCCCATTATATAAAGCAGTCCTACACAACGTTTATGACAGTCAAAAGTATTATGAATTCCATGTTAAAGGATAGAAAATGGAATGTTAAGGATGGTTACCTTCAATTAGTTGGGTTGCATTGTCCTGATCTGCTTCATTATCAATGGCAAAAATTCTGACCTTTTAACACTCTCCATCCACTCGGGCTACTCCCTGGGGTGCTGCAACCACTAGTTGGGCTACCACTATGCTCAGACCTTAAGGGTTATGGAGAGGATAGTTGGACCTGATATGTCCTTCTTGACAATTGTGATAACATGACTTCTTCTCATGGCGACATCTGCCAGGGTGCTTCTTTTCGCAGGTATGACATTCAGGGTGCCAATTTTCATGGCAAGGTTTTCCCTTTCCTCCATTTCTACCCTTGCCATTGTTTTGAACATGTGGCCTAATATTGTGATTTCTTAGGGAAGAAATGCCTTTATTGAACCCTAGATATCCCTTAGGCGAGTTATGAGCAGATATGATAGTCCTTCCCATGTCTAAGGCAAAGTTGAGGGCCACAATGAAGTTTGGGGGTTTACTAGCCATCATGAGAGGTTTTAGTTGGAGGTGTAGGCACTCACTAAAGTGATGACTCACCTTTCCTAAGTCAGCACTTAGGAAAAGTACTCTAGGAGTCAAAACTTTCGAGCATAGTCTGCCACTGTCATGTTGCCCTAACAAAGGAGCATGAACAATTTCTCCTTTTTCTTCTTGGTGGAGCTGGGAATGAATCTTGTAGATAATATGGTGTAGAAAGCTAGCCAAGCCATCAACCCCTCATCTGGAACCCAGTTAGCAATGTTGTTTTTACACCATATCTTTGTTGCTCCTTCTAGAAGGTGAGTGGAAAAAAGGACCTTCTTACTAGGTTACACCTCCAAAATGTCGAAGCCATTCTCCTCAACCAGGAGCCAGACATCTGCCTTATCAATTAGTTCTTCCTTTTCCTCAGCACCCAAAACTTCTCTATGTTCATCTTGATGAAATCAAGGATGGTGGTTCCGAGATGATGGCATACATGTAGGGGTTCACCATTCTCATCTCTCATGATTTCTTTGAGGGACATGTCACTAATGACCTTAGTTAGCTTCTTCTGTTGCTCCAGTTAGAGCATCTTAGGGGTTTGGATCACCACCTATCCAACTAAGCTTAAGCCACCATATTTGGGGTTACCTTCACCCCTGGGTTCATCTTCCATCATGGGTTCATCTTTATGGACAAGACTATCTTCACAGTTCCAGATCACAAAGGGGACAACCTCATGCTTGGGACCTCTCTCAGTAGAGGCCTCGTCTGACCTCTTCTACTTCTAGGAGGACTCACCTTCCATGGAGCTCCACTTCTTCTCTGAGGACATCCTCTTCCTACAAGAGGGCCTCCCCTCTGGGTAGTCTTGGTGTGTGTCATCAGGTATAATAGTGGTCTTGCTACGAGCCATACTGTTTCACATAAATAAATTAATCTCAATTTTATGTTTAGGGAATTCAAAGCATTGTAAAATTATGTCCAAGACATCTTCATGATATTCATTAATTATAATTTGTCATATGATGCCTTAACCCTAATACTCATAACCATAATCCTCAGAAGGGTAGAGAAAGCAGTTATCAGGTCCTTAGGGTTTTTTGAGGGAAGCAAGGTAGAGAAGGGTGAATCACAAGATGAGAAGAAAACGTAGAGGTATTTTACTTTGAGAATTTTTTTCCAACTTTGTCTAGGAAGGATACACTGTGTCCCTAGGAGTCCTTGTAAGTTGATTAGATGTGCATAGGAAAAAAAATTCCAGTCACTGGGGTTGTGGTCCCTTCTAGACATCATTGCCATTAGAAAGTGCCCTAATAAGTCCCTTGGGATCTACACATTATTTAAAATTCAATAATTATTTAAGGTTAAATGGAAACATGGGCTCTGATACAAAAAGTAATGACCTCTCCCCGTGTTATCCCCAATTAATGTGGACTGATGGGGAAATGACCATTATCATAATTATATGATCAAGATCTAGCAATTAACCAATAATAATTAACACTTTCATTGAATGGAAAACGGTTTGGTAACAATATGAAGATAAAATCTCCTCAAAGGAGTTACATAGAATGGAAATCTAATGTTTGCAAAGCAAGTAAATCTAACTATCTAATCCTCCAAGATAACTTTAAGCATCTTTTATTTTGGTGCCTTCTTCTATAAGTATCCATCTTTCAGAATATTTGTAGTTTAACCTAAAATGGTTAGAAAAAAATGCGGTCAGTGTATCGAGATATACTGAGTATGTAGTGAAAACAAAATGTAAGAATGTAGGTGTAACAACATAATCAATCATAGAAACAATTATCATTACAAAATGGAACATGCATTTTCTTATTTTACTTCTCAACCCTCATCCTTTCATTCTATATTGTGTGCCCTCTCTTTAGGGATCATCTTTATGGGGAACCGTCTCTTTAGGGTTTGGTCCTTATAGTGGACTTTCATAACATTCCCTCACTTGAGATTGGTTTTATACACATGCCTTCCTTTCTGGCCTTGGCCTATGGTGATCTTCCTTCCCGAGCTTGATCACCAATCATTCCCACAATGAATTCTTTCACCTCATGCTATATAACTCACCAGAGATAACAATTCAAGGTTTGAGCAAGTTACATTTATATAAGATGATACTCATAAGGAATTTATATATTACAGGAAGTAAATAAACAATCAAGTAGTTTTATTTGGGAAGCTTAAGAAAACATGGAAGTTGATAAGGCAAGTATTCATAGGTGTAACCACATACCTTTCTCAGAGGTGACTTAATGTCCAAGAAATCAAGAGCAGATACAACCAAAGAAGAAATCACCTTGTAATTAATGCATAACACCCAAGTATAACTATTGTGTTTAAAAGATATCCTTTATGACTAACTTGGGCTTTAAGTTATGGTTTTGGGGTCAAATTAGGGTTACGCTTCCCAAACCCTAATTACCATATTTCAATGCTTTTTAATTTAGGAAACCCAATTTTAGCAACATACTAACTTTTTTTCAAACTAGATCCAAGATACTCCTTTTATTAAAATAGGTTAAAGTTTACCCATTAAGATCATTTGAACAAGTTATAACCATCAAAACTAAGAAATTAAAGTTTTCATGCATTTATCACATTAAAGTTAGCACCTTTATGCAATTTTGAAATTCAAGTGGGAGACATGCCATGGAACCAATTTTAATGAATTCCTTATATTTCTATGATCAAATGTATATATATTTGATATATTTGGATCATCCTACAATTTTTATATTTTTTTTATAAATTAAAACAACATGTACCAATCAACTCTCACCACCTAGGTAGTTGTCTAGATAAAGCTAGTGCACTGTGGGGCCACGACAGAGCCAATTGGCTCACGCCATGTCAGTGCCCAGATTGTTTTGGCTAGGTGAGGAAAAGAAAGTAAAAATATGAAGTGCCCTTACCTTGTTAAAGAAGACACAGGGGCAAAGAGGACTTTTCCTACCCTATCGTCTTCTACGTTCAGCCTCCCGAATAGCCCCTTGTGCAACTAACCATGGCAGTTGAATATGAGATTCTAGCTTCCTGAGTGACAAGTAAGGGTGTTAACTCCTTCGTCCTGCTATGGTAGACTCGACTATGGTCTCAAACTACTTGGAGATGGTAGAGGCAGAGAGAGATAAAAGAGGATATCTCACAAGGTAGAGAGAGAGGCAATAGGTGAATGATGGGGCTAGTAGAAAAATCAAGGGTAGAGAGGTGATCCTCGAGTCACAAAGAACCTTACAGAGAGTTTGGTGGCCTCGCATGGGAATCTCTACCCCTTATATAGTTGTCTATGAAGAGTTGACTGAAGAACGATTTGTGATTTAGGGGAGTCTTTAATAGTCTTCCAAAGGGGGTGAAACTAGGGGTTACTGGACTCTGGATCGTCCTTGGAATTCATTGGCAAGATTTCTAGATGTGTATGCAAATCTGAGAGGGAGAAAGGTGTGAAAAAAGTAATTGGAAGCATTGTACTTGTTTCCTTGACTGACTCGGGGTAGATGATGACCTACAAGTCGTTAGATCTAGATCCAACAACCAATAGGAGGTGCAAATATTAATGGACCAAAAGTAAGTTTCCTAATCTAATTATAATTTGTGACATTTATTGTATATATCCTTGAAATCCTTTCACTTTTAGGGAATTCCATATAATTCATATATCTCTCTCCTTTTATCCAAATAATCACAAATTTTATAGGAATTTTTTTAAAACTTAAATCTCGATGTGGGCAAGATTTGGGGCCAAGATACAAAAGTTAATAACACTTTTCTTTATCTCCAAGTATCCCCTTTATTTCAATTAGTTAAGGCATCAAATAATACCTTTTCTCACCAAAACTTGGCAAGCCATCCTATTTTAATGTACTTTCTCATTAAGTGCAATATAAGTCTGAACAAAACTTATTAATTTCATTTACCTTGTTTTTTCTACAAATTTTCACACAATTCCCTATTAAATACCAATTGTGCATTACTTTTAGTAATTCCTTTGTTATTGGTTTTCCCATTCTTTCTTTAGTCAATATCTACTAATGGATTATTGAAAATAGTAAAATACACAAATATATTCCATATGGATATTTTTCATTCTCAAACCAAAACACGCAACCAAGACATGAATCTTTCTAATATATCCTTATCAATTTAACATTTGCATTCAAATATATTGTATAAATACATGTGAAAAGCCATGTTATAACATGGATGGAACTTGATCTAGTAAAAATCAAGGTGATTTCCAAACATCCTCCACCATCTTTGGTGAAGAGAGTTAGGAGATTTCTTGGTCATGCATGTTTTTAACTCTGATTCATAAAACATTTTGTCAAACTAAAAAAAATCTTTTTAAATTGTTGGAAAATGATGCTGAATTTAATTTTGATGAGCATTGCTTGGAAGCATTTAATGTTTTGAAGGAGAAGTTGATCACCACACCTATAGTGGTGGCTCGAGAATGGAACAATCCTTTGGGCTTTTGTTTAATGCATCATACTATGCGGTTGGAGCTATTTTGAGTCAACATAATAATCATGTGTTGTTGGTCATTTACTATGTGTTGTAAACATTAAACGATGTCTAGATCAACTAAAGTGGCACTAGAAAATAATTTTATATGACATCTTTGCTCTTGACAAATTTAGGCAATATTTTATAGGAGAAAAGGTGATAGTATGGACTGATCATGCGGCCATGAAGTATATCTTGTAGAAAAAGGATGCAAAATAGAGGCTGATCTGATGAATTCTGCTGCTACAAAGATTTTGACTTAGAGGTGAGAGATAAATCTAGCACAAAAATGTAATAGCAAATCACTTGTCTCATTTAGATATGGTGAACAAGTCTGGGTTAGAAATACCAAACATATAGGATGTTCTTAATAAGAATCTCTTTGTGATTAAGAAAGAGGATCCATGATATTCTGATGTTCATAATTATCTAGCATATGGAGAATTATCGGAAGATTGTGGATATTAATTAAAGAACATATTTTTACACTCATCTTAGTATTCCATTTGGGATGAAACCATCTTTCTTAGACAATGTCCTGATGGTATTTTGTAGAAAATGTGCTCCTGAGTGTGAGTTAGATAGCATCCATAGTCACTACCACTCTACGTCAACTAGGGGGACACTATTCTAGCTCAATTACGGCCGCTAAAGTTTGAGACAATGGATTTTCTAATGGATTTCTTTGTTTGAGGGCACTTACCAATTTGTTAGGAGGTTCTATAAGTGTCAGCATATGGGAAACATTTCTAGGAGACATGAAATGCCTCTCCGTACCTTTCAAGAAGTCAAGGTTTTTAAACTTTGGGGTATTAATTTATGGGGGTGTTTGTGTCTTTAAACTCTAACTTATAGATTTTACTTGCTGTTAATTATGTGTAGAAATGGGTGCAAGAAATGCCTACCCTGACTCTCACTAGTGATGTGTAGGTCATGTGTAAATTTGCAAAGTAGAAAATATTTTGCAGATTTGGAGTGCCTAGAATTGTTATATGTGATGACATTTCCCATTTTACAAACAAATAATCCAGAGCATTGTTGATAAAATATGGGGTGAAGCATAGGGTAGGCACTCCATACCACCCTCATACCAAAGGCCAAGTAGAGGTGTCACTAGGGAGATTAACATGATCTTAGAAAAGACCATCTCCTATAAGTGAACAAATTGAAGCATGCAATTAAATGATGCCATTAATGCATGCAATTAAATGATGTATTTTTGGCATATAAAACAACTTTTAAAACTCCTATTGGAACAACCCTTTATAGGCTAGCCTATAGTCGGGCATGTCACTTGCCTATGGAATTGGAGCATATTGATAAGTGTGCCTTAAATAAAATCAACTTTGATCTATCTATTAGAGGGGAGAAACATAAGTTAAAGTTTAATGAATTAAAAGAGATTAGGCTTGACACATATGAAAACTTGAAAATGTATAAGTAAAGAATAACGAAAGTCCATGATTGCTGAATTCTTCAAAGAACCTTCCTACCAGGTTTGTGAGTGCTATTTCTTAGTTCTAGTTTGAAACTACATCCTCATAAATTAAGGTCAAGTGGAGTGCACCATATGTGGTGATAAAGGCATTCCCCCACGCCACAGTAGAGATAATGATGGGGTAAAAGTTTTCAAGACCAACGGAAATTCCTTAAACACTCCTTTGGGGGAGAGGTGGTCCATGAGAAAAAGGAAGTAAATCTCTTAGAGATTCCTTGAGTTTACTTTCCAAGTCAAGCTTATGACTTTAAACAATGACACTTGTGAGAGGCAACCCATTTTCTTCTTTGTTGTTTAGTTTCTATTAGGTAGTTTGTTTGGTTCATTCAATTATTTATTTTATTTATTTTGATTTTGATGCAAGGATACAAGGTGTCATGATGTGTTAGTTAAGTATGTGGGAACATGATGTCTAGGTATCACCAACAATGATGTCGGTAGAATTGATAGTTTATTGAGAGAGGGACATGACATTTCACAAAAAGTCTTTGTACCACTGATAGATAAGTCAATGATACCAAACACTTGTCAGTTAGAGGCACCAAGGACTAGACTGTATTGGTAGCACCACGACAACAACAATAGCACCAACAACTTTTAATAATTTCAACAAAGATACATGAAATTTTCATTGGTAACACTGAGAGGCATCTCGGTGGTACCAATTTATATGGCTCAAGGGTGACTAGATACACTTTATCTCGATTCCTCTGACACACATGTATGTGGTACTGATACTTTTTGATCTAAACTTTAAAGCTACAACATTGTCTCCGTACTACTGAGATGACATTTGGTAGCACTGGCAAATGTTTTGGTGGCACTGATGATGGTGGCCGATAGAACCAACAATGAAGTCATAGGCACCCAAATATCAACTCGGTACTACCAACTTCATTGTCAGTAGCATTGACTTAGGAGAACAAGATCCATGGCTGCATCCAATGACCTAGCATGAGAAAATTGGATGGTTGGATGCTACGATCCATGGCTCCATGCCTATTTTAGTACATTGACATCCATTAGTACCACTGACATTGGGGAATATGTGTGTTGGTATAACAATGGACCACACATGTCAGTATCAATGGTCTGCACCAATAATCACACATATTGACCTTACTATCAATACAACAACTCAACATGACCAAGGTGACAATCAAACAAGTGTGCTACTCTTCTAAGCACTTAAGACAACATTCTGGAGGGTGGAAATCATCCCTAAGCATCTACACCATGCTTCATTATCCCCCTTGTCTCTTCTATCCATCAATTTGAAGAAATGGTAGCCAGACGTGCATGTCCCTCCTCCACCCTTGTTCTGCATCCACTAATTTCAAAGCCAACAATGGTGACATTTCTAGATGAAGGATAAAAGAAGCACTATGTAGTGCTACAAAAATGGGAGGTAGTTTCTGCTCAATATGGGGACTGACCATTCCTTGTCAATATTGGCTTCCTAAGAACCTATAGTGCATCTACATCATGTGGGGAATGGTAGGGGATCACCTTTTATTTTGTATTTAGTCTACCTAACTTGACATTTTCATGAGTTCCTCACCATGTTGGAGGTATGTTGCATCCCAAAGCACGGGGAAGGATGGGAAGCTGATTGGATCAAATTCAGACCATTCAACATTGACCACCACCTCATTGTGAGTGACTTCAATGTCATATATCAATGGTCAATGGATGGTATGTGGTTCACTCCCAACAAATTTGAATTCAACATGGAATGGAGACAAATGACTATACATCCAAAAAGATTCTACATCAACTGGTATTTGTCCTCTATGGTGGACATTGATCACCCCATCACCTACATCCTACACTGCTACCTGATGAACACTATATTATCCATGTCCAATCAAGGGTATGGGAAGGTACATCAATATGATGTGTACGTCATATGGTCTCTCTTCACCATTGGGAAGGAGCAGGTCAACCTGAGCACATTCTTCCTCCTCCCCATGGTCGCTTTGAGAAAGATAACCCATAGGGAAACCCACTGATTCATTTTCCAAGACTACTTACACCACTCACCGTGGATCTTTTCCTTGACTTGTCAAAGACCAACACCCTCCACATGTTGTCCAAGATTGACTTCAAGCATTTCAAGTGGTCTCAACTAGTCTCCAAATAGTAAGGGAGGGAGTACGCTTGCTCCACTCAGGGCAGACAAGTCAGCAAGAGGGTTCTCTCAGATCCCATCTTCTTCTTGAGAGGTGTCCGCTATTTTTGCTGGCCAGATGAGGGCGAGGAAGAATAACTTATCAGACATGAAGAAGAGGAAGCCAAAGAAGATGAAGAACAAAAGGAAGATGATTAACATTAGGAATCCTCTATTCCTTTTATACCATCATGACACATTGTGATAAAGTGGATTTTCACCATTTGATTTCCAAATGTAGTTCTATATTTTTTGTACTCAATAACCCCATTTGATCATCAAATAGGTGTGAAACACTCTTTTTGGAGAAATTTTGGATAATGGTGAGATAGGACATTGGTGACACTTAATTGATGAATTTGATATCATTATATAGCTTGAATACATGAATTTCTACTTATTTTAGACTTGCTAATCTTTTATGTCATTCTAGTATCTATTTTTATCCTTTGGATCCTAACATTTTTTTGAATATTCTAGACCATATTGCAAGCCTTGTGGTCTAAATTTCATCTCAAACGGAGCTTTCTAGATCCCTATTAGAAATTCTTGAAAATTGCTTCTAAAATTACCTCTTTTTGTCTTAATGGGCCGAGATTAGCTTATTAGGCCTCGAATCAGCCGACTGAGGCAGTTCATCCCCTACCTTAGGTGGCTTGTATAGTAGCCACAAGTAGGGGATGAACCCTAGATCTTCAAAAACTCAGATCTCCCTCATCCTTGATACAATTTTGCATGTTTAAGGGTGTGCTGGAATCGTCTCGAGAGTTCACACCAGATCAACATATATTTTGTAGTCAATACTACAGTATTTATGAAGCTTCAAAGCTCCAAAACATGGGTGCCTTCATGGAGGTTTTGAACTACGAAAACACTAAAATCCTAGGCCCCTTCTACTACATAATTAACCCTTCAAATTAGTTTTTCCCTTGGAATGTAACCCTAGCCTTTACTTTCACCCTCGTACACTATCTTGGTTTCACCCAATCTAGGTTTGACACCCATGACTATTTCTTCTTGAAGAAAATTCTTTTGTTTTGCGGCTCTCTCTCCTAGGGTATACTCCTTTCTCTTTATCTCTCTAGAATTGTATTATGATCATATCTTCTACATCTGATATAAACAATAGTCGAATCTATAGTCCATTTTGATAACAAGAATGAGCAGGACGCAATAAAAATACTTTCAACACCTAATTCCTGATCTTTTTTTTAAAGATATTTATCTAATGATCTTTTGGTGGTGAATTTATTAAATCTTGATGATATATCATGGAATCTTGTGGAATTAATTTTTTATGTAGTACCCAAATCATAACATTGAACCTTTTTCATATAATACTTTTATGAAGCGTCTAAATCTAACTTTGTTAACTTGTTCCCTCTTGAATATGATTTATGTATTCTAAATGATGATAAATCTTGATGATTGGTTCTAACCCTAGAATTGTGTATGAACATTCTAAAACTTATTTCTTGTACTTTTGACAATGTTTAATTGATCTAACATTGAGATTATGATTCTAGACCTATGGACCTATCATTTTTAGTAACTTTTGTTTCCTTACAGCCTAGATCTAGCCAAAATGACTCTTATATTGATATGCTAATTCTACTCATTTAATCTGAATGTTACTATCCAAACTTGACCTTGGGAATATTGAACCTCGTAAAGATCAAAACTCATAATATAACATTTCTAATCATGAAATACTATTTTTTAGAAATCTTTATATCAATCTTCATCTAGAATTTGACCACTGACCATTATTTTGAGTAAGGTCTTATTATTAACTAAGTATGGTTCTTGATACTAATTTTGATAATATTGAAAACAATAAATATTGATCATGGAAATATAACATATCTAAGTTCAATTATAAGACTTCAAAGATATAAATGTCCATTGTGACTCCTCTACAATGAAATCCCTATTTTGATGCATGTGCACTTGTTTATATACTAGGACTTATTAATTTGACTTGATTCACTCAAAGATCTTCTTACTCTAATCTTTGCTGAAACGTATGTGTACTCTACTCTCTTGGAATTATATGTTGTGATGTAGAGTAGGAATTTGTACCTATGGATAAAATCACTTGTCTATATACATGGTTGAACTACCTCGTTCCCTATGCATGGAGTTTTGAATTTATATATGTATGTTTATTATTCTAATGTTCATTTATTGAACTTGCAAATTGTAGTGACCCCACCCCTCGGTAACCCCCAATTAAGGAAGACTAAGAAGCTAGTGTCGTTATCCCAAAATAGGATCTTATGGTTTTGCAAATAATAAAAAATAATTAATAAATTCTACCACAAACTAAGCTTAATGTAGGATAAAAATTTTCTTTTCCATGGATTTTCGAAATAAAAACCATTATATGTCAAATTCTTCAAAATTAATATTTCTAGGCCCATTAATGCACTTTTATATACATGGAACCCCTCGTTATCTTCTACCTCTCACGCACGAGCTTCAGGCCAAGATTAGTCAACTCCTTAGTTGATTCTGGGCTCTAGGCCTCCTCAAGTGTGAGCGAAGGTGTCGTCTCCTCTGACGAACCCTGGCGAGTTGAACGGTTCCTCCAATTTCTTGCCCACCTCCCAAGAATGATAGGTTGATGTCCAACTACTTTGACAACTAGCGGGTTTGGTTAGGAATGAAGATCAAGACTGAACTCTCAATTGATCATACTGGGAAGTTTGCGTGCTTTGGGAAAATCCTTGGGTACAAGTTGTGGCTTTGTAGAGGGGGTCTACTCCCTCTTTTATACCTAAGGGTCGCATCCATGGCAACAACAATTTAGGCAAATTGCCAACAAACTCCCAATACCAGTAAAACTAAGGATGGAATTTCTCGGTTGGACTCCTGAATCCAATGGGAAAGTCCCCAAGTTTGCTCATCCATAGAGCATCGATAAATCCGACCGGGAAGCAACCTTCTTACTATTCTCTGTAGCCATTTTTGATCAAAGGTAAGGGACGACCACATGCCATTGGATCTCAGATACAACGGTCTCCATTACACACACACAAAAATAACCCAAATTATCCAAATTCTAATCTGATTATAAATCGTGACATTTATGCACAATCGTCTCACTTTAGGAAAACTTCTAAAATTGATATTTCCTAAACCATATATATTTTTATTCCAAAATTTTAAGGGAACCTATTTGATACCTTAATTTACTTGCGTGCCAAGTTTGGAGTCAAAATTTGAGAATAAGAGTGGTTTTTCTTCATGTGCAAGAAATCTATTCAAAAGACATATTTAATTCATAATTTCTCTCTCTTTCCTTTATTTGGATTTCTACTTACCATTATTAATCAGGTGGATTTGAAACCTAATCCATGAAGGCCATTCATACCACTTCCTAGAGAATTCTACATCATTCTCACCATTATCTTTATTCCTTTTTCCTTTTATATATTATTAGATTCATTTTATCTTTTTCTTTCCTTTTATCACATTGGACTAACTAAAATAGTAAGATCCACAAAAACACACATTCAAGGAAATATTCCCAAAGAAATCCATTTATTGCACATAAATCAGACAACTTTCATACTCATACATTTAATTTGGCAAATTGCATTTCAAACCATAAAAATCAAGGTTATAACATCCTCTCCCCCTTATAGGAATTTTTCCCATAAAATTCAAGCAAACAAATCAGGATAGGCTTTTTCCATGTCCTTCTTTAGCTCCCATGTGGCTTCATCCTCTCCATGGTGCTTCTATAGAACCTTTACCATCTCTATATTCTTACTCTTAGGCTCCTTCACCTTGGTATCCAATACCCTCATTGGTGACTCAGTGTATGTCAGCCTCCCTTGTAGTTCAATAGGTTCAATGGTCAGCACATGGCTTGGGTCCTTCACATAGTGCTTTAGATTGGACACATGGAAAACATCATGCATCATATTATACTAAGGGGGTCATGCCAAATGATATGTAGCTTCACCAATCTATTCTATAACCTCAAATAGACCCACGTATTGGGCACTCAACTTTTCTTTGTTCTTAGCAATGGCTTGAGGGGTCAAATTATCAGAAACACATGCTCACCCATAGTGAAATGCAAGTCAGTCCGCTTTGCATCAGCATACGACTTCTGTTGATCTTGGGCTGTCTTCAACCTTTGCTTGATCAAAGCAACTTTGTTAGCATACAACTGTACTTCCTCTGACCTCAACAAGGTCCTCTCACCGACATCATCCCAGTGAAGTAGTGACCGACACGTACTCCCATAGAGAGCTTCATACTGAGGCATCCTGATACTGGCTTGGTAGCTATTATTATATGCAAACTCAGCTAAGGGCAAGTACTGCTCCCATGATCCACCCCAATTGAGACACATGCTCTCAACAGATCCTTTAAGATCTGAATTGTCCTCTTTGATTGTCCATAAGTCTGGGTGAAATGTTGTAATGAACTTAATCTAGTGTCGAGTTCCTCTTGCACCTTCTTCCATAGCTTGGAAGTGAACTTCGGATCACGATCAGAAATGATCAAACCTACAACACCATGTAGTTGAACTATCTATCTGATGTATAGTTCAGCTAGATATGTCACCTTAGAAGTTTTCTTTAAGGCAAGGAAATGTGCTAACTTGGTAAGGCGATCTACCACAACCCATATAGCATCATGACCTCTCTTGGTCTTGGGGAGACCCACCATAAAATCCATGGTGACTTGTTCCCATTTCCACTCAGGAATCTCAATCGACTGTAACAGTCCACCATGTCACTAGTGTTCAGCCTTCACCATCTGGTACATGAGACAACTGGCCACGTACACCACTGTGTCCTTCATTCTTGGCCACCAGAAATAATGTTGCAAGTCCTTAAACATCTTAATAGTGTCGGGGTGTACCGTGTACCTGGAACCATGGGCTTCTTATAAGATATGGTCCTTCAAGGGTGAGTCTTCAGTAACCCAAATGTTACTCTTGTAGCGGATTCCACCATATACTCCCACTGAGAGATGGGTTTGCGACTTCTCTAACAAACCCTTCATCTTTCCAGGCCTTGGGCTGGCTAACCGGGAAGATACTAACTCGCTCAATGAGTCTGGTTTTATCTGAATGTTAGTCGAACAAATTCAGTTATCTAAGGGTTGCAGAGCCCATTTAATAAGCTCTTCTAGCTTCCTCCACTGACTAGACAAGACATTTGCATGCTTGAGCTATTTCTAACTAAGTGCATCTGCTACAACATTTACTTTCCCGGGGTGATAGGCGATAGTGAAGTCATAATCTTTCATATACTCCATCGATCATCTTTGTCTTAACTTTAGATCTTTCTATGTCACAAGATACTTCAAACTCTTATGGTCATTGAGGATATCAAAGGTAGCTACATACAGATAGTGCTACCAAATCTTCAGGGCATGAATAATTGCAGAAACTGTAAATCCTGAGTTGGGTAGTTCACATCATTGGGCTTGAGCTTTCGAGAGGCGTAAGCAATGACATGCTTATTCTACTCTAACACACATCCAAGCCCCATGTTTGAAGCATCCGCGAAGATCATAAAACCTTCATTGCCTAATGGTAGAGTCAACACCAGAGTTGTGGTCAACTTCTCTTTTAGCTCTTGGAATCAAGCTTCACACACATTTGACCATACAAACTTCTCATCCTTCTAGGTAAGATTAGTGAGAGGCAAAGTAGTCTTTGAGAAATATCTTATGAAGCATTAATAGTATCCAATCAATCCTAGAGAGCTGCGGATCTCAGAAGGATTCTTCGATGTAGGCCAATCTCAGATAGTCAATACTTTAGCTGGATCCATTACAATTGTACCTCCAGATATGATGTGTCTAAGGAACATGACATGGTCTATCTGAAACTCGCACTTTGAGAATTTTCGATAGAAATTTTGCTTTCTCAAGTTATCAAGAACTCTACCAAGGTGGTCACGATGTTACTCTAGGTCATTGGAATAAACCAATATGTCATCTATGAACACTATGACAAACAAGTCAAGGAAAGTCTAGAACACACTGTTCATGAGACTCATAAACCCACTCGAGGCATTGGAAAATCCAAAAGGCATAACCACAAACTTGTAGCGGCCATAACGGGTTTGAAAAGTGGTTTTCACGATGTCCTCACTCTTGACTCTCACATGGTGGTACCCAGACCTCAGTTCAATCTTTGAAAAGACTCGAGCAGATTTGAGCTGGTCAAAGAGGTCGTCTATATGGGGTAAAGGATACTTGTTCTTAATGGTAGCCTGATTAATTATCTGGTAGTCTATACACATCCTAAGAGACCCATCCTTCTTCTTCACAAAGAGGACTGGTGCTCCCCATGGTGATTTACTAGGTCTAATAAAACCTTTGTCTAACATTTCATGTAGTTGTTTCTTCAACTCAAGTAACTCAGTAGGGGCCATCCTATAGGGTTCCCTAGATATAGAGTTTCTCCCAGGATCTAGCTCAACCAAAAAGTCCACCTCTCTCTCAAGAGGAATCCCAATCAACATAGTCCCTGACTACCTCTATTTCCTCTAGGGGTTGTACTTTAGGCTCTGGATTGGTTACTACTGCTAGGAAGGCTTGACAACCTTTGGTTATCATCCTCTCTGCTTTTAGGGTTGACACATACAAGATGGTGGTTCCATCTCTCCTTCCTCAAATGGTAAAGTGTGGGTGACCAGGTTTCCTTATAAGGATATTATTTTCCCTACAGTCAATATGTGATCTATAGGTGTAAAGACAATCCATACAACGATCACATTGAAATCATTCATATCAAGGAGGATCAGTCAGTAGGAAGCTCATGATTTAGGTACTAACCTGTAAAATTGGGGTTTTCAAAAGAGATGTGAATATACAACCACTTGAAGTTGTGACATCCAAAATATATCCTAAATCCTTGATGTCCAAACAAAGCATAGTTGCAAGATTTCTCAAAATGAAAGTATTAGTAGAATCAGAATAAAAAAGAGCTTTTACACTGTGTCCCATGACTTCAAGCATGCCTACATAGGTTTCCATAATGTATCAGACTACTACATGATATAACTAAAATAGAAAGGAAAACTCTAAGGGTTATTACCCTCTACTAAATGATTAGCATTGGCCTGAGCCTCTTCATTGTCGATGGTGAAGACTCGGGCCTGCCTTTGTTCTCCTACGGTTGGGACTACAGCTGGTGCACTGGCTCCTATTAGTGCTGCTTCTACCACAGGTTGAGCCGCTACAGGACCTGGACCTCTCAGACCAGGAAGGGGACAATTGGCAAGGAAGTGTCCCTCCTGCTGACAACGGAAGCACAACTTCTTCTTAAAGTGGAACTTCCCAGGGTGCACCCGTCCGCAGTTGTGACACCTCAGGTGGCAATTCTCACTACGGTGCTTCCCTTTTTCCCCATGCTTGCCTTTGGCATTATTACATCCTTGTCCCTTCTTATGGTCATTCTTTGGGCCATAAGTACCTTCAGTGTAACCCAGGTAACCCTTAGATGGGTTCGCTACATGCATCACCATCTTCTCCATGCTTAGGGTGGTGTTGTAGGCATCAGAAAACTCATCTTTCCTCAGTCAGCATGTATTTGAACTGCTCCAGGAGGTGAAACTTACAAGCATAGTCTTCAACATAGAGGTTTCCTTGCACAAGGAAGGTGAACTCCTTCTCCTTCTCCTTCTTGGATGAGATGGGTATGAACCTAGAGGAGAAGATGGTTATGAAATTAGTCCAGGCCATCGGGTCTTCATTTAGGTCTCGTCCCACGATGTGGTTCTCCCACCATATCTTAGCTACTCCTTCTAAGAGGTGAGTGGAAAATAGAACCTTCTTACTCAACTGTACCTCAAGCATGCAGAAAACTTTCTCGATCGCTAACAGCCATGCATTAGCTCTAACGACCACCATAGTCTTGTCCTCTCCCCAAAACTTCTCTATGTTCAGCTTCATGAAGTCTAGAATGGTGGCTCTGAGTCAGGGACAATCTGGTAGAGGCTCTGCATCCTCCTCTCTAGTTGTATCCCTGAGGGCCAACACACTAATGGCCTCACTCGGCTTCTTCTACTATTCCATATAGTGGGCATCAGGTGTATGGATCACCATAGGTGATCTAGGGTTTGCGACGGTGTCAATCTTGGTCTTGTCTTCATCTCCGGACATTGGTTCCTCCTCCTGGTTCATCTCTGGATTGTTGAAGGAAACTGGCTTAGGGTCCGAGCCTTCCTCTGAGGCTTCATCTGGTCTCTTCCTCTTCCTCAAGGACTCATTACCATGGTCTCTTCTCCTCTTCTCAGAAGATCCCTTCCTCTTTTGGAGGGGCCTACCTCCAGAATGGTTCTTGGTAGTGTCAAGGGGAACAACTACGATCTTGACACGGGCCATGCTGGTTCACACAAGTTAAAATCTTTTAAACACTGATTTATAACTTGGATATATATATATATATATATAGCTTTAAACTTACATCGGTGTCATCTTATTTACATGCATTTTATTGTTTGGTGGAGGATTCCCTAATCCTTAACACCCTGAATTCCCAAACATAGGAGGTGGTGGAGAGGGAGAAAACCCTATGCACTTAAAGTTTCCAGAGATAAGAGGTAAAGAAGAGACAAAAAATAGATGACAAGACCTAGAGGCAACTTATTTCGAGTCAAATCCTCAGATTTTGGCCAGGCAGTCACACAAATTCTAGGAGTCCACGTAAATTGACTAGTGGGGCAGAGGAAAATCTTGGCAGCCCCCAAATCATGATCCTTTTCTAGACACCTCAATCTTTGGAAAATTATCTAATAACTCCCTTGGGCTCTAAATGATTTGTAAAATTTAATAATTATTAGAGATTATATGGAAAACCATGCTCTGATAACAAATGTAATGACCCATCCCTCGGTAACCCCCAATTAATGAAGACCAAGAAGCTAGTGTCGTTTTCCCAAAATAGGATCGTATGGTTTTGCAAATAATAAAAAATAATTAATAAAATATACCACAAACTAAGCTTGATGTAGGATAATGATTTCCGTTTCACATACCTTTCCAAACAAAACATCGGTCAGTATAACAAGTTAACATGTTATGTGGGGGAAACAAAAGTTTGCGCATAGACTGGAACAACATAATCACATCAATTATTTGTTACCAAGCAAGAATTACATTTTCTTCATAACCTCTCAACCATTTTGCCCATCCTCTGGTATAGCCTCCCTTAGGGTTTTGTCTCTGCAGTGGACATTAGGCTACCTCTCAATCTAGAGATAGGTACCTCATTGGTCACTCCTCAATCTAGAGTTAGGTTCCATTGGTCTTTCCATCCTGGGTTTGACCTCTCATGACCTTCCCAACCTGGGCTTGGTCTCTTAGTCTTCAACATGACTTCATTCATAATCTTGTTCATAAATCCTAGAGATGTCATGTCAGTTGGAGCAAGTTATGAACTTAATTATAATGATCATTTATAGTCACTTTATAGATGTAGGAATTAAAGTTCATCCAAGCATTTAATTCCAAGCAATCAATAAAACTTTGAGAATCAACATGAAACTTAAGAAATTAGCCATAAACATAGCCACATACCTGATTAGGAGTCAAAAGAAGAAATATATCAAAATCCAACTAGATGTCCAATCAAGCAAGCCACACAATCAATCAAGAAACCCTTGATCCTAAAAACATGTATAATACCTAATTGTTACATTCATATCCCAAACCACTCCTCATTGAGTTGGGACAACTTTTTATGGTTTCTGTGTCTCATTAGGATTCATTAGGGTTTCTTATATCTATTTCTCAATCTTTATCCTTTTTAAGTCAACAAACCCTAAAATAACTTTTCTACTCATAAAAATCCTAATTACTCAAATTATCCACATTTAGGGTCTTTTATTATCAATATGTCTTAGGTTCATCATATCCCTATATTTTTCATGGATTTTTGAAATAAAAATAATTAAAAGTCATATTCTACAAAATTAGGGTTTCTAGACCCATTAATGTAATTTTATATACATGGAATCCTAAACTAAGCCAATTATGGACAACGACCATCATTTTGGATTTAAATCTTCCTTTTATTAATAATAGGTGAATATTTTCTCAAATATCGAAGGAATATTACTAGATCTAGTTACCATCAAATCTTATAATTTTTCATTAATAAAACCATTAAAGGTGACAACTTTATACACTTTTCGAATTTCAAGTAGAATAAGTTTCAATTATATTTTTAACGGATTCTATGGATTTTTCTGAGAAAGTTTCATATATAACACTTTTTTGTAGTACAAACCCATAATTAATAGAGTTTTTTACTAAATTAATTGCTTCAGGCCAATTAGGTGTCGTCACCTGGGCCAAGGCAACTTGGACCCGCTCTGCCTACACAGTAGAGCCAAGCCAATCAGCTTGGGCCAATATGATTCCTCAGCCTACGTTACGATGATAATGGGACCACACTTAAAACAAAATGAAAAGATCAAAAAGACTTTATTTGTGTGAAGAGAGGTCGAGGATAGAGTCATATTTTCTCCTATTGTTATCTTCTACCTCTTGTACATGAGATTTAGGCCAAGATTGGTCAACTCTTCAGTTGACTATGGGCTCTAGAATGCCTCAATTGTGGGCAAAGGTGTCGTCACCTCCGACGAACCCTGGAAAGTTGAAAGGTGCCTCCAATTGCTTTCCCACCTCTCAAGAATGATGGGTCGAGGTCCAACTACTCTGACAACTAGCTGGTCTGGTCAAAGACACTCTAAGATCCTTTTGATTGCCATTTTCTCCAGACCTCCAGGAAAAGCATGAAAAAAAGGCTTGAATGGTACGATCTCTCCGTCACCCCAAAATGAAAGGGGTGATCTCATAGTTCTTGGTATGTGATGATGCGTTGTTAGGTGCTCCATTTTCCGGTTCCATTACAAAGAAGTTTTGGGAGTTATGAAGGAAGTTTCAAACTCACATTGTTCATGGATTGAGAATGGGAGTTGAACCCTACGAGATTGAATCTCCCATTATTCCTCAGTAGCTCAGTGGTAGAGCGGTCGGCTGAAGGTCAAGAGCAAACTCTCAATTGACCGTACTGGGAAGTTTGCATTCTCTGGGTAAATCCTTGTGGCTTCATAGAGGGGGTCTACTCCCCCTTTTAACCTGAGGGTCTCTTCCATGGTGGTAGCAACTTAGGCAAATCACCAATAGACTCCCAATACCAGTGAAACTAGGGATGGAATTGCTCGGCTTGGACTCCTGAATCCAATGAGAATGTCCCCAAGTTTGCTCATCCACTAAGTGCCGAGAAATCTGATCAGGATGCAACCTCCCCACTGATCTCTGTAGCCATTTTTGATCAAATATAAGGGATGACCATGTGCCTTTCGATCTTAGATCCAATGGTCCCCATTACACGTGCACGAAAATAGCCCAAATTATCCAAATTCTTATCCAATTATAAATCGTGACACATGAACAATCCTCTCCCTTTAGGAAAACTTCTAAAACTCATAACTCCTAAACCATATATTTTTTTAATCCCAAATTTTATGGGAACCTCTTTAATACCTTAATTTACTTATGTACCAAGTATAGAGTAAAAATTTGAGAATAAAATGGGTTTTTATTCATGTCCAAGCAATCTATTCAAAAGACATATTTAATTCATATTTTCCCTCTCTTTACTTTATTTTGATTTCCTCTTACCATTATTAACCAAGTGGATTCGAAACCTAATCCATGAAGGATATTCATACCACTGTTAGAGAATTCAAAATTATTCTCACCATTATCATATTCCTTTTTCCTTTTATCTATGATTAGATTTCTATTATCTTTGGCATTCCTTTTATCACATTGGACTCACTCAAATAGTAAGATCCACGAAAACACACATTCAAAGGAAATATTACCAAATAAATCCATTTATTGCACATAAATCATACAACTTTCATACTTATACATTTAATTGGGAAAATTCCATTTCAAACCATACAAATCGAGGTTATAACACAAATATACTCCAAACTATTTTTTTTCTCTTGTGCCTTTCCCCTTTTATAGATAGGGGTCAAGTGGAAACCTTTTTCCTTTCCCTCAGGGTCAAGTGGTTGTGGCATTTCCCATAGGGTTAAGTGACTCCTTGTAAATTTCTCACCCACACTCATTATGTGGGATGATTGAGTTTTTTATGGAGTACATTTATTTTCTTCATGGTCATGGACATTTGTACTTGTTGGCTATTCAAAAGTTGATATATTTATAATATATTTTTGTCCTAAAGTACCAAGTGGTTACTCCTTTGAATATATAAATAGTTTCTTCTTTGTCCATAATTGTACCCAATGTTTTATCATTTACTTTGGGTCATGATTTTCAATTTAGGCAAAAAATATGGATCACTATGAGGCATTGAATAAATGAATTCCTCACTCAACAACTCTGATGACAAGACAAATAAAAAATATCATATAAGGGGTTTATTAGTTTTGTTAAATTTTTTATGTTCTGAGTTAGTATTTCTTATTGTATATGTCACCGAGTGAGATTCATTCAGGCCACCCAGGGATGGGAACTTCAATCCCTCTACCACTATCTAGGTAAAGGGATTGGGATTGGGGTAGGAATGGTTCCCTAATAGTTGGTATCAGAGCATACACACTCCCATATGCATTAAGTAAATAATATCTCCAATCTCTTGAACCTTGAAAATAGTGAAAATCCTTAATTATAATACTACGCTATCTAGGCTTATGGTTTTGTCTAATAATAACCACCTATCCATCTCAAAACGGTGACAGAAGTTCCCCACTCTACCTGGCCAAAGTTGACCGAGAAGAGATTATCTTTAACCCTAGAAGACATATCACTTTTCATTTTTCCTTTAAAGACTACCCCTAGCCACCTATTAGAAGTAGTAGGATGACTGATCGGCCTAAACCGCGCATCCGGAAGGGAGGTAGACTCAGAAGGAATCAAACTTTAGATTTATAACCCAAAACCTTCAAGGACCCCCATAACTTTATTACAGGGTCAAAGTAGATATATGTGGTCGAACACATGGATGTGGTGACATTTAGGATGCTTAAGATCTTACTCTTAAGTCAGATAAGCCGATACGATAGTCGATAAAAGCAAGGAGATATAACTAGTCTAGCAGGTTGTCACGAAAGGAAATAAAACAAAACAAAACTGAGTCTGTGAGATTCTACTGATTAGAGAAGGAGTTTCTGACTATGTACGACAGTCTATGCACCCGTTCTCGGTCATAGACAACACTCGAACACCTCAACAAACAATCTACATCCAAACATAGCACGTACTGTGGTATCTATTTTTGTGGGGTCAGCCCACTCACTTTCGTGTAGCGTGACTAAAACCCATCAATGATGTGAAACCTCCTTTGAGGATGACCAATCCACACCTTAGAATATTCTAGATATCCTCTCAGGTCTAGAATACTCTGAGATGCTAGGAACATGCGTGATTTGGGCAGAACCAGGTAGTGGGCCCGAGCGAGCCTAGGTCTACGATTATGCACAGATCACCTTGAACTGTCCTCCTTTCAGATTCTGATCCAAACCACCTTCTCTTGTCTATTTATACAACGAATCTCTCGATATAGGAAGAAATAAAAGCTCAAGCAAGAAAGAGATCAACCAAACTAGCAATCATAACTAAAAAGAGAAGATAGAATAGAAAATGTACTAGATTTGGATTAAATCTACTTGCTTAAGGTAAAAGTACATAAACATGCCCAAAATGGGCTACATAGCCAAGAAGGAGATCAACTAGCCATGGACAAGCATAGTTGGCACCAAAGAAAGATAGAAAAACATCATTTGTATAGAAATAGAGGTGAACAATAGAAGAAAGAAGAAGAAGAAGAGATTTAGACCGTAGAGGAGAGGTGGCTCTCACTCCTTAGCCTCTGTATGGGATGGATCTCATCTTTGAGTCATCCTCCTTGATCTTGTGGACTCCTCGGCCTCCTTTCTCCTTGATTCCACCCCAAATAGTAGCTTGGTGGATGTGTGGAGGTGGAAGATGGCTGGAAATGGTGGGAAATGGGTAAACAAAGGTGGAAGTGATGATGGATGGATGCTAACTGAAGAGACATGTGTAGGATGAGTTCTTCGACCTTTCCAGGTCCTTCGAACTCTCCCACGGGGCTCTGGGAACCACAAGGGGTTGGAACCACAAGGTGGAAACTCCCCAGATCAAAACCCCTCTCCAGATCGCGGGGGGTGTGTATTTATAGGCTCAAATCACTGACTTAGTACCGCGAGCGAGGTGTGCACTGACTTAACTCTGCGGTCACGGTCGTTGTCACAGTCGAGGTCGCGGTTGCAGTCTGTCCTATAGCATTGCGGTCGCAGTCTATCTTCCAGCATCGTGGTCGCGGTCTGTCTTCCAGCATTGCGGTCACAGTCTTGGAACACATACCACAGGTTGTGGTATCATGGACCAAACCCACCCTCACGGGGGGTATTACTAGTGGTCGATGGGCCCGCATCGATGAGCCTTCTGATTGGCGAGGATACATCCTGATAAAGGACTAGCCATCGAAAATAGGGTCCAAGATATCAAACGTTTCTTTGTCCCACTACTCGGTTAGCGGGACCACCATCTCCTAAGCTGGTGCACATAGTGTGATGCTTAGTCCACAACAGTCATGATAGATAGAAGTCTAGCTACTACAAAAATCATGTGTTGGGGAGAAATCTTGGAGAATAGATGTATTTTCAAGTTCGGTGCTTGCAAGTCCCAAAATTGGCTAGTTTGAGAAACTTTATCTATGAAAAGATATAAATTACTAAAAGATAAGAAACATGGGATATTTTGGGCATATCAAGGCTATAGTGAGACAAAACCATAGATAAATGCTTAGCATAAATATGTAAATTTGGGTGTTATCAATGACTTCTCATCTTTTCATTTCTGATAGAGTGTCTTGACTTGACATGTACTCTCCCTATCTTGGCCAACAATGGGAAACAACTAAAATATGAGATAAAATTTGAAAAGTATGGACAAATATCATGCCATGATCTGATCTTGAATGGAAATACCTAATTGATACATGAAAGTACTCTTGAAGGTGATGCACTCATATGTAAAGTTTATGCAAAGTTAGTATCACCAAATCAGAGATGAGTTCTTTCTATGATTGAGGTATATTTGTGACATGGTGAAATAATGTGGAACTCATGTCTACACCTTGTAGTTGATGAGGTCCCTATTGATTGAACCTATGTTGCTTGTACTTTTAATCAGACCTCAAACATGATTAAGAAAAGTTTTCCCTATTAATATGTATCATGTTCCATACCTTGATATGATAATGTCTTTGAACCCCTAGACCATGATGTGAAGAGAAAATTTCCCCATTGACAATTATGCTTCTTTATAAGACTCAATTTTAAACAATACAAAGTCTTGACCACACACTACTATGCTTAAATTCTTGAGTTCCCAATTTGAATTCCTTGATCTATGAAAGGAAAAGAGACATATTATAATCCCAAGTTTGGAAAATTGTGGAAAATGGTTGCCTTATTTATGACCTTGATCTTTTATCCCATGAAGTACAATATGAGAATTGATACTCCAAATATTTTTTTGTAATCAATGTATAATGACCATGAGTACCAATGTACTATATTAGGGTGGTAGTTGACTTATGACTCCCCAAATCCTAGTCAAATACCTATTAATGAAAGCCTCTAAATTGTCATCGTTTGATTATTTCAATTTTGGAAAGGTAATCCCTTCCACTTGATTTAGATTTCTTGACCTATGTCTCCAATAGGTCAGTTCTATGACAATACTAATACTCGATCTTGAATCTCATGGTTGATTATAGCTTGTGGCTAAATTCCTAAAAAGGCTTAGGTCTAGAGCGTTCATCAGACCTTGATATCATGGTAATAAAAATGAGTGATTGATATCACAAATATTGCTCAATTGTTTCTTGATTGTTGAATATGGATGATGATCTCTCTAAGGTCTGAATGGGAACCTAAAACCTAGCTTTGAAATGTTTGGACCTATGATCTCGATGTCCAAAATTTGACTCTCGGTATTGACACATGATTGTGGATCTTTATATTTATGTGACTCGTATGATCACCCTATGTTGATCTTGAGATTACCCTTGATATATGACTACTAACTTTCATATTCCCGAACCTCAAAAAGTTGACTATGTGGATTCATTCAATTTATGAATTAGGGTACGACTCTTATGTGGACTAGGGTAGAATCTTCCATTAATTTTGATCATGAAATCATTATATTAAATTATGATGTTTGTTTCAAAATTTTGAAATATGGAATCTCTGTCATGGAGGTATAACCTCACCTAGCCCATGCAGAAGATAGGACCCTAAACTGATGGAATGAAAGTTATATTGCACTCTTGAACCAAGAACTCTATTCGTTTGACTTAAGATATGATCATAAAAACTTTTGACCATTTCTAAAAACTCAGATCTTGATGGCCCGACTCAGTTATAATTTTGGGGATGATATTTTTGATTATAGGGTTAATTTCCTAAAAATGACCTAGCTCTCATAATTATCAACCCGTTTATTCTTGACTATGAATGGACATGGATGTCTTGAGATTTTTCTAGATTGTTGCTTTTGGATAAATCATCATGCTTAGGGTCGAAAATATGATATAGTACCCCACTTTGAATGGTTGGAAAAAAACATTTGATATATGAATATTCACTCTTTTATGACAATTCTGCTTGATTCATGACTCTCAAACTGGCCCCTACTTTATATTGGTATATGCTTGTAATTGAACTCTATAGATGAATAATGATGCCTTGACCTCTAGTTGGTCAATACAAGTTTACAATTGAGTCTTGAGTACATCATGAATATGACTTTTGAGGATTTAACATAAATAAGATAGTCCCAATCTTTGAGGATTTTTTAATTTTGAGGACAAAATTTGCTCTAAGGGGGAAAGATGTGATAAATAGGATTTTCACCATTTGACTTCAAAATGTAGTTATATATTTCTTATACTCAATAACCCCAATTTATTATCAAATAGGTGTCGAACACTCTTTTTGGAGGAATTTTGAATAATTGTGAGATTTGAGGACATTGGTGAAACTTAATTGAGGAATTGATATAATTATATACCTTTTTTCACGATATCACAATACACCTTGAATACATGAATTTCTACTTATTTTAAACTTCCTAATATTTTATTATATTTCAATATCTATCTTTATCCTTTTAATCACAAAATTTTTGTAAATATTATAGAACATATTTCAAGTCTTTTCTACAAATTTCATCTCAAATGGAGCTTCTTAAATCCATATAGAAATTCTTGAAAATCGCTGCTAAAATAACCTCTTTTTGTCTAAATGGGATGAGATTAGCTTATTGGGCCATGACCCAGCCGGTCCGGGATGGGTCATACCTACCTTGGTTGGCTTCTATAGTAGCCGTGGGTGGGGGTGAACCCTATATTTTTGGACACTCGGATTTCCCTCATCCTTGATCCGTTTCACATTTTTAAGGGTGCTTTGGAATTGTCTCGAGATTTTGCACTAGATCCGTGTATATTTTCTAGTCAATACTAGAGCATTCATGAGGCTTCAAAGATCCAAAACATAGGCACTGCCATAGAGGTTTTGACCTCTCAAAACCTTAAATTTCTAGGCCCCTTCTACTACATAAACACCCCTTTGAGTTAATTTTTGCCCAAGCAACACAACCCTATCCTTGGCTTTCGCCCTCATGCACTATCTTGGTTTCACCTATTCTAGGGTCAACACCCATAACCATTTCTGCTATAAGAAGCTTCATTTTCATGGCTCTCTCTCTCCTCAGATATACTACTTTCTCTTTATCTCTCTAGAATCATATTATGATCACATCTTCTACGTTTGATATTGAAAATAGTCAAATTTGTAGTCCTTTTTTATTGTAAAAAATGAGCCAAAAACAATAAAAACACTTTTGACACATGATTCCTGGTTTTTTTTCCAAAATATACTTATCTAGTGATCTTTTGGTGGTGACTTTATTAAATCTTGATCATATTATCATGGAATTTTGTGGAATTAGTATTGGATCTATTACCCATATAATAATATTAAACTTTTTCCATCTAATACTTTGGCCTCCGCTGGGGGGAGGGAACGCCCTAGGCATTTCTCCTCCCCCTGGCTCTCAATCCACGATAGCGTCTCTAGTAAAGGGTGGAGTGGTTCCAGGGGGAAGCGAAGCAGGTCGGCTGGGTAGTCAGGGCTTCTCATCTGAAGATCTGGATGGGACTCGCAGAGCTTTGTGAGGAGCGTGGTCAGGGTTCGAGGATGCGGTGTCGATCTGGTCGACTTCCATCTTGTCCAGGAGAGGCAAATGGAAAGAGCTTTCCCACCTGGTCTCAGATCTCACTTGCTGATCCGTGTCTCTGTCGGAGAAAGTGGCTTGCCCTTTCTCTCGCATCCTCATCTTCGTGAGAGTGGCTGGTCCGACTAGGTAGATGAAGACCCCTGACGTCACCTTTGGTCTCTTCGGCAGCTTCGAGGGATGGTGGAAGATGGAGGCTTGTTTGGGTTCTGCTTCGATCGGCTCTGCTTCACCAGGTCCGGTGGTGGCACTTCATCTGTGGCGGCGTTTCCAGTTGTTGGTTGGTGGCTGTGCTCCGGTGGTGATACTCATCTCTGAGTATCTCGACTGCGGATCCATTGCTGCGGTGGTTGTTTCCTCGCAGGGTAGATAGAGGTGTCGTCATTGACACAGTACATGTGTTGCACGCAAGCTGAGCCTCAGGTGGTTGACATTTTTCTCCTAAGGGGCAATAGGATCTTCGTGAATCTGGCATTTGGGTTACTACCTTCTCCAAGCTCACAAGGGTTCGATTGCTCTATTTCCGGGTTTAGAGGTTGTTCTCTTCTTCTCTCAGTTCAGCTTTTGATGATCCTTGTTCTAGTTGAGCGTGCCTTGCTGGTCACTGCTGCTCTTCTACAGACGATCGGTTGGTTCCCATGGCTTTCTTTGCTGGTTGGTCTAGTGCGGCTCTTTGTGGCTGCGAGCACAAACACCCTCTAGGTGTTTGTTATGGAGCCTCTGTGATTATCAGGTGTCTTGGGTGGGGTTGGTTTCAAGGGGGAGGGGCTGGCTTTTCTTCCTCTCTCTTTTGTGTTGTTGTTGTGTGTAGCAATACCTTGAAGGTGTTTGATACTTTGCTGTAGTAATTGCTAGCCTCTTCTTGGACACTCGAATCATGATCTAGAAGTCTTGTGCTGACAGCAGCCTCATGTGGGGTTGGGATGGGGGGGTTCACTTCTTCCCATATTCTCAGTCCTCTTTGTGGCTGCGAGCACCATGTTTTCGGTGGTTTGCTTCTATTTTAGCAGAAGTGATCGAAGCCTGCACTTTTTGTGTGGGGGGTCTCTTGCTGTGTTAATAGCTCCACCGTATGTCCTTGAACCTTGTGGGTGAGCAACTAGGTGGTGTGGCGGGATATTAGCTCGATGGACCTCCCTAATCTTGGCTTAGTACCACAATTTGTGGGTGCTTTCAGATGACTGTTGGTGCTGTGCTGCATGAAGGAGTGTTTCTGTGTTGATCTTTCGTTCCCATTCTTTGTTGCGAAAACGCGAGGTTCTTGCTTGGAGTTGGATAGCTGAGAATACCATAAACTTCTTGTCTAGCTACAGGTTGGTCTGCTAGTTTTTGTTCTATGCCTTGCTGCTATTACTATTTATAGGTACGCTGAATGCATGTAATAGTGACAGTTGTAGTCTTCTTCTGGCTGGTCCGTCTGGACCTAGCTTGTCTAGTTTGTTTGGTTTTCTTAGTTTGTTTTCATCTAGTTTGCTTGTGTCCCCCTGTGTGGGGTTTATGTTCCTTGGGCGAGCTTTTTAGCTCCTTGTGATGTAATGGGGTACTATGTGCCCGAAGTTTTTGGTTTTATAGTAACACGTTTTTTGACCGACCAAAAAAAAAATAAATTTGTTGACTTGTTCACTCTTGAATATGATTTATGTACTCTAAATGATGATAAATCTTAATAAATGGTTCTAACCCTATAATTGAGGATATGTACATTCGAAATCTTATTTGCTCCACTTTTGACAATGTTTAATTGATCTAACATGGAGATTATGATTCTAGACCTATGGACCTATCATTTTTAGTAACTTTTGATTCCTTATAGCCTAGATCTAGCAAAATGATATCTAGACTCACTCTTATATCTATGTGATACTTTTTATCATTTAATATGAATATTATTGTCAAATTTTGACATTGCAACTATCGAACCTAATAAAGATCAAACCTAGTAATATAACCTTTCTAAGATCATGAAATACTATTTTTCAAAATTCTCTATATCAATCTTGATCTAGTAGTTGACCAATGACCATTATTTTGAGTAAGGTCTTATTATGGACAAAGTATGGTTCTTGATACCAATCTTGATATGAAGTCTTGATTATGGACATATACCACATCCAAGTTCACTTATAAGACTTCAAAACACTAGATGTACATTGTGACTTCTTTATGATGAAATCCCTATTTTGATGCATGTGCAGTTATTTATATACTAGGACTTATTAATTTTGACTTGTTTACTCAAAGATCTTCTTACTCTAACCTTTGTTGAAAGGTGTGTGTACTCTACTCTCTTGGAATTGGATGTTGTTATGTAGAGTAGGAATATGTGCCTATGGATAAAAGAACTTGGCTATATACATGGTTGAAATACCTCATTCCCTATTACTAGAGTTTTGAATTTATATATGTATGTTGATCGTTCTTTTGCTTGTTTATTGAACTTGCAAATATACTCCTCATTATTATTTCATCTCATTCCCTTCCCTCTTTGCAGATAGGGTCAAGTGGCAACCTTTTGCCTTTCCCTTAGGGTCAAGTGGTCGTGGCCTTTCCCATAGGATTCAATGTCTCCTTGTAAAGTTCTCACCCACACTCGTTATGTGGGATGATTGATTTTTGTTACGTAGTATATTTCCTTTTTGTCATGCTCATGGACATTTTTACTTGTTGTCTATTCGAAAGTTGATATCTTGTTAGTATCCTTTTGTCCTAAAATGCCAAGTGGTTACCCCTTTGAATATATAAATAGTTTCTTGTTTTTCCATAACCATACTCAATCTTTTATCATTGAATTTGGGTCATGATTTTTTATTTAGTCAAACAATATGGATCACTATGAGGCATTGACAAAATCACTTCTCAACAACTCTGATGATAAGGAAAATCGATAAAATCTTATAATGGATTGGTTAATTTTATTGAATTCTTTATGTTCTAATTTATCATTTCTTATTGTATATACTAGTGTGTGAGATCCATTTGTGCCACCCATGGATGGCCACTTCAATCCCTCTGCCAGTGTCTAGGAAGTCAGAATGGGATTGGGGTAATAATGGTTTTGTGGCACACTTGCACCACATCCCTCACTGACATGCTGCCTCGAGTTCATCTACACCAGCACCTCCACCACCATGAGACTCATTCTTGATAGTGGACATATGTGGGATGTTGAAATTCATACAACATGGTCAATAGAGCAGTCTTCCACCCTAACTCTAGTTCATGAAGTTCAAAAGCATATTCTCCAGCAACAATAGTTGATCTCCAAAAATGAATGCCTTCTCTTGGTCAACCAAGAGAACATATATATGTTCCTTCAATGGATATAGCATTACCGACAACCACTCTTTGATAATTATTAGAGTCAAGGAAAATTTGTAAGCTACCCTCAACCACTAGACATGCCATCTCGTCCTCCATAGTTCACTGACGCCTGCTACCAACCAGATCCACATATCTTGCTGAGAACTTTCCCTCCACCACCCTATTGACCATCCGGTATACCCGTTCCACCTCTTAGATTGATTCTCTACTATGATGAAATAGTTGAAATCAAATTGGGGGGGGGTAATGGTACCAATTTTTCATGCATTAATTTATCTATCTTTGTTTGCATAATATTTCTTTTTTATTTTCATCATGCTATTAGGATCCACATCTATCTAGTGCAAAAATGGATTTTAATGAATCATGATTGCATGTGTCCAGTTAAAAGAGTATGCTCTATGCATCTGATCCAAATTTGAATTTGTCTTGTGCCTTGTACTTTAAGCTAATGTTCTATGTCAAAGACAGAATTAACTAGAGGAGTTGTTTGGATTAGTCACCATCAAGACATACTGAATGATCAACCTTAAGACTTGTTCTATGGCGAGGATATTTGAGTCTAAACCAACCAAATAGTGACATGATTTTAATGAGAATTTTAGAAAAAAAGAATTAAGATCACCCTATTACACAAGTTGGTAGGAGAGGGACATATAATGGTTGGGAAAGACATTGTATCTTAGTCATGTGATCTCATCCACCTTCCATTTGTTTTTTTTCACCACCACAAGATTATCAAATCTAATCCAAGTTATCTTCCTCTTGATTGCAGTGCATGGCATGTTATGCAACATATAGTTAGTTCATCTTTTCTACAATAGGTATGAAAAAATAACTCTTGTATATCATATCTTTTGAGAATTGGTAGTTGCATCACAAAGTCACATAGAGAATGAATTTTTCATTGAATTGTCAGATGAGGTGCACGTTTTTCCCCACTATTACTTTATTCAGTATGAAAAAGATAATAAATATACATATTGTTACTCCTTCACTAAAGAAAAAATATAATGAAAAATCCAAAGCTTGAATTGTTTATCTTGCTAAACTTATGGGGAAAATGTGTTTGAAAAAGAAGTAAAAAGAGGAGAAAATGAGGAAAAGGATTCCTAAGTTCAAACGTTCATATTCTGTCTATGCAATAAATGAGGAGAAAGTGGAAATATCCTTCATGTACACACATTTCTCTTACTCATCATTAGTATGAGACATATTTTGCATGAATAATTCCACCTTTAAAGTAGGCATCAAAAGACATTTATATTTATTTAATCCATCTTGTATATGCATCATATTTAGTTTCATGCATTGCCTTGTGATGTAGTTTATTGTTGAAGATTAGAGCAATGTGGATAGGGAGATCAGATGGTGCACCAAGCACATATCCTCTTGACCATGATATTAACTTCTTCATGTTGACAATGTTTTCATTGATTTTGTTGTGGACGTCTTTTATGAGCATTATAGATCACTTTAGAGTAGTTATCTTTTCAGTAGTGAATGACAGATGGTTTGGGACTGATAGGTGGAGTTCAATAGGCAAAGTAATTTCTAGTTATTTGTCTTCTTGTTGATTCTTTATAACAAATTCAAGAGTGGTGTTTCTCAACAAAGATAAACATTAAAGTTTAGAAGACATTGATGCATTGATTTTATGATGTTTTTCACATGTTATTTCACGACTCTTTAAGCATGAATATTCTCATTTAGATATGTGTTTTCTTTGTTTAATATATATCAACCTGTGAATCACTTATGCATCAATTCTCACTCAATTCTATCAAAATACTTCATTTTATGATCATTTTTTTGAGCTTATATTGTTCTTATTATTATTTTAGGAAATTTGAATATTTATTGATCAATTGGGTGCCTCTGACACCCCATTGGATAGTACCAAAACATTACATTCATGTGCATAACAAGCTGACGAGCATCACTGATACCAAGGGATGGCTCATTGCTATCAAACATTGATTCGATGCCATCAAGATACATACTCAGTGGTATAGAGAGCATTAGGGATGTAAAAATATTATCTTAGTACTACTGATAGCATAGTTGGTGATACCTACTTCAACATCCAGACACCCACAAGAATCAACTTGGTGCTTCTAATGTGTTTGTCAGTACTACCAACACATAGTGAGAAGGAAAAAAACACCAACTTACTTGGTGCCACCAACACCCTTTCAGTGGTACAGACCAACACAATTAATGCATATCTAAGATTAAGTTTGATCTATAACTAACAACTAGGTGATGGTTATGCCTCACTAGTGACCAAATGAAAGTAGATAGAGGAGGATTATCACCTATATTTTTGTATTTAGAGCCATAGGGAGTGGTGATAGAGGATATTTCTACCAACTAGAAGATCTAGACACTTTTGGAGGATATATTTTCAATGGAGAAGTTGTTGATCCTGGTGTTCATCAAATTGGATCTCCAAGCTGACATCTCCAAGAGTTTTTCTATTATTTTTCCAATGTTCTCTTCTTTGTGTCTCTCTCTTATTTCTTTGATGTGATGAAGAACATGTGGAGATAAAATCCTCTTTTCCCTAGGACCTGAGAGTATTTCAACACATTATTGTAATTAAATTTGATGGTTTATAGTTTCCTTTATTATCAACTTGAATTTGTGATATTTTGAATGATTTGTTTACGACCGATCAACATAACCAAAGTATTACATTTCTAATTGCTTAGAGAGAGGGATTAAAAGTTGTAAATGCCATAAATTCACGTAGGTAATAACGTGCTTCATAAGAGGGATAACAACTCTGAAAGAACAACCCATAAATTTTACTAGTCACTTAGATTAAGTTCCTAAGTTGCTTAGTTTGAGTAGTGAATTATGTTGTAGGAGAAGGTAATGTTATCTACATGTCTTTATCTTAGAATAAGGGTGGTTAATCATAGATGAAGAGAATTTAGTTATGATATGTGTAGTGGTGAAACAACAATTTCAAGGGAATCCATTAAATCTTGCTTACAACCACTTCAATTCAATTTTCTCAATTCTACTTATTGGTTCATTGATCACATGTCAACTCTCTCTCTCTATTTGGCCGAGATAATTAGGTTTTAGTTAGTAGTAGTTTTTGGTGAACCATTCCCTAAATTTAACAACTTAGAACTCTTTGTCCTATACAAAAAGACATGTTCAGTAGAGTATTACACACACATTCTACATGTGCCATTCCCTTGTGGGAGTTGTTCAAGAGAGAAGCAGGGCATGATATCAGTCTCCCCATTATGTCGTGCTTGTGAGCATACACCTTGAGCATCCTAGCTAAGTTCTTCTTGTAAGAGATCATTGGGCAAGTGATGGCTACTTCTTTTGGAGTTGTTGCTACCATCAGGAGGTAGGAAACCATCATTCCTTTGATAATACCTGAGTTGTGTGAGTTCTTAGATGAAGCTCATATGACAAGGAAGATGAGGGGACCTTTTAAGATCTTACAGATTTATCTAGAAATGCATCTCAGTCTTGCTCAGATGGTGGAGTCTTCAAATCCTCACTACATAATTTCCAAGGAGTTCTCGTCGAAGCACATTTAGGTTGGTGGGTCATTGCATCTGCATGGCGATTTTTCGACTTGTTAGTCTAACATCATTAGGAGTGCATTGGGGATAGATGTAGTTTTCTCTTGACAACTTAGACTATGGATTTGCCTAGAGTTTGGTGGTTGATCATATTCCCAATTTTGGAGAGCTACATTGCCTAATTTTTGGTGTTTGTGTTGAGGTAGTTCAACCATTTCCAATCTGTGTACCAGGTCAAAGCACTTCCTACTTTTTTCAATAAGTTGGTAATTAATTCCCGAAAGGTTCACAAGATAGTGGCAACAATATATATGAATCAAAGAAAGATAACTCTCAATTCATTCCATATAGGTTGGGACTACTCTCCAGAGTATCTAGAAGGGCGTGCATCAATGCCCCCAATAGTAATAGCATGTGATTCATCGGGAGAACCAAAATGATATTTGATTTTTATTCTTTAATGTTATTTTTGTTGTTGGTTGAGGAGACAAGATTTGGTTAAGAAATATATCTTGAGATAAAGACATATCTAGTTCATAACATGTGGAACTGACCATGGGTACTCCCTCCATGATGTCTTAAATATTTGTTTGGGATTAGGTCCTTATTGATTTTTTATGTTCATATCACCATGAGTCTCTGTTTGATGAATTAGGCAATCAAAATATGTCTAGACCTTCTTCCTTTTCATTTAGCGCAAGCAGGAGGAATACACATCTATGTTTTGGGAATAGCATATGTCAACATCACTTTCTTTTCCTCCACTTCTTCTTGTGAATCTAGAAAGATGATACCCCAAACATTTTTAAGCCACCACTCCTCTTAGTTTTTAATGGTAGATGTTCATTCCCTCTAGTTGGTTGTAACCCATTTCCTATGAGAAGTTCCTTCATTCTAGGGGAGAAGATGGATTAGGGCTTTGTTGGACCTAGATGTCACGCTAAGAACTAAAGTTATGCCATGTAACATGTGCATCGGGGCAACTCCCTACCTAGTTGGGCCAAGAATTTAGGAGGCAAAGACACCTTGGTGGGCTTTACTTCTAATACAATTTAGTGCACTGATCCACCAAGACCATGTATCTACTTTAGTTAGAGGGTTGTTTGGAGATTTCTTTGTGAATTGTGCAATTACCTTGTACCATGAAAGGGTTCAAAAATCTCTTGCCCCTCCAAAAGGTAATTGAAGCTTGATTATCAATAGTAGTAGCACTTGAAAAGATTTCAAAATACTAGTGTATTTTGGAGGGGCAAGAGATTTTTGAACCCTTTCATGGTTCTTTGTCATGGGCTTTTTTGTCATTGAAGCTTGATTATCAATAGTAGTAGCACTTGAAAAGTTTGTCCTTCTATGGCAAAGATTAATACCTCCATCCATGTCTTTTAGGCGTATTCCATCCTAGTTGTAGATGTCATGGATGATGTAGGCCATTCCTATTTAGGGTTGAATTTGTTCCTGGAGTTGGCATTCTAGATGACAGGTAGTACCAAGTCACCTTTATGGAAATTGTGGGGTCATGCTTTCTTATTGAATGCTAAGCTTGGCTTGATATTATTGTGCATAATGAAGAGATCATATTCATCGTTCTTCAAGTGTGTTGAGGTAGTGTATTTGATCTTAAAGACACTCTATTTTGGGAATACCTACATCTTGTAGTATATGAAGAGAAGGTATATGAACCTCAACTAGAATCACAACCTCCATTTCATATACTGGAGAATACAATGAAGCTCCTGTGGAAGTTCTGAAAGAAGTTTGGTATGCTCAGAGAGCCATTGGAAGGTGTTCATGGTAGTAGGCATGGGAGATGATTATCTTATTTAGAATCTTTATCAGGTTTTTGTTGACATCTTTTGTTTCCCCATTCATCTAGAACTGGTAGGGTGAAGTTTGATGGTTCTTGATCCCCAAAGAGCTTCAACACTCTATGACTGTTATAACATGGTTTTTCATATTTATTTATATATTTGAAATGCAAATATTTGAATATTAAGGATATATTAGAAACATGGTGTGCTTTATTTTAAAGATGTGTATTTAAAGTGAAAATTATCCTTTGTAATGGTTTTCATGGTTTTACTATTTTTAATAATTAGAAAACACATATGGGGAAAAAAGAGAATATTAAATATTAAGTGATTTAATAAAGGTAATGTATAATTTGTAATTTAGACATGGAATAATGCGGAGTTTTTTTAGAAAAGTGGTGTTGCCGGAAACTAATGGTTTGATTTCATTTACATATTGTTTTTAATGGGAAACATTATCTAAATAAGAAATATAGCCAAGTTGGGAAGAGAAAAGAATTAATTTGATGTCTTAAATAAATCGAATGAAAGAGAGACTTGGAGACAAAAAAGAAATTTTGTTGGGTGTATTTTGGTCTCAAATCTTGCCCACACCTAGATATAAGTGCTAGAAAATTCCTTTAAAATTTGGGATTAAAATAATTAAAGGAGGGAGGCATGGAATTTAATAAATTTCCTAAATTGAAAAGGATCATGAGAAATATATTAAATCTCACAATCATATTCACATTGAAATATAGGTCTGACCCTTGGATATGTGTGGGACTTATGGACCATTCTATCAGGGATCAAAGGTTTAGGAGATCATCTCCTACCTCTGACTAGTTAGAAAACTAGGAACAGTGACCCCAATGACTCCTCTCACTTCTCTCTCACTCATCAATGCTCAACCATATATGGAAACCCCTCTAATGGATTCAGGAGGTGATTACAAGCCAATCTACCCAACATTTCCCCTACATTGGGAGGTAATTAAGGATTTACCCAAATTATATAATAGACGAAACCCAACCTAGGATACCCTGACTATAAAAAGAGGGCTAGAGACCACCAGAAAGATTGTCAACATAATGGTGAGGTTCTGCTTGATGTTAGACTTGCTACCATGCTCTCAGTTTCCTCTAATATCCCATTTTCTCTCCCTCGTTTCTGACTCAAGAGGCACAGTGATTCCCCATTCTCATTTCTCAAGCCTTCCTCGAGAAATCAACATCGCCTTCTAGTCCGACATGGAGTTGTGAAGGGATTGATGCTCTTGCTTGTTTCTAGAGGAGCCAGGATCTTGGAGTCAATTGGCCTATTGACCACCTACTCACATAGAAGAAGTGAGATGAGGTTAAATATGAACTTTGATGAAAGGTCTCCTCTGCCCCAGACTCCTTTTCTCTCTGGTAACAACCTATCTGTGTTTTCCTCACTTTTTCACCTTATCCAGTGAACTTGCTATGCAGGTGCATGTGTCTCCATGGATTGAGCCCATTGGCTCGGCCCCGACCCCATGGCACGACCGAAGGCCCAACCAACCTCTAACGTGGAGGCATGTTATTGGCCAAAAATAATTATTTTTTCCAAAATAGTAGAAAATTATATGATTATCTAATAATGACATATTATATATCGACGTTGACAAAAAAATGTAAGGATTTCAATAAAATTAGTTTCAAGACCTAGTTCTACACTGAATTTCAAAATTCTCTAAAGTTACTAACTTAATGTATTAAAAGCATGAAAACCCTAATTTTTTAGTTTTAATAATTATAACTTGCTTAGTGACTTTAATAGATAGAGTTTAATCTTTTTGGATAAAAGGGACATCTTGGAATTTATTTAAGATTAAGGATGCATATAATATAAATATTAGGGTTTGTAGGTTAAAAAGATATCAAAATTGATAATTAGGGTTTGGAAAGCCAAAACTCTAATGAAACCTTGACCCCAAAACCCTAACTTGGAATTGAGGTCAGTCTTATTAAGAGTTTAGGAACAAAATAGTAATTCTTGGGTGTTACGCATTAGTTTTAGGGTTATTTATTACTTATTATCATGTTCTTCTATTTACTTGGACGTTAAGTTACATATGATAAAGGTATGTGGTTACACATATGACTAATCACCTTAACCGACTTCCGTGGTTTCACAGAGTTTTCCTGACTGCATTGTAATTAAATGCTTGTTGTTTTTTTACTTCCCATAGCCTATAAAGTCATTATGGATATCATCTTATATAAATGCAGCATGCCCAAACCTTTAATCATCTCTGGTGAGTTAAAGAGAATGGGGAGAATAAATCCATCAAAGGGATGATTGGTGATCAAGCTTGGAAAGGAAGATCATCTCAGGCCAAGCCCAAAACGGAAGGCCTATGAATGAGACCAAGACCAGGTGAGGGAAGGTTTTGAAATGTCCACTGTAGGGAAAAAATCCTAAAGAGAGGGTTCCCCATTAAGATGCTCCCCTAAAGAGAGGGCACAGAGGGAACAACATAGAGAAAAAGAGGATAAGGGTGGTTAGGTTAAAATAAGAAAATGTTTGTTAAATTTTGTAATCATAATTATTGCTATTGTTGACTATATTTTTAAACCTACATGCAAATATTTTGTTTCCCCCACATACCCATATATCGATATACTAATCATTGTTTTCTTTCACGACATTTTAGGTTAACTGCTAACAATCTACAAAATGGATGATCTGAGAAGAAGACACCAAAAGAAAGATGCTTAAAGCTACCATGGAGGATTTAGTTATACAAATTTTATTTCATGTCACAAATAATAGATTCCAATATTACGTAACTCCTAAGTGGAGAGTTTATCTTTCAAATTGTATCAAACTCTTTTCCATTCAATGAAATTTATAATTGTTTTGTTTAATCGCTAAACCTCCATCATGTAAATATGATAATGGCCCTTGCCCTTTCGGTCTACCTTCATTGCGGATAATAGGGGGAGGGGGCTTTTAAAATGACAATTTTACCTATGAAGTTGTACTATTGTCAGAGATGATCTCATGCACTATCCCTTACTATCTTATGATTTTATTTTTGAAGAACTTGATAACTTGCTAAGACAATATTTTCATGATGTACACTACTTCTACCCACTTTGTGTAGTAGTCTATAATGAATAGGATGAAACAATTCCCTTTGACACCTTGGGATAGATTTTGTCAATCACGTTGAACCCTCAACTTGAGAACCGACAAAACATGCCCATTTTCTATAGGTGATTAGTAGGTGCATGGATGTGGTCACTATGGATTTAGAAGACTTGGAATGTGTGGACATTCTAGAAACCTCTCGTGTACAGGAAGTTCAAGTAGTAACCAAAAAAATATATTTCTTGTCTAGCATGACTCCACTCATATGTGTACTGCATAAACCACTAATAACTTCTTTCATGAGAGTTTCTACTTCCTTCTTCTTGATACATCAAAGGAGAATCTAGTGGTAAGATTGGCATAAAAAATATCCTTTCCCTAGGACATATTGCATGACCTATCGTTTGAAAATATCTAACTCTCTCTAGGAGAGGATTTCAGGGATGGCTTGACTCTCTAGATATGTTTTTTTCATGGAACCAAGACTTTTCTTCGTCATTAGGTGTGTTTTCAATGACATGTAGTAGGAATATTGAGAGAGTTTATGTACTTTGAAAGAGAAAGTCCGGTACCCTTGGATGTTTATCTAGGAAGCGAGAGCTACTAGTGCATGAATAAATGCATTGTGTTCTCTCCTAATGAGGTGAAAGGATATGTGCTCAAAGTCTTGATGTAGAGAGAACATGTGTTTCAAATGTGGCAACAGATCTGATGGCATGTCTTCCAATTATTACAGACCTGAGATATCACAAGAAGAGAGTCCCCATAGACCTGTAGGCAATGTACCCCTTGCTATCTAGAGATTGAGTCCTAAGATGTAAGCCTCACACTTGTCCACATCGTTAGTGGCATTGAACTCCAATAATACTTCTACTATAAGTTGTTTTCCCTAGGGGTTCTCAAGGATAACTCCTATACCACCCCTTGCAATTGATTACCCAGTCAAAGAAGAACGTCCATACATATGCACTACTACAGAAATGGCTTATAAAGCCACTTTTCAAGGTGTCAGTTTTATACAAAAACTGACACCTAAAGTCTACAGTGTCGGTTGATAACATAAACCGACATCCAATCTACGAAGGTCGACCAGACACATGTACCGCTTTCATTAAGTGTCGGTTAATTAATAAACAACCGACACCTAAACTCAACCGCCAAACCCAAAATTCCAGCGAAAAAAATTGGCTCCAAAATTTTACATATGGTGTCGGTCATAACTAAACAACCGATGACTAAAGTGAACATGAATAGTTGTCGGTTGTATTTTATTTAAAAACCGACGACTATAATGTAGTATAGGTGTCGGTTTTTGGTAAAGAACTGACATTGTAGGTTTAGTTGTCGGTTATTTTAAATAACCGACACTTATTGTCAACTTAATAGCTGACCAGCCCGACCGATTCTTCCCCTTTCCCTATTTCATTCCCGATTTCCCTAGCTCCGGTGATTTTCAGTGCTCCGTTCTCTGCTGTCGTGCTCCTGCTCACCGGCGGCCGTGCTCCTGCTCACCGGCTCACCGACGGCCGTGCTCACCGGAGGCCGTGCTCCTGCTCAATGGCGGCCATCCGTCCCCTAGCTTCTGCTACGTCCGCCGCTGCTCCTCTGGCTCCACGCTGCTTCGTTCTTCTTCCTTCTTCTTTCTCCGGTAGGCCCTCCGTTCTTCTTCTTCTTCCTTCACCTTCTCTTCTTCTTCCTTCTCCCTCTCCTTACCAACAACAACCATGGCCATGTGGGCTGGCACGGCCATGGCTGTGTTGGTCGACCACACAGCCGTGCTACCCAGCACGGCCGTGTGGTTGGCCAACACAGCTACGGCTGTGCCAGCCCACACGACCGTGGTTGCTGTTGGTAAGGAGGGAGAAGGAAGAACAAGAATATATATATATATACTAAAATGAAATCAATTATGAGTTTGTGATTAAATCAATTATATGATGAAATCCCTATTGCATGATGAAACCCTAACATCTGGTCGAGTTGCATGATGAAACCCTAACATCTACATGAATCCCTGTTGCATAATGAAACCCTAACATCTACATACTCTATATGATACCTAAAATTGTGATGAAACCCTAACATCAATTGTGATGAAAGTTGGATTGTAGGTATTGGAATGACAATATACATGTATTGGGACTGTTATTGAACACCTAATCTGACTTATGATATTTTGTTTGATTTAAACATGATTGGGCATTATTGCATGTTTGAAACTATTGAATTCTTGATTTATTATATAATAATGCTCTAACTGTGAGTGATGCAATGTAAGTGAGAAAATACATGTAGTGGATATGTACTCATTAGCCTAGAACCCCATCCAAGATTTACTGATTAGGAGTAAATCTTGGATAGTCCCCGGTTTGGGACTGTTCTTGAACACCTAATCTCACTTAGGATGTAAGTGTATAATGTGTATTGGGTTTTCAAGAAAATTTTGTAGCATTTCCCCGTTTGTTCTCTAAGTACATATGTACTTGGAGAACAGTGGGGAAATACTGCCGAAATTTTCTCGAAAACCCAATACACATTATACACTTACTAGTGGGATTAGGTGTTAAAGAATGGGATAGATGGTCCACATTTATTATATATAAGAATGACATCACATGTATTTGTTGGCCTAAAGTTTTGAATGTGAATGTGAACTTTACAATGTGAGCTTTAGAATTTGAATTACTTTACAATGTGAACTTTAGAATTTGAATTACTTTACAATGTGAGCTTTACAATTTGAATTACTTTACAATGTGAGCTTTACAATTTGAATTACTTTACAATGTGAGCTTTACACTTTGAATTACTACTTTACAATGTGAACTTTACAATTTGAATGTGAATTTGCAGATGGCTGACCATTCTCCTGATGACCATGCTGATGACTACCGTGAGGGTGAGGACATCAATGCGCCGCCTCACAATGTAAGTTTTAAAAATATATCATATATTTATATCTATATGTCCATTTATAGTTATACTTTGTAAATGTGAATTATTTTGTCAAAATTTAGTTTGATGATGCACAGGTACCATCTGAAGCACTTGAGGCACTTGATCAACAACACCAAAAAGTTGACAAGAGAAGGGGCATCACTATGATGAAGAAGTTAATTGCGCAAAAGGGCAATGGACCCAAAATTATTGTGGATTTCGATAATGCAGGAAATGCATGTGGTGTGAATCACAATTCCTTTATTTCATATCTTAGGTTTGTTACTCGTAGCCATTGCGGTTGTCACTTAGATTCTTGGCATAAAGTTTCTAAGGAGAAGAAAGATTTAATATGGAGGGATTTATGCGTGAGTTATTATTAATTTGCAATTCTATTTTGTAGATTACTAAATTTTTGGACACTAGTTAATAGAAATTCTATTTTGCAGAGTATATTTGAATTGGATGAAAAGCTGCATCGTAAATGCGTGATGCAACGCTGTGGGAGAGTCCTAAGGAACTATAGGACAAATCTCACCAGAGAATACATAAAAGAAGCCGACAAGAGGAAGAAGACAACCACTGAACAGTGGAACTTCCTGGAAAAAGAAGAATGGGACGCGTTTGTCGCTTCAAGACAAACTGATGAATTCAAGGTATTAGGCGTCAGTCTCAATCTCATTAATTAATATATGTTGTATTCACTTATTCAAGATTAACATTTAGTGTTACTAACCAAATCATTAATTTGCATACTAACTAGGCCCTCAGTGAGGCACAAAGATCAAGGCGTGCACTGAATATGCATGACCACAGAATGGGTCCAAAGGGGTATGCAGGCGTTCGCCAAAGACTACAGACTGAGGCTACTGCTGCTCAGTCTGCTGCTACTCAGGAGTCCTCTACCATAGGTAGCACACCTCTGCCTCGCCATGATGTCTGGATAGCTGGGAGGCAAAATAAGAAGTGAGAAATAACTAAGGCCGCAACTGCTGAGGCGGCTGCAAAAATGGTAAAATACAACTCTTACAACAATCATTCAAATATTGATTATTTGTGTTGTTTACTTAAGTACAAATTTTTGTTTTGGCAATTAGCGGGAGATGCACGAGCTGAGTAAACAAGGAAAGTTCATCCCTGAGGAAACAAAGGATGAATTGACAGTTGCTCTGGGTAACCCAGAGCATCCTGGACGTGTTAGGGCTGCAGGCGCTGGTGTGGGCATCAAATCTTTTTTTGGGTCATCCCAACGCAAACATGTCCCAAAAGAGGGACTTTTACAAGAAGAGGTAACATATTCTTTCTTTATAATGTTACTGTAAAAGAGAATTCAAAAATTAGAATTTGACCTTTCTTTTATCCATGTATAGGTGGATAAGCTATTTGACAGGAAACTCGAAGAAGCAATGAAAAAGTGGCAGGCATCTCAGACTGCCACTTACCAGACAATACCTACTGCAGACTCTACTCATACTCCTACTGCAGAGGTTGGGAGTAATCCTGTAGAACCACCACCTAGCACATCCACTGTAAGTATTTTTATGATATAGTAACTAGTTTTTTAATTCAAGATGATACGTATATATGAAATTGTAGTCGTTTCAAAAAAAGATGGTATGTATATATGTATATAACATTCTTTACACAAAAATTTGTAGGGGTTGAAGCCATGCCATCTAAAAAGTAAAGAATATGTCGTGGCAGAGGCGTCAGCTTACCCATCCCTACCAGGGGAAACGTGTCACGGGTCTCCAGTACCAGCTGGTTGGATTCGGGTGAGCCCGATACATATATTTCCCAAGTGGATGGATCTTCCACTGCCATATGCCCACCCAGATTGTGAAACGCTTGGTGAGGCAGTAGGCGGAGTGATATTGTGGCTAAAAGCGGATGCTTCTTTACTGATAAGGTATGGTAAATTTACATTACGTTCAATTGTTAGTGTGTGTATATGCTGGCAGTTGATCTGAAATTATATATATATACAGGTTAAAAAGAAGACACCCACAACATCTAGGCCTCCACTTCCACCTCCTGCATTACCTAGTTGGGTTCCACAGGTCCTACCTGTTCCATTAGGTCCTTACTGTAGGGGTATGGCAATATGGTTAGGGAAACATGATATAAACTCCCCTATAACTGTTTCTTCTGATTCAGATTCTACAGGTCAGTCATACGAAACAAAACTATTTATACAAGATATATTGGAGTTGTTTCGATATGATTGGCTAAATACATCTGTGATAGAGCTATGGATAAGGTGAGATATTCTTTATACATCCATATACCTTGTGTATGATCTGGTGATCTGGTTTCTTATTTATTAATGCATGCGTAATTAATACATATTTTGCAGCTACTTAGACAACATATGTGCAGATTTTGGATTCGAACATGTAGGGTTTTTTATTCCATCCTTGATTAGTCTTGTAGCTAAAGACCCTACATCAGTTCAACAATACTGCTGTGAGGCTTTTTCAAATTTTGCTGTAAAAAAGAAGACGGTGATAATGGCTCCATTCAATGTAGAGTAAGTTTACTTTGCTTATTATAATTTGGACTTAAGAAAATTACATTTTATTGTGGATTTTGAGTTATTAATTTTTAACTTTTTTTCCTCTAGGGGTAGGCATTGGGAGTTATTGGTTATTGCCCCCGAGACGTTCACTGTGTATTATCTAGATCCTAAGGGGGGTAAATTGAATACAAGATTTGGACACATAATGAAAATGGCAATATTTCGGTGAGAAATATTTCATTTTTCATATCCGTTAACATATGTTATTACATTACTATTTAATTGCAATGTTCTGTGTTACATTAACATGTGGGGGTTTTGAGGAGTACAAAAAGGCTGGAGGAAAGGTCCCCACGAAAAAGAACCAGCCAATAATTTGGAAGAACGTGAAAGTAAGTTCCCGACTGCAATATATGTATATATTATTTATGTGAACAATGCTTAATTAGTTGTATTTTTTAATATTTTGTATGTTTGAATTTATAGTGTGCTACACAAGACAACGGATGGGCATGTGGATACTATGTCATGTGATATATGCATATGATTATCAAACATGCCGCACTGGATATCGAGTGTATTGCTCAGGTATTATATAGTCTCATTAGATAATATGATCGAAATATATCAATCTTATTTATAGCTCATTAATTATATATATACATCATTCTCTTTACAGGTGTTTAAAGCTGACCCCATTACAGGAAAGGACTTACCAAATGTTAATGCTCCCTATACAATGGGAGAATTAAATGAAGTAAAAGAAGAATGGGCAACAGCCATACAATTAGTGGGGGCTTTAAAATATAATTGGGATCCTGATAGAGAATAATGACTAAACAATGATACTTTGTAAATGAATTTCTAAATTATAATATATGTGTGAATGTTTCTACATGTCTGGATGTTTCTACATGTGTCTGAGTGAAAATGAATGAAAGTGTTGGTTGCTATATGAATGTTTCTACATGCGTGAATGTGAATGAATGGAACTACAGATTGCTAGCATGTGTGAATGTTTATAAATGTGTGAAAATAAAATGGAACTGCAGGTTGCATTACTAAATGCATGTGCTATTTTTTTATTGTTAATTTTGCAGGTTTGCGGCCTGTTGTCGGATGATATCAATGGATGTCGTAAAACCTGCAGTTCATAACTGAACTGAACAGGTTTCTCATCCTGCGACCAGCCACAGCAGGTCTGCAGACTGACAGAAAAAAAAAACCAACAGGCGTCGGTTATTTGTAAATAACCGACACATAATGATATAGTGTCAGTGTTCCTACAATAAACTGACGTCTATGTCCTTAACACCACGGCCGTGCTGGTAACCGACATTGATATATGGTGTCAGTTTTTTTACTTATAACCGACACTGATAGTGCTCAAGATGGCACCCTTTTGGTGGGTTTGGGCGTCGGTTTCTTATCTAATAACCGACGCCTCTAGTCCCCTGATGGTGCGCTTTCGGTGGCGTGCGAAGAGTTTGGGCGTCGGTTTTGGAACTGACGCCTAATGGGTGGACTTTTAGTGTCGCCCACATAGGTGTCGCTTAGAAACTGACACTAAAGGCTTTAAATAACCGACACTAAAGGTAGGTTCTGTAGTAGTGATGGTTCTTGTAGGATAGACACTTTGGGTGCGTTGATCACCCTATGTCTTTGTCTGGGACTTTGTAAGCATGTGTCATTTCTTTTGGGAGTGGGGAATCTTCCATTTGAACATATAGTGCTTGTGATTTTACTACCTTCATTGGTAGGTAGGAGATGTTGAACTTTGACAACATTAACTGCCACTTGGCATATCACCCTGTGAAGGTAGGGTGTTCATGCTGATATCAGAGAGGGTCATTCTTGGCAATCAATTGTATGGATATGTCATCAAATAATGGCACAATTTCCTTGTTGCATGTATGAAGGACAAATAATACTTCTCAATTGTAGAGTAGGGTACTTCACTATCATTGACTTTCTTTTATAGATATTAGATAGAGTACTCACAAATTGTTATGGATTGACTCTAGCCTGTACACCGATAATCCTCCTATTGATGTTGTACACCGATAATTGATGGATGAGAGGGTAACCTATTTCCTCTAGCCTCAACACTATTGGATTGGTGAGGCATACTTTAAGCTTGTTTAGTGGTTCCTCACACTACTTGTTCCATCTAGAGTTAGAGTGCTTGTTGAGTAGCTTGAAAACATTCTCACACAGAAGTGTAAGCTTGGCAATGAAGTAAATTATGTATTTAAGGTGACTGAGTGGACCTCATATCTCCTTCTCTATTCTTGGGGAGGACATCTACCAAATGGCATCGAGCCTTCTCAAGGTCAACTTCAATTTCCCAATGCCTAAAAATGTACCTAAGTAGGTTACCTGATGTAACCCCAAAGGTGCACTTGGATGGATTCAGGCATAGAAAGAATCACCATAGTCATTGAAACAAAATTTCAAGATTGGCAATGTGGTTTTTTGGACTTTTTGATTTGTATATGATGTCATCCACATAGATATTCACATTTTTATGCATCATTTCATGGAATAGAGAAACAATTTGTCTTTGATATGTATCTCTAGTATTCTTGAGACCAATCATCATGAGCTGATAGAAGAATATTCCTTATTCTATGTTGAAGGTTGTCTTCTCTTTATCCTCCTTGGCATCTTGATCTTGTTATAATCAGAAAAATTATCCATGAAGCTGAGAAGTGCATGGAATGATCTATTGTTAATGAGTACATCCTTGTGTAGAGGTAGAAATTCATTCCTAGGGGATGTCATGTTGACATCATAATGGTCCAAACACATCCATACTTTTCTGTCCCTTTGGTACATGTACGATGTTGGTGAGCAATGTAGGATAGTTGACAGACCCTAAAAAGCCAACATCATACTACTTCTAAATTTGTTTGTTGATCTTGAGGCTCCACCCTATACCATCCATGTAGCCTCTTTCTCAATAGGGAAAATGTCGGGTATTATAGTTATTAGTGAGCTGTGATTGCTTTGTCAAAACCTGACACGTCAGGGTAGCTCCATGCAAACATGTCAATATAGTAGCATAGAAACACTATCAGATGGTCTTTAATATTCAGAGTAAGATGCATGGTGGGTTTTTGCCAATGGTGTTATACACTACTCAATTGGAGTTTGAATAGATGCAACCCCACAAATAGACACACAATGTATATAACTTTTAAAATTTATATAAAGGACCTAAGCTCATCAGACTCACACAAACTAAAACACTACACCTGCAAGCGCATGGGGTCGTGTCATAGTATAGGAGGGCAGCAATTATAGGGTTGATCCACAGGGAGAAAAGGGGGCACTAGATCTAGGTTAGTTTTTAGGCTATGTTCCTACTGTGGAGTCTAGGGTTTAAGGGTTTGAAGGTTGATTTTTGATTACACTAAGGGTGAAAAAGCAAAAAAGTAAAGGAAAGCAAGTAAGAATTAAACCTAAGTTAACCCTAGACGGTTAAATCTAGTGCGTAGGAAAAGATAAGGTAAGGCAAGAAAAGATCAATCTACACTAAGGCAAGCAAAGAAAGGTCTACACTACACTAAGCTAGTAAACAGGGCAAAAGAGCAAGTAAAGATCTAAACTAGCAAGAACAAAGCAAGAACAGAGCAAGAAGCTAACTAAGCAAGTAAAGAGCTAACTAAGCTAACACTATCTAAGCAAGAAAGCAGTTATGGTTTTAAAGCAATTAAGGGAAATGGGGGATGTTTAGGGGATGCACTTATCAATTAGGTTGGGTGACATACGAACATAATGATTTCATTTAGATTATCAAACCAAACAATAAGCTAGGATCTAATGAATTATCCTAAACTACTAAGTGGCCATGGATATGCTAGGTTGTATATAGGGGAACTAGTCCCTCACACTTCCTACTACCCTTGCGAGGCTTTGGTTTAGGGATTAGGTGTAACTAAATTAGAGTCTAAACAAGTCTAGTTTCCTAGATTAAATGATCTTAGGATGATTAGGGGTTGAGGTTAGTAATGGGAGTGGAAGTGAGATTTTCGGCCTCCCATCACCCACATTTTATCCTTGAGAAGGATCCATGCTAAGAACACTAAATTCATCTAATCCAAATACTTAGATCTCTCAACCTGGGTTAGGAGAATTGATTAACATGTATGAGGATGTAGCTAGGTAGGTATCCAAGAATAGGACCTAGGAGCAAATCCCAAAATTCACACATATAAGCAATTTCCTTATGTTCCTAGGTGATTTCAAGCACAAACCAACAAGCAATTCATGAAGAGCGAGATAGAAATAGAACATAATCATTAACAAATGAAATTGCAATGTTTACATAACATTTTTCCCCAACATGGTATCCAAGTAACATTTTTCACCCTAAACATCCCATCCAAGGGGCCTAGCTACTCATAGAGATGCAAAATACAAAAAAGGGAGAGAGGTAGAAGAAACCATGGAGCTCAGTGTAGATGGAGAAGTACTCCACTTTAGCTATTACAGGATGTCCTCTCTCCTCCAAGGTGCCATGGCAAGGGATGATGGTGGAATACAATCAAAACACTAGGAAACTAGGGGTTTGGTGGTGGAAATGGGATGGAATACGAAAATGGGGAGCTAGGAGGTGGTAGAAGGTAGTTGACCTCGTGATAGAGCCGCCACCTAGGTATATGTAGGTGTGGGGGAAGCAATAGGTCAAGTGGAGGTAAACTGGAAAATGTAGTGCAAAAATAACTAGGTTTTTGTGAGTAGCACGGCCGTGGTGGTCACCACAACCATGGTGGGTAGGGGTGAGAATGGTTGTGGTGGTGTGAAACGACCGAGGTGAGAAATGGGGAAAAATCACAAGAACTTGGTCAAAAATGTACATGAAGTAGCATGGTCGTGGTGGTCACCATGGTCATGGTGGTCACCACAGCCGTCGTGGGACTAGGGTAGCACGGCCGTGGTGGTCACCACAGTGGCGGTGTCCTGAAAAACACTACTTGTTCTTGGCTCCACGACCATTCTGCTTCAGCTGTCACATGATCGTGCATGGTGGCATGACCGTTCTGGGTCAGTCCACCATGGCCATTTTGAGTGGCACGATCGTGGTGATTCTTGCTTTACTCCAAGGTGACTCTGTTGGATTTAGATGAGCCAACACAGTCGTTCTGAGGTACAATGTTTGTGGTGGTCTCTGTTGCAGCACTTTGACTTGATTCTTTGGTCATTCTTGGTTATCTTAGATTCAATGGAGCTTTTACCACTAGGGTAGGTTGAGGGAGCCTTAGACTTCACTTTAGGCCTCTCCAAGGGTAGAGAAGCCCTAGGATCACTCCTTCTCCCTCTCTTCCATCAAGTGTGGTCCAAATGCCTGAAAAACATGCAAATAATGTCCATAAGTGCATTTTATACAAATATGCATGTTAGGAGAACTAACATGTAACCTAAAAGGTATAGATGTGATTGAAATGCAATATGACACAAGATGAAGCCCTAAAATATGGCTAAATCAATGCACCCCTATTTTGACTTTGTATTGCTGGGGCCTACGATGAGATTCACCATCTCTGTATCATCTTCAAATTAAAAGATTTATGCTCCTTTGTCATATATTTGGGGATGTATACATCTTCAAAAAAGGCATCTTCATCGTTGTATATTTTTGGTACATTAGTGAAATAGTCAGAATAACCATGGAGAGAGAGTTCATCTTCAATTATTTTTATGTTTCCTAATTTTTTTTGGAAATTTTGTTGATTTTTCAAAATTTTTAGGATTTTGTGGTGGAGAAATGGGATTTGGTAAATCATGATTGAATATCCATTCTACAACCTCTACCGCATCAGGGTGACATTCTACTAAATTATTTTGTTTGGGTGTATGAGGGGACCTGATCCTTAGGACGATACGATCTTCTAGACACTAATTATGAACTTCATCAACATTCTAAATAGGGTTGATGAGGGATTGTTTGTCTTCTCTAGTTGCTATGTCAAAGAGGACGTTGTCCCCCATACTTTGATTATGTCATAGATGTCATTGTATTTGTTTATGAAACAATGTAATATTCCTCCATGTCTTTAGGACTTATAGTCTCAAATTCATGTTGGTTAGTCCACACAATGTAGATCTAGAAAGGATCATAACTAGATGCCTTACTATCCCCATCCCTTTAGATGTTGAGTTAGTGATTTTTTCCTTTCCATCATGATCATCTTGGTAATTCTTGATTCTTTCTATGGCCTCTAGGTTCTCTGGGCATGTCTTGTCGAGTGCAAGGGTAAGCATGTGCTTAGTTGTATCCTCATTTGGAAAGATGATCTTGTCTTCAAACTATTGATTGTTCTAGCCATTCTGGATGCCCTGGCTGTCTTCAATGATGAGGGAAATATCTTGGATGGTGGTTGTGATCTTAGGCTAATCATCTAGATAATTTTCATTGGGATCTTACATGATATAAGGCGTTGTCAAGGGGACGATGGCAATGGTAATGTTGGCATCTTTCTCTGTTACAACTATAGTGTCGAGGAAGTAAGGATGGGGTCCTTTATGTTTGGGGTTGATGTACCATCGATACAATACCTCGAATTGATGCTCTTCATCTAGCTGAGTCCATATGAATTCTCTTCTCAGATTCCAAATCATTAGTATATAGTTGAGATAACCTCTCCTAGTCAAGTCCATTATGGTTGACCATAATGTTGCGGGCTTCCAATATGGCATCCACTTGGTGATCCTTGGTCGTGTATAGGATGGGCCATACAACCCAAGGCCCAACTCCTTTTTCATGGAGCAATTAGGATGATCTTTGTGTGTCCTTAACGCCTAGATCCCAAACCTTAGTGTGGGTGGAGGTGCATTTTTTGTGATGATTGAGAAAACAATGTTGGGATGTACAAGAGGTGGACAAACCATCTTCGTGGTGTCACATGAGTGATGTTAGAAATGCGTAACAACTCAAAGTAGAATTGGAGACTGTCTTCTTCAATGCATGCCATGATTCACATGAAAAATGAAGATGGCGTGTCCCAACTTATACTTTAATCTTTGATGTAATGACAAGGGAACCAACCTGTTATGATGAATCCACTGCCTTCCTAAAAGAGGGTTAATGGAGGGACTCAGATCCATGACCACAAACAATACTACATACGTTTTTGGTGCAGTTTGTAACTCAAGATTATCTCCCTCAAAGTGTCCTTGATTACTTTATTGAAGGAGGTTGCGTTCTTTGTTGTTGGTTGTACGTTTCAAGGGTCCCTCCCAAAGGTGATGATCATCTTGCGGGGACACATATAGAGGTATGCATCATTGTCGATGAAATAGGGAGGGACTTTGATCTCCTTAAATATTTCCATGATTAGAAGGGTCTTATTTTGAATTCCTCTCGTGGATATTCTATCTTCTAAAAATGATATCAAATGTCGGGTCATGATTAACCCGATGGTGGATGCATGCACTTTTGTTCTAAAGTCTTTTTGGATGTAAGCCTCTTTAATGTCTTCATAACTGCTTCATAGTGTGCCAGGGATATTTTCACCTAGGCAATGATAGTTCCACTTCAGGTTCTTCTAGAAACTAAATTTTGTCTGGACCCTCTATATTGTTTTTTTTACAAAGCTATGGTGTTGGATGTACCTTCTTGGTGTTGATTGGTGGGATGGAGATATTGATCATCTCCTCTTTTAGTATGCTAGTAGTGACTACTACATATCTCTTTACCTTCTATTTTCCCTTATCAATGTTTGAAGGTGCTTCTATCAATATAGTGTGCTAGACATTCTCTAGTGTGGTTGGATTGGATACTACATATTGTACCACTACTATGGGATGAGGAATTGTATATTATTGAGCCTTTATAAGTAGAAACTCTTTAGGATCCCACATCGCATGTCCTTTTTCCCCTAGCGAGCTCTGGGTATGCTTATGGGATTCTTGGTGCTTATTGGAATCACTGACTTCTTCTCTTGCATGGAAGCATCAAGCCATGTTATTCAGGGCCAAATCTTGATGGTTTGGTCTAATAGAAGGATAACCCCCTATATTTGGTCTTTTGGTGATTGACAACTACAATGTTGGAATATGAGCGTACCTCCTCTGATGTGATCATGTTGACCTCACCTAATTTTATCATGTCTTATAGGGCATGCTTGAGTTGAAGGAAGTACTCCATTTCATATCCCATGGACGGATGGAAGTCATAGAAGGTTGGCATTGTAGATCCCAAGAAAGGGGTTAGGAGGTTCCTAGTGTTGGATAAATTGGATATTATGATAAATCTCTTTGTTTCGATGATGACAAACATTTCATTCTTATTAATCTAACCAGCTACTTAAGTGTGCAGGACTAAGCAGGATGACAAAGTAGCAAGGGAAAATCCAAGAGCTTACTTAGTTATATTTTCATGCAATGTAATCAATGTTGTAAAACTTGTACAAATATATAATGTACAAGTACTTAGAATTGCATGTAAATCAAGCGTTAGATTTTCCCTAGCCAAACACCATAGTTAGACATGTCATCCTATTTAATTTGGATCACCTTTGCACATTCACACATATAATTAATGTTTAAATTGAAACCTTGAAACAGGATCATTCTCGGTCGACAAACTCCTCGACTGAGACACTCTCGGTCGACAAACTCCTCGACCGAGAAAGATCCAAAGTAGCCGTTAGACACAACAGACAAAGTAGTTGGTAGTTGCAAATGAACATTAATCCAGAGAGCCTGTCGGTCGACAAAACTTCGACCGAGTAGGTGTCTCGGTCGACCATTCCTCGACCGAGATGGTCTCTGACAGCAACTGCAGAATAAATTATTTAGCCGTTGTTAAAGCAACAACTTTGTACCTAACGGCTAGTTAAGCACTTAGAAACCCCTAGAAGTTGTCTAGAACGTCCTTAAGCATACTTAGGCCATTCCTATAAATAGGACAAGCCATAGGACACTAGAATTTACTTATTACACTTGAGAATATACTTGTGCTATACTTGAGCTTGAATACATACTTGCAATCTGTTTTAGAGCAATAGAGCAATTCCTACACTTGCCATTCATTCCTATTGCTCCCATTTCGTGTCCTATAGGCTAGTATCTCCTATCCACCACAATCACATTGTCATATACATTGGTTAGGAGATCTACACGCTTGATATAGGCAAATCAAGCCTTGGGCTTAAAGGATAAGTTGTAATTTCTTTTTTCTCTCTTATTCCTTTGTATCTTTTGTACTCTCCTTACTACTCCTAGGGTTGGAGGCTGCGGATTGGAGAGGATTGACTTCTCAGGTGGAGAAGGGGACTTAAAGCTACTTCAAAGAAGGCTATCGCACGGGAAGCTACTTCAGAAGGCTGGTGCAACGGGTGTTGGTGCATCTACTTCAAGGGAAGGCTGCTTCAAGGTTGGGCGATTACTTCTAGGTGAAGGCTGCTTGAAGGGTTTGGGAAAAGAAATTGTATTTTATGTAAAGTCCTTGCGAGGTAATAAAATAGATTTCTTTTCAAATCCCGGTTGGGTAAGCAACCGGGTAGTGGACTGACTACCTTAGTATTTTCTAAGGCTAGGAACCACTCTAAACCCTTGTGTCTCCTTGTCCAATATCTTTACCTTGGTTGTTTGAGTTTAAATTATTATTAAAATATCTATAAAACTCTATTCACCCCCCTCTAGTAGTTTTCAATTGGTATCAGAGCAGGCTTCAAGGAACCCTAACCAGGTCTTGAAGAATGAAGGGTGGAGGTGACTACGACCGCAGACAAAGGAGCAACTTGGACCAACTTTCAACAAGCTGCAATTGGTGTTTAGGAACGAACCATACAACAATCGGCTGTCCATGGAAAGAAAAGAAGAAAGAGGTCCATAAGAATTGTTTCATTGCTACAACCAATGAGGAAGAAGAAGAGGTAAGCCTTCTTGATTTATCAAAAGAAGAGCTAATTTCTAGTCTTGAAGAAACTCACAATAAGTATATTGAGTGCAAGAAGAAATTAAAGAAATCTAGTAAAACAAACGATGAGTTAAATGCTAGACTTCTTGCTCTTACATCTCAAAATGACGATTTATATGCTAAATTGAATACTCTTGGTTTTGAAAAAGATGACATTGTTTCTGAAAACCGTACTTTGAAATCATCTCTAAGTAGTAGTGAAGTGAAGATTTTTACTCTAGAAACAAATTATGATCTTCTATATCAAGAAAAGGTTGAATTACTTGCAAAGTTAAATGACTTTCAAAAACAACCTATTTTGTGTACACATCTAGATTATGATAGTATAGTAAAAGAAAGGAATTCTTTATCATCTAATCTAGATCAAGCAAAACTAGATATTAAGAAAAGAATGGATGAGATCGTAAAGTTGCAACAAGAAGTTAGTAGGTTAAGCAACAATGGAATCCTTGATAGAATATTGGATAATTCCTATCATCAAATAGGGAGAAGAGGACTAGGTTATAAGCCCAAAGGGAAAACTCATCAACAACCTAGTTGGAGAAAGACACGAGCACATCAAGCCACATTTGTACCAAAGAACAACCTAGAACAAAACCATAGAAAAAGACTTGAGGTTGATTCTATATGTTGCCATTATTGCTCTCGTCTTGGACATTACTCTTTTTCATGCCCATACAAGAAAAGGAATGTTGAGTTAGTATGGGTTCCGAAACCCCCAAATTGAATTGATTAGACTAAGTTGAGATATGACTGAATACTTTAAATTGCACATCCTCATGTCTATCTCGACTTAACAGAAAGGGGTAACAAAATGATTCAAGTAACTAAAATTTCTAACTTGAAAATTTATCTCAATTAAGGTCCTTAAAACTTAAAATTCTGAATATGATAAGTTGAGAGTTGATCTAAATGTTACTTTGATATTCATATGTTTATCTCAAACTGATCTTTGAAATAATTAGATACAGTCTATATTGTACTTGAAATAGAATTCTGAACACTTTCCAGAAATTCGGTCGGTCGAGAATTTGTCAACCGAGTGAACCTCGGTCGAGAAATTGTCGACCGACTGGGTTTCTGTTTTTTCCAGATTAACATAAATTGCATACATCTTTGATTAAATCTTGGACATTTTATATATTTGCTTAGTATTCAAACTTTCATTTGAGATATCTATCTAAGGGGGAGCAAAGCATAAGAAAAAGGGGGAGATCATTAAAACTTTGACCATTTGATTGAAGAAGCTTACAAAAATATTGTAATCACCATGTGTAGCTGAAAATTTTCAAGAAATTTATGAATTTATTGAAAATGGTATCTTGTATTTACAGGAATTCTCTATCCAAAATAGGGCTTTTATGTACTCTAAGCTTAAGCGGATTCTCATTTAATCTAGGGCTTAACATCCTTTGATACATGAGAAATCAATATACATTCATCATATGCTTAAGGGAATCTCATATCATTTCAAGGCTTAACATCCTTTGCGAATGATTGAGAAACAAATTGTGGATAAATTAGATAAAAATCCATGTTTCTAATAGGATCTCTAATTAAGGGGGAGCATTATATTAAGGGGGAGAAGAAAAATAAACCATTCAACTTGGATATCTTTTTGAAATGACAAAGGGGGAGAAAGAATATAAAAATCAAAAATATAAATGAGTTTCATCACATCTTGGCCAGCACTCACTTGCAAAACATAAATGGCTACAAAAGGTAAATTTTCAGGTATGAAACTCACATGCTTTATATTTCCTTATTTCATATTTAGGAAATATTTGTCATCTTCAAAAAGGGGGAGATTGTTGGATAAATTGGATATTATGATAAATCCCTTTGTTTCGATGATGACAAACATTTCATTCTTATTAATCTAACCAGCTACTTAAGTGTGCAGGACTAAGCAGGATGACAAAGTAGCAAGGGAAAATCCAAGAGCTTACTTAGTTATATTTTCATGCAATGTAATCAATGTTGTAAAACTTGTACAAATATATAATGTACAAGTACTTAGAATTGCATGTAAATCAAGCGTTAGATTTTCCCTAGCCAAACACCATAGTTAGACATGTCATCCTATTTAATTTGGATCACCTTTGCACATTCACACATATAATTAATGTTTAAATTGAAACCTTGAAACATGATCATTCTCGGTCGACAAACTCCTCGACCGAGACACTCTCGGTCGACAAACTCCTCGACCGAGAAAGATCCAAAGTAGCCGTTAGACACAACAGACAAAGTAGTTGGTAGTTGCAAATGAACGTTAATCCAGAGAGCCTGTCGGTCGACAAAACTTCGACCGAGTAGGTGTCTCGGTTGACCATTCCTCGACCGAGATGGTCTCTGACAGCAACTGTAGAATAAATTATTTAGTCGTTGTTAAAGCAACAACTTTGTACCTAACGGCTAGTTAAGCACTTAGAAACCCCTAGAAGTTGTCTAGAACGTCCTTAAGCATACTTAGGCCATTCCTATAAATAGGACAAGCCATAGGACACTAGAATTTACTTATTACACTTGAGAATATACTTGTGCTATACTTGAGCTTGAATACATACTTGCAATCTGTTTTAGAGCAATAGAGCAATTCCTACACTTGCCATTCATTCCTATTGCTCCCATTTCGTGTCCTATAGGCTAGTATCTCCTATCCACCACAATCACATTGTCATATACATTGGTTAGGAGATCTACACGCTTGATATAGGCAAATCAAGCCTTGGGCTTAAAGGATAAGTTGTAATTTCTTTTTTCTCTCTTATTCCTTTGTATCTTTTGTACTCTCCTTGCTACTCCTAGGGTTGGAGGCTGCGGATTGGAGAGGATTGACTTCTCAGGTGGAGAAGGGGACTTAAAGCTACTTCAAAGAAGGCTATCGCACGTGAAGCTACTTCAGAAGGCTGGTGCAACGGGTGTTGGTGCATCTACTTCAAGGGAAGGCTGCTTCAAGGTTGGGCGATTACTTCTAGGTGAAGGCTGCTTGAAGGGTTTGGGAAAAGAAATTGTATTTTATGTAAAGTCCTTGCGAGGTAATAAAATAGATTTCTTTTCAAATCCCGGTTGGGTAAGCAACCGGGTAGTGGACTGACTACCTTAGTATTTGCTAAGGCTAGGAACCACTCTAAACCCTTGTGTCTCCTTGTCCAATATCTTTACCTTGGTTGTTTGAGTTTAAATTATTATTAAAATATCAATAAAACTCTATTCACCCCCCCTCTAGTAGTTTTCACCTAGATGGTAGGAAAATTCAATAGCTGATTCATGTCTGGAAATATGTGGTGAGGGAAGCTCCAAATGAAGTGAACCTCCTTTACGGCTTAAATGATTCTTTTGATGCAAGAGATGATGTTGCTAGCTCTTCTTGAGGTGTCAGATTAAACATTGTGAAAGGAGTGTTTGCCATTAGTTTCTATACAAGTATTTGAAATAGTGGTGGCGCATACCCATAATAGTTATGTAACAATGATGAATTCGATGGAGGCATGTGTTGAGGATGATTAGTTGGTAGACATCATCTGAGCCTACTTCCATCGGGGATCTGGGACATTTGTTTCCTAAGACACTGGAGCTTAAACTAGAAAAAACTGAATTGTTGGCTAAATTATTGTTTGTCATCTCTATTTGATATTAGTACATCACCCCACTGAATCTATTGCATTATCCTTGGTCCATTTGGACTTTCATTTGGCCATTGTGAGGCCTATGTTCTGGTATACTCTTCTTTTGATGGAAGCCTTAATCCAATCTCCTACTTGTATCCGTTATGGAAATGTATTATACCTTTGTAGGGCACTAATGTGCTGTTTTTTGACTTTTAAACATTGTGCTACAATTTTCTAGGAATAAGTGTGGTGGCCTTTGAAAGAGGTAGGATAAGGTACAAAATCAATTTTTGGCCAACCAACCTATGTAGTCATACATGCAATCAATCAAGGAAATAACTTTCCAAATAGAAATAGAAATTCCATACCTTTGAATCAAAAGTGTTGAATTTACCAAAAATTGTTAGTATTAACTCCAAGCGACAACCATGATAGAGATCTACAAATTTAGAGAAATATTTGTCATTACATGACTTGGAATCGAGTATTGTTTAATTTACTTAGGATTTAGGTTTTCTATATTCCATTTATGTTCTATATTTTCCCATTGTCCTCTTTTATGGAGTCGCTAATTTAATTAGGTGGACATTTAAATAGTTATGTATGTAATAGTTTCCCTATATCAATCATATTCCTTTATACTAAGGTATTGAATCATATTTTAAAATTAAAATATTAAAATTGTTCAATTACAGCCACCTAGCGGGGGACTAGTTGTTACATATGTGTACATCAATTTAAGATTCTATATTGAATTCTATATTAATATTTGAGTTGTCTATGTTATAAGTGTTATTTATATTTTCGATCCATGTTCTCTATTTTGTGTCCTTCTCTATCCACGTTAGTGTAATATGTCCATTCTCCCCATGTACTTAGTAATAAATATATTTTTAAATTTATGTCTTCTAGTATATTCCTCTAGTATAATGTTATTCCATTGATCAAAATCTCAAATATTTTCATCCAGGTTTCCTACTCAAGTATAATATCATTGACTCTATTTTATGTCCCCAAAAGGTATCCTCTTTCAGATATAATTCCATTAAGTCACTATGATTGAGAATATTCATTAGATGTGGTATAAATCAAAATACTTTTTAAAGAGGTGTTGTTTTTATGTTTACATCAACATTCTTACATATATGAGTAAGAAAACATTCCAATTAGTCATTATTCCAATTATTCATATTAACGAATTACTAAAATCTTTTCCTAAATTAAAATTTGTAAGTCCTAGTTTAATAAGAAATTGACCATGTTTCTAATTCTTTTTAATTCAAATAAGTAAACCGTTAAATCCTCTATTCAAAACTCTATATTAAATACTACATCTTGTAGCATACATCACATTTTAATTAATATATGATATTTCAAGTAATCTTTTAATTTGATCTCAAAGCCATTAGTTGTCAAAATAAGTGCAATCTATCAATCCAAGATCTAATGAATGTGTCTAGGCACACATGATCTTGACTTCACTAGTTGACATCAAATCAATTCATGGTTCATTAGGAAAAACTAAGGGAACATATTTTAAATATCTACTTAATGGGGGAAAATATCTAGACAAAAGGAAGACAATTTGAGACTAATATAAATTAGGAACCATAATGATTCAATCAAAATAGTGAGTAGGACCAAATTAATGACAAGATTGTAAATAAATCTCAAGTGGGGGGTAGATATGAACTATAGCTCCAAAGTGGGTTTATTTCACAAATTTTAGTATGTTACAACTCTCTACCCCTTGAAGAGGTTTGCGTCCCCAAAATCAACCTAGTCAGGTGTTGTTTTCCACACTTAAAGAGTTTATGTAGAATTTTAAATAGGTATGTCAGCTACAATATAGAATCCTTCACAACCTCTAGGTTTCACCTCTATGGTTTTCTCATACCAACATCATTGTGACTTATCTCAAGAAATGATTGATAAATTTTCACGAAACCAATTTTCTTTGTACATATAGTATTATAAAGAAAGTAATTTCTCGACGGGAAAACTTCACGGTGTAATTTTTTTTACCAAAATAGATGCAAGAACAAAGTCACAATCACCTTCTCTACACTCTAATTACTATAACTCCATCATTCCAACTACTTGATATAGTTTTGGGAGTTTAGATTTCTATGAAACATAAAGAGTCACCTGAGCACTTAGTGACCTAGTCCATGTAATTCCTCTAGGGACACATACACATTTCTAGGTTAAAACTCTAAGTTATGGATAACAAATTTTTGTTACACTACAAAAATTATTGGATTAATTATAGTTATCATAGCCAAGCATAATAATTTGTTAGAGCTTACTAAATATTATTGTTATTAATCTTTATGTGACATTTAGTTGGGTCAAAAATTTAGATATATTTTGTTTCTATTTCTCCATAATATCTCCAAATAAATATGTGCCTAAGGGAGTCCAAAAACTAGTAGATATCTAGGTATCTTTGATGACCTTCTAAATTAGGTTACACACCTCACATTCTATTCTCTTAGTGCACCCTACTTGTTGTCTAGGTATATCTTAATAATTGAGTCAATGATACTAGGGTTTACCTATAGTTTTATGTGTACTATTATTTAACCATAATTTTTACAAGATATGCATGAGTGTCTATTGTTTATAGGATCTGATACCATGTTGTAAAGACCAAATATTTATGATCAAATATTTCCAAAATTTGCAATAGAAAATATAAGCAAATCTTTTCATTCAGACATTTTTCTCAGAGTTCATCACGTCTGTTATTTCAAATGATACATATAAACTGAATACTAGAACTTTAGCAGATCTAATCTTCATATTCCAATAGAAGGCTATCTTGTGCGGTCTCTTCTAGTTCTTTACTTGTCACCTACCCATGTGTTCCTAGAAGGAACAAAAACCACACATGGGCCTCAATAACGAAATCTGGGGTCAGCGAAGCTGGTACAAAATTGATATTTAGAAAGTAAAACAATATGAACCTAACTTCAAGGATTTTCATGATAAAATGCAAGTATTAAACAATATAGGCAAGTTTTAAAAGGTAGAAACAGGTTTTACATTTCAATAAGATTCAATATCCAAATTTCAAAACTACTCATTCTATTTTTTAATAGATATCACATGTCAATGTCTAGTTGTTGGGGAAGCCATATGTTCTCTCCTATGAAGAACGATAACATACCAACTGAAATTCCCAATGTACTGAGGGACCATATGTCCTTTAAATCTATGCAGAGGCACATAAGTGTAATTCCACTAAACTAGGGGCACTAACCTGTCCTTTTTCGACATTTAAACATTGTTCTACTATTGTTCAAGAATAAGTGTTGATGGCATTTCAGATCAGTAGGCTAAGGTGAAAAATCAATTTTGAGCCAACCAACCTATCTAGTCATGCATGCAATCAAAGAGGGAAATAACTTTCCAAATAGAAAAAGAATTTTCATACCTTTAAATAAAAAGTATTCAATTTGCCAAAAATTCCACGTATTGACTCCAAAGGATAGTCAACAAAGAGATCTAAAATTTTAGAGAAATATCTATCATTATATTTCTTGGAATCAAGTCTTATTTAATTTACTTAGGATTTATGTTTTCTGTCTTCCATTTATATTCTATATTATCACATTGTCCTCTTTTATAGAGTTGCTAATTTAATTAGGTAGATGTATGAATATTTATGTATATAATAGTGTCCCTATATCAATTATATTCATTTATACTAAGGTATTGAATCATATTTGGAAATCACAATATCATAAAATTATTCAATTACAACCACCTAGGGGGGGATTAATTGTTACATATAAGTATTCATCAATTTAATATTATATACTGAATTTTATATTAACATTCGAGTTGTCTATGTTATAAGTGTAATTTATATGTTCGGTCCATATTCTCTATCTTGTGTCTTTCTCTATACACATTAGTGTAATATGCCCATTCTCCCCATTTATTTACTAATAAATATATTTTCCAATTTAGGTCTTCTAGTATATTCCTCTAGTATCATGGTATTCCATTGATCAAATAAGTCAAATATTTTCATCTAGGCTTCCTACTCAAATATATTATTATTGACTCTATTTTATGTCCCCAAATGGTATTCACTTTCAAATATAATTCCATTTGGTAACTATGGATGGTAATATGCATTATATGTAGTATAAATCAAAATACCCTTGTTAAAGATGTGTAATTTTTATTTTTACATCAACATTGTTTCATATATGAGTAAAAAACATTCATATAATTGAATTTAGCATTTTCATGATATTTATAACTAGTAATATGTATTTATAATGTGAAAGGAACTGACTGTTATGTAAAGATATCTTGATATATAAAGTCATTTTCGAATGCTCATTTGTTCACAATTATCTTCATGAGGACATGCTTTCTTTCTCATCAATTAGTATTCATATACATTAGTATAGGTCGCACTAATCGATGTAATATATTAATTGAGCTTATTTATATGATTTGGATTTCATAATTGGAATCAAATATTTACAAGTTGACTTATACTTTAACTAGTGAAATTACTAATTTCTTATGTAATTATAATTAATCTATGTAATATATAGGTGTAATAGACTACATTCAGAACTATTTTTTATGTCTATTAAGTCCTAGTTATGATCCAACCTCAGATTCAAAATTTTCTCATTAGTTAGTTTTATATACTTAGGAATTTCAAGAGTTATGATTGTCTAACATAACATGTGTATGTATTAATACAAATGATTACCTTAATCTGGAATACTGATGTACATAGGTTCTTCATCTAAAACTTCATCTTCATAGATCAGATTTCTACATCAAATCCCCATCATTGGATCCTATTCGTTGGTGTTGGATGGTTCCTTCACCGTCGTAGGGTTCTTCTAAAACCAATACAAAGTCCTCTGAGGTGGTGGTCTACTTGTGAGGGTGTCACTGACCCTATACACAGTCTAGGCCAACAAGCATGGAGCTCATCATGTTGTGGAAGAGAGGGAGTAAAAGTAGCAATGATGATAAGTTTTAGGCCATTAGGTTAGGTTTGCCTATAGAGGTTGAGAGGTGGATTTGATGGAGTTATGAGTGGAGTTTGCGATGGATGCAGGTCTAGACTAATTTATTGTGATCAAGTATTGGATCTGATGTCTTCAGACATCCTACAACTTAGGTGAATCCATGGAGGTGTGGCAGGGCCTCACACAGAGTGTCTCGATGCCTCCTTGGATTCATCATGATGTTTCTTCAAGCTGGGCCTTGAACTTAGGTTGAAGGTCTGGGTGGTGTCGCGGTTGCAAGTGGTGACATCATGTTGTGAGAATCCAGGTCAAGGATCTATGGAAGAGCGTTGGTGGCAGCCTTAGAGTTAATGATGATTAGAGTTGTTGGAATTGAATCCATTGGTGTGGTGTGATGGTTGCAGTGGTGCTTCTGGTGGTGGTGTGGAATCTACAGGTGTGTAGCATGGTTTCAGGTCTACCACATTGTAGTTATGCATCAAAGATTGAGTGGTTCCCTGATTGTGGTGAGTACTATGCAAAGGGTTGAGGGCATTAGGGTTACAAGCAATCTGGGAGATGCACATAGGAGCAAGGCAAAGTAACAGATGGAAGTGGTGACACTCTGTGTTTCAGATAGATTAAGAACATAACTACCACATCAGAGGTGTAAAGGTGGCAATAAGTTAGGGTTGGAGGTGATTTCTAGAGTGATTATCGAGATGGAGGGTTCCAGTCGGGATATAATGCAAGAAAGTCTAGAACTACATATGAACAAGAATGGATCTTCTGTTCTACTCAGTAACTGTTGTCGCCAACTATATAGAGGGGGTCGTTGTTCTTTTGACTATCAACACAACGTTTTTAAAAAAAGATGTGGTTATATTAACCTATCTCTCTAATATAAAAAGTAAAAAAATCATATTACCTAATTACTAAAATCTTTTCCTAACTTTTAAATGATAATTCCTACTTTAATGAGAATTTGACCATGTTTCTAATTCTTATTAATTCAAATAATGAAACCATTAAATCCTCTATTTAAAACTCCATATTAGGTACTACATCTTCTAGCATAAATCACCTTATAATTAATATATTCGAGTAAATTTTTCATTTGATTCCAAAGCCATTAATTGTCAAAACAAGGCAATCTACCAATGCAAGGTCCTATAGATGTATATAGGCACAAATGATCCTAACTTCACTAGTTGACATCAAATAAATTTATGGGTCACTAGGAAAAGTTGAGGGATCATGTTTTATCTCCTTAATGGGGAGAATATCTAGAGAAAGGGAAGACAATTATAGACTAATATAAATCAGGGACCATGGTGATTCAATCAAAATATTGAGTAGGACCAAATGAAGGATAAAATTGTAAATAAATGTCAAGTTGGGGGAGGGGGGTAAAAAATGAACTATAGCTCTAAAGTGGGTTTATTGCACAAATTTTAGTATGGTAAATGTCCAAGGCCTCCTTATATGTGGGCTTGAACTCTATACGGGCTTCTGACTCTCTCCATCATCTGGAAAACATGGTGAAGCTTTCCTTCACCTTCTATTGTAGTGATTCTAGGTATTCCTTGGCATGTACTTGGTCTAGATTCCAAAAATAATGGTCCATGAACCTTTCAACCATCTTGGCCCACGTGGTGATAGTTGTCATGTCTTGTTTGTTGTAACATGCTTAAGAAGGGAATGTCAAGTCCATGAAAAGCATCTTATCAATACCTTGTCATCATCTTGTACTTCCACCATGTCTGATAGTGACATCGGCCACTGGGTCCCCCTTTTGATCTCGTAAAACTTGGGCAGGTTGAAGTTGTCAGATAGCTTGGCATTTGGGATATGGCATAAGTTGTTGAATGTCTTCCCACTATCCTTCTTTCCTTCTATCTAATTTATCTTCTTTAGAGTGTCAACCAGAAGGGGGTCCGCAATGACACATTCTAGAAATCAACATCTGAGCGGGTGAACACCATTGATATAACATGTGGTTTGATTGTCATTGGTGGTATTGTATATATTGGTGGTAGGAATTAATAGATTCACCCTACATACAGATTATATCAAGAGTGCAGTGGTGGCTAAAAGGAATGTAAGATGGGGATGGGTCCTTGATCATTCATGTATTGTGCTTGAACTTTTATTATGGTGTTGAATTTCTCTACCTCATTAGGATCTTCCTTTCTGACTACAACCTCTTCCTTCTTCTTTTTCCCCTTAGTATCCCTTCAGGAATCAAGATGGATGTAGTCACTTAGGTTCTTGGGACTTCCCTTGTGTTTACGCAAGGACCATAGTAGGGGCTAGTTGGAAAGGTTCTAGTTGAGGCTGGTGGAGACCCCATACGCTGTGTGGGAAGAATGGAATTGACAAACTGGCATATGAAGCTCCTTAACTAGTGAATCTCTAATAATTCCACCCTCCTTATCTAGTTCTTGGTGGATACATAAAGAGAACATTAGTTGGCTATTCTAGTCTATGTTGTTGAGGGCATTATTGAGAGTCGAAAGCTTCATCTATCACCATGGTTTCTTTATGCTTCTCCCCTATTGTAGACTTATATTTCTTGTTGTTGCAAAAATCCTCCTAGACACCAATATTAGACTATCATTTTGCACTTCTCTTTCCATCCATTTGAGTCAATTGTCTATGGGAACATGTGAAGTACTGACTCCTTGATGTTCCCTTGACATTTCAAAATTTAGATAACCATGATTCTAAAGTAGTTTATCATATAAAATGAGGGGGTGTTTTTTGCTTAGGGACAAGTCCCTCCACACACATTTAACAGCCAATAAGTCAAAAGCACTTCCTCATTTGTATGGAAAAATTAAAAAGGATACTCGTTGGTCCTTCACAATCTCCTTGTGGAAAAAGATACGTATGATATTATCTCTTTTTTATGATTCATTTTTAGTAATAGTATATGCCCCTATCTTGGGAAAAATAGAAGGTTTGTTCAATTTATGAGGAGATTTACTTGGAAATACCACAGTGGGCAAAAGTAAAGATGGCATAAGATAAATGACATGTTGTTTAAGCGAGGTATGATGTTCCTTAGGCAAGTGTCCCAAGAGGGTATTTAAAAGAGGAGGCCATGTGGAGGTTTAAGTGTTTGATCAAGATTAAGATAGCCCCTTATATACTAGTGATTGTTCTCAATCAAGTTCTTTCCTTTCTAGGGTGTTCTTTTGTAGTGGGGTTCCCAAACTAAAACCCTTAGAAACATCCTTGATGCCCTAATTCTCTCCTAGTTTGATGAGTTTCTCTGGGGGTTCTTATCCCTAAGAAGCGATGAACGATCATCAGGGAGGAAGCCCTGACTTGACATCTCCCATTTGATCACAAAATTAAATTTAGGTTGTGTTCAAGTTTTAGCTCATAGTCTAGGATAGTCGACGTGAGCATGAAAAGTGCAAGGTGATATAGTTTAAGGACATAATCAAGGACTATATATGTAAGTGTGAAACGAGATAGGTGGCACAATTTAGGTTGTAGTCTAGGACTATGAGGACAGGTGAAATCGACATCGACAAGTTATGTCTCAATTATATTTGAAGAACCTTCTAGCTCAACAAAGTTTTGAAGCGAAGTACCTTGAAAAGAAAGTCATTTACTTTTTGAGAGACCGCTAAGAAATTTTTGCAAATGATCATTAATATTTGTTTGATTTGAAAACATTGTTAATCTTTTTTTAAAAAAATGTTTGATTTCAAAAGATTTTTAATCTTTATATGGGTTTTTGGATTTGAAAATATTGCTAATATTTAAAATTATAGTTTGATTTTGAAAACATTGTTACTTTTTAATAAGATTGTTCTATTTAAAAGGATTATTAATCTTTAAGAAGATTGTTGGATTTGAAAATATTGATAATCATTACAAAGACTATTAGCCTCACGGGAAAAAGGTGGAAGGTTATTTTATTCCCATTTATGTATCTTTCTTTGGTTATTAAGAATTCAAGATTGTTGCTAACCCTATTTTTTGTATATTTGACAATCTTTTCAAATTAAAGAATATTTCTAAACAATATTTTCAAATAAGATAATCTTTATAAAGGTTAAAAATCTTTTCAAACTAGACAATCTTTTTAAAGATTAATAATCTTTTCAAATCAAATAATCTTGTAAATCCAATAATAATAATTTTTGTCCTCACTCAAACTTCACCTACATAGGAGGGGTCGGTCCTTTGCTTCTCTATGGGAAGTTGACACTCCTTAGAATGGGTAACTCGATTTCAATAGACATTAGTACTTCTCTCGATATACCTTGTGACTATGATGATTGTAATGAGTCATCGACGCTAGGAAAGAGGGTAATTTCATGGCCCATGGTTGTCCATCTTAACGTTGCACTAGTACCTTTACTAAATCCCCACATTTACTTGTAGGGATCCAACATAAGGTTGGCACCCATTCCATGATGCATAGGTTTGTGGGACTGTAGAAAGCAAGTGTAATATTTTAGCATTTTGTGAAGCAGTCTCAAAAGAAATGAAAGAAAATCATATCCAAAGAATGAACGGATGACCCTATTATTCATAAAAGAAATATTTTGTTTTTGAACACATCTGCTATTCATCCTTTCATGACTTGTTTCTTTTTATTTATTTTTATTTTTCTTTTTTTTAAAAAGAAAAACAAAAAGTAAAAAGTAACATAAGGGAAGTGAATCCAAAACCATACAAAAGAAAGCATACGAAACCCTAAAACAACATGAAAAAGAAGAAAATTTAAAAATTCAAAAATGAGAGAAAAAAGGGGATCTATCATAAATGGCCAAGGAAAACAAGGCAGGTGAGCCAAGGTGAATGCCTCGATCTGCATGCTAGATGTCACCGAATCAAGGTGATGTGTGGGAAATCCTCAAACCAAACATTAAAAAAACAAGAAAGAAAATAAAATAGAGCAAGAATAAAAATTAGAATAATCCTAAAAATGCTAAATTTTTGAAAAAACAAATTTGAGATTCAATTCACATCGTATTTGTGATCCCCAATAAAGTCGCCATTCTATTGTACCCTACCCAAAGAATTCCCATCCTTTTGGTAGTAAAATTCAGTATGGTGACCTCATGGAAAATAAAGAAAATGTATTTGGAATCCATGGTTGAAAGTTGAGTCATCATCCAAGTTGGATAAGTACAAAAATAAAAGAACAAAAAAAAAAAATCAAAGAGAATTTAGGTCTGACGATCTTGTTACTAGTGGGGAAGGATGAGCACCCCAATCTTTCCTGGTAAACCGGTATGCAACCATTTTCTCACGATTTGGAGAAACAATTTTAGAAGGATAATATTAAAAACAAAAAAGCAATAGATAAATAAAAATTAATTTTTATTTATAGGTAGGATTTTAGGGATGGATACGTTTATGTCCTTTCCATCATTGCTCTAAAATTCATAACTTTTTAGGTAGATTGGGGTCCTAATCACCTCAGGATCTCCTACAAAAGATATCCCTCACGGGTGATTAGGACCAATGTTTAGGATGTGCTAGAGGATTATAAGAAGGTGGAGTCATGAATAATATTTGATCTTGAACATATTTAAATAATTAAATCAGATAGATTAGTTTAATGCATAATAAAAGAGCAATAGAGGCAGTTAAGAACACAATTAAAATACCATTTTAGTAGCCTAATGATGTTAATAGAGCATCTGACATCAAAAGGAAGGATCCTCTAATCATGAATAATGTGGAAAGTAAAAATAGAGGTAGTTCAATCCTTTGGCTTGCAGAGGTCCAAAAGGAGCTTGGAATGTCGTGGATATGGGGGGGCGGGGCTGTATTAGGTGCATTTTAGGGTTTCAGGTTCTCTACTGAACCATCCAAAAGTGGTGGCATATTACTTGATGTGCCACCTTACATGACATACAGATCAAGGCAATCTACCATGTGGCATGTGATAGATGTCTTTAATCTAGTGGGTGTCCCTTGTTGTATAAAATTAATTTCTCAATTTTCTAGTAGTTTCAGGAAAGTTGTGGAGAAAATTGAAGAAATTGTAAAGAGACATAATTAAGGATTATCTCTCAAATTTATCAGTAAAAGCAATTGAATATCTCTAGGAATAAAAGGAACATTGTATTCAAGTCAATTAAGTAATTCATAAAAAGGCTTGTATAAAGAAAACCTGAAGAGCAAATTGCACTTTGAGTATGAAAAGAAGGTTTCTTCACAGAAAGGGATGAACATGAAGTGAGTAGGTGAAAATGGGTGAATAAAAAACGTGGAGCAATTTGAAAAAAATGATAAAAAAGGATAAATGTGGAAAATGTGTGGAATGTAGAATGGAATTCAACATTAGCTAGAAATGTGACCTTATTTATGAATTTCCACTGAGTGAGAAAAAATGAGGTGTCAACATGATGTTTTAAACATCACTTCTGAAGTAATTAGGAACCTAAGGGGTCATACATATACATATTGTTAAAGTAATTAAAATTCACAATAACACATGATTAGAATGGTTATGAATTATTGTGCATCCTGATTTCCACCTGATTTGGTGATTGGGAAAGTCAATCTATTGACCGGATGGTTTAGATCACCTAGTTGGATTGAATGTCAAACATCAGAGTAATCACCAATTGGCCATGTGGCCAATCATTTGAATGGATAGTATAGTCTTTACTGGGTGAAATCAAGGTTCAAGAAGAATTAGAAATACTTGACTTGTTTAGAATCATATTGAGAAATTCAAATTGGGATTAGACATTTTGATCAAATTAATGAGCAAATAGATGATCTAGTCTATGACTGGATTTGTGAGTTAGCTGGTTCAAAGAATAAAACTCTAGAGTAGGTTGTTTGAGATTAGGAATGTAATTGGATTTTTGGGAAATGTAAGCTCATGACTCTCCCATATAAAGGGTTCACGTCTAAGGGGATACATATAAAATATGAGACACATTATCTAAGATTTCTTCCACTTGTAAAGAGAAAAAAATATCACAAGGACAACACCCTACAATAGGATGAGACAGAGAGTAAGTCATGCTAGCACTTATATGACTCCATGTCCACTTCCTCTTGGCGATGAAGGTGGTAATCCAAGAGTTCTCGCATCCACATGGATGATGTAGAGGCCAAGTCATGAGGACAAGAAACTTCTCAAAGTAGAATACACGTTCTTTTGATAACAAGGCAACAACAACAACCACTTTGGATTTGGGCCTTGAAGTGCAAGTTATACACCAACAAAAGATGTACCTAGTTATTTAATGACTACTGTGTAACAATGTGTATTATATATACCTTATATGTCTTTAATATATTGATATTTTATGGATATGACCAACCCATTGGCTAAGAATTTTCTAGTAGAATTCTATATTTCCACTACACGCCATTCCCCATAACCATACATGTGTGACCGTTCATGTGCTAGTGATATCAAGATTCTGATGCATGCACTATTGATGCCCTAGGTAGTATTTTTGTGTTTCCATTCTAGAAATACATGGATGTTATAGGATATTGTTGTTGCTACTCCCTAAGGAGTTAGGGGAAATCCTATACAAGAAACATGAGGCTCTAGATCAACATTACGACTCTGGACTAGTCACATGGCTAGATTCAAGATGAAATGAATACCAATGAAAAAGCATAAGAAATGTAATTTGAACCTTAGGTACTCCAGATAATAAACTAGAATTGGATATGTAGTTTATGACATGACAAAACAATGTAATTGTGGGGGAATATACTCTACCTCCCTAAGGACCTCCTAGAAGTTTTTGTAAGCTATGAGCAAATTTGGGCCACTTCTCCAATACACTGACACAAAAAAATATAGGTGGGATTTTATGGAATCACATGAACCTAAAACATTCCCTAGGGAGGTCAGAGTGCCTTCACCACACCCCAAGGATGGTTTCAGCCAATATAATTTCTTAGAGCTCACTAGGAGGTCGTGATCTAGTTGTGATTCTAAAAAAAAGATGGATGGGGTTGGGGGGAGTAAGAAAAGTTCTTGGGTATAATTAAGAAAGATAAATGGACTGAGAGAGGTTTTCAAAACTTTTCATGCCTTGGGTTCATGTGTGAATGGGTATAGATGTATTTACAAATCAGGTTGAAAACAAGATATGAGACAAAAATGGGGTTTCCAAAAATAAGGGACATGGGGCTCTGGTAAGGGTTTAATGGATGCAGACTTTGAAGAGGAACCATGGTTAGATATTGTATAAAATGAGTGAGAAATGATGAGATATGGTGGAGAGAATAGAAACATCTAGTGTGACCTTGTCTATGGTCTCCTATGGTCTGTCTAATTGGGATTGGAGGCATGTCCACAAGTCTACTTATAGGGAGGGGGTCTGGGCTTACCAAAATATAATGTGCCAATAAAAAAAAACTCAAAAACTAGTGTTTGATTTTTTTCAATGTTGCTGACTTATTTATTAAGATTATCATTTTTCTATATTTATTTAAGGTATCTAACTCATCAATTATGGTGAAAAATGACAATAATATGAATTAGAATATGAAGAATCTAAAAGTCACATTGTCTTTCTATTTTGAGATCATTTGTTATTAAATAATATAGTAAACTTTATTGGTATTATTTATGTGGATATAGTTATAATTCATATTTAATTACTATCATTGCTTTTATGTTTATTTTGGGTCTGTTCATTTATAAGGGAAATTACTCTTATTTATCTTTACTAAAAGGGTTTTATTCCCCTTAAATTTGTAATAAGTCCATTGAATATAATATGATATGTATGATGCAACTTAAAATATTAAACATGCATGCATCATTTATTTATACGTTTCTAGATATTTTGGGAATATTCCAACTAATTGTTTATTTTAAGGAACCTATATAAGAATCAATGAATTTTAATTATTAAGTGCATTAATTGGAAATTTGACATATGGATTGTGCAACTATTTATTAAATGGAACTCAAAGCTAAATATAGTATCACATATTACCCTCATGTTTATTAATTTATATGTATTTCATTCTTATTTGTTATATTCCACTATGGAACTCATCTTTGTATAATAAAGGTGGCAAGTAAATTAATTGAGGGTCACATTGTGAATATGAATAAGGTTTCCCCAAAATATGTTCTATATGTTCGAATTAGATAATTGGTACACTAACAAGACTTTGTGCACATTTGGATATCATTAGTATGGAATTATACTTGAGCTCATTCTCAAAAAATGATGGTATCATGATATCACATATGTGTACATGTAGGTTTGTTTATGTTACAAATATACAAACCTTGAAACAAGCGCAACAATAATTCTAGTCAAATCCCAAATAATAGGGACAATCATGCACCCCATTTTGTACAAACAAACAACACATAAAGGTGACACTTTATGGCATGCTCGTGGTTTAGACTATTTGTATGCCCTGGAATATCCCAACCTAAGATGTTGTCATTCTTTTGGACCAAGGAAGAATCAAGCAGGCATGAATTAGTGGAATGTTAGATAATTTTGTTTCCATTGAAGTCACCTTTCACAATAAGATGAACGTGTTTGTCCAATCATGTATCCCAGTTTACCATTTAAGTGTGAGACAATGGCAAAATTTCTTAACCAAAGATAACAATATTATTCTTCGCAAACACTTCCTAGTATTTTTAAGGTACACTCATGGTAGGCACTCATGAGTTGATAGATACAATCACATGTGTATATATGGACTATAATATATGAATGTAAAATATTCCTTGAACTTTTTATCCATTAGTGAGAATCATACATTTAGGATCACGAAATCCTTGACTAATATAATAAGTCCAATAAAAGTTCATCTTGATTTACTTTTCCACTCACATTTAACAACGGTCATATTCTGTCATGTAGGAAAGGGTATAACTCATGCTACTTAGTCCAAATAATACCCCAATCATCAATAACAGTAGAAACTCCTAGTAAATGGGTGAGTCTTAACCTCAAAAGTACACCCCTCATAATAATGATTGTCTGTGGAATCTGTTATTCAGAGAAGTTAATAGTAGCACCTTCAATATACTGGTCTTGGAGGCCCAATTTGATTGAAGTTTGATGTTTTCATATAATATATAAGGACGCCCATTTCACCTAAATTGCCATAAAATGTGTTAAAAAAAGATTTTTAATAATTAGGGGTAAATGAGAAGTTATTGTGTCACATCATTCATTTATTTATGAAATAACCACTTTTGACATACCTTTTTTTATTGTTGTAGTTGTATTAGTCATAAAAATATTACTTAATTAAGAAAACCTCATACCATTCCTATTTTTCTTTTGAACTACAAAAGACCCAATAACATATAAAGATGATGTAAATATAATTGAATCATTTGTCCCAAAAATTGAAGATATGGCTTTAGCTAGAATTATGAGAAACTTGATACAATTTTATCTATTTTCCTATGTCAAAAGTAAATTTGTCACATAAGACTATTATTATACCACTTTCCCATTATCCATATCGAAAGCCCATAATATTCTTTTTAAGATTGGATTACAAGTTCATCTTTACAAGATGATAATAGTCAAGGGTAAGCACTTAGAACTGGATAAACCTCCTTTGTGTGTTCTCTTATGCTTTCAAAGATGATTTCATGCTTAAATAGATCCATTACCAAAACTATCTTATTTGTGATCCTGTTTCCCAAAGTCCAACATCAAAGGAAGACCACATTTTAGAATGATAAAACACCATCGACACTAAAAACTTAAACAATACAAGACCATTGGTACTTTATTTTCTTAATTTGTAAAGAACCAACAATATTATATATTTTATGATTATAAGTCTTATTGTGAAGGTCCATCCACATATTAAACATTTCCTTCCACAATTCTAATCGCAATTGGAGAAGGGATCTAAGGTAGTGATTATGTTTGAAATGTTTATTGTGGTCTAGAAATGTAAATAGATTGAGAGATTCTAGGGCTCATATAAATATTTTGGTACCAATCATATTTACTTAGTCCCACCATTATGTACTCACTAGTTGTTAGAACCAATGAACTTGTAGATGGAAAAAACAAGAATATAAAAAAATAGAATTCTTGATTCACTTTTAAATCTATCTCATATTTATGTGAATTTCATTCAAATCCTTGATTAAAGTGCTCATTCCAAGAAGTGCCCTAAATTCACAAGAGTCTAATAATTCTCAGGTCTCAAACAAGTAACACTACATTTATTACGTTCATAATCACTTCCTATCAAACTATTGGGATAACCAAGATTATGCACCCTACTATTAGTATAATCACAACTACCTACTGAGATTCTACAATGAAGACTGCTCCTATGACACATGTCACAACTGCAAGCTAGCTACCTTCCACCCTTATTATTGATGCCAATACCACCCCTAAGAAACCATGGCACAAGGAGGTGGAGAACCTGAATTGAGTCAAAAGCAAAATCTATGAAGAAAATATTGATCTTATTCATGATATGTTGACGGAGTGGTTCCTCAAGGTCTTCGAGCCTATGAGAGCTTATCTTAGGTTCAACATAAATGATTCCATATTGTTTTGTTCAACTCAAAATCACACACATTGATGCCATCATGGAATCCTATGTTGAGAATGGAGGTTATGCCTATCTAGAACTAGATGATCATCCTAGAGAAGCAACAAAAACAACCATGACAACCTAATGTGGTTTATTCATTATTGTCTCCCCTTGGTTTGATGCTATTTCACCTTTACTTGACTGTGTTGGTTACATGGAAAATACCACCTCTCTAATTAGTCATTTTGTTACGTGTAATCAACATCATTGTACTATATGATTCCACTTTTTTGTCCTAAAGACAACACAATAATGAATTATCTAAATGCCTCAAAAACCTTGATCACATGGTAAGATCATTAGGTAGATCAATGGTAGGCAATGCACTACCATGGTAGGTTTTTTGCTCGATCCATGACCCATACTACATATGATAGGTGAAATCATGTATAAATAATACATTATGTTTTTTGTGCATATGCACTCTCTATGTCATCTTATTTGAAAAAAGGAAAAAAAATATAAAGTTTATTTTCTAATTCAACCAAAAATTCCACTAAGAAACTTGTAATAGAATCCAAAATAGGATTTTGATCCTCCTATCTACATTTTCCATGAAAGGGAACTTGATACCCAAGGTTTGCCTAGATACTTCCCTTTAACCAATTAGACAAGATATGATTTCTAATTGTAATTAAATTTGAGAAGAGTTTCATCACTAAAATTGGGTCTTTCGTGTATTCCTACTCCTAGTATAATGTTGTTGAAGTTGTTTTGGGTCTCTTGATCCATATATTTATTATTTCCCCCTAACCTCTACATTATCTAAGAATTATTGACATTATTTTAAAGGAAGTAGGAGTTATAAAATTTTGGCATATGAAAAACATAAATAGAAAATGCGAAGAGAAAAATGTTTAAAGGATGACATAGTTATTTCTCTATCCTATCAGAGGTTGACCTAGAGGTGCTAATGATTTCTGATATTTGTTAATAGGGCCTTGCAGAGTGCTTATTGCTAAAAACCCCATCATGTCTAGAAAGAGTGTCTAAGTATGTCATCTAGATAATATATCTTACTTAACCCCCTGAGTAATTTTTTTGTGCATTGATGTATATATATATAGATTGAATGTTGCTTCTTTTTACACATTTAAGTGATCTTTCAATTTATCACTCACAAAATATACTATTCTTTATGCATTTTCACTCACTTTTATAAAGTAATACTTGTTAATGATTCATAAGATGAACTCACATGTCTTATTAATATTTAACATAGATCTTCCTCTTGACTTAGAATGTTAAGATAATATTTCCACATGTCTCGGATGTCTTGGATCACTTAGAATGTTAAGGCAATATTCTTACTATACTTTATTAGATTTTTTTATATCTACCCAAATGGAATTGCTTGCAGTACGTGTGTCTAATTTTACTACTATGATCTGTTGTGGTTCTTCTTACTGCATTATAGATCACATTTAAGATTAGAAAGAAGCATACATTATCAATTTCTAAAACAGGAACAAAGGCTTACAAGGGTGGGCGTCTGCCCTATCTATTGACACTGAAATATGTGGACCAACAACTAAAGGCCGACCCACATAATTATTAATATTTCTATTGAATATTTTATCATAGTCATAATTCACTCATAGCATACAATTTTATATCCATATTATTTTTAATATTAGAAATTTATTAAATGATGTCCTTGAATTTCAAAATTTTGACAGTGAAGCTTCTTTAAACTTTCATGGAAGAATTATTTTAAGACAGTTTCTACGTAAATTAACCATGATCAATTTATGGTTTTGATAAGAGAAACAAACTATGTACATGTCTTCTTTAAGACGTGACACATATATAATTTAATTTAGGTGGTATATAATTCTTGACTTGGTAATGATAATGGGCCTATCAAGTTATGATTCCAATCTTCAAGAGAGAAGATACAATTTCAGGAGCTCATTTTATAGTAGGGTCTCTTTTAAACTATGAGGAATAAGATGACATTGCACTGTGTAAAGGGATAAAGGAAATTAATAATTTAGTACCAATACACAAAGACATGAGGATGTAAAGAGGAGTATGATACTTACAGTGAAAGGCATTTGTCTGACTCGTGGCGGATACGCCTTTGTGTCACGTGAGTCTACAAACTCATCTGTGGCTAAAGGTTTTCCTATATTTAGGATAGGAAAAGGTTGTGGGCTTAACTTAGTTTCCATGATCATCGCATGTAATTTATTGTTTAGACTCATGCAATTACTTTATTTGTAATTCATAAAATAAAACATAACAACTGTTGGTGTTTGAATGGATAAGGATTAGGAGGCAAGACGAGCTGGAGAAATGAGAGAGATAAATCAAGGAGGCATTGAAACATAGAGATGTTAGGAAGCTGGGGGAGGGGGAGACTTAAAGTTGAGAGAAAGTTGGATATTTGGATAACATGTAATGCACCACTTAATTAAGGAGGAGGACACAACACATTAAACAATGATATTAAAGAGGAGAGATAATAAAAAAAATCCTTAAAAACCAACCTTGTTTAATGCATTCTATTGGTATAAGGGAGAAAGTGGAGTTGATTGGTGTCAAGGGCGAAGCCAGGGAGTGCCCAGTGTAAAAGAGTGAAATCACCCCTTTACTAAAAATTTGAAATATCAAACCTCCATTCCCAACACACTCAAAAGGTATGTTGAAAAGGGTGTAGAATTTTCAAATCTTTATTTATATGGTATACAAAAGACCATTGGAAAGTAGCAGAATAAAAATTACTAACTATATTCAATTTCATATAAATGTTTACAAAATACATCAAATTATCGCATTAGGGTTTACATCAAGATATACAAAAGGTTCTAGATAGAGGGAAGTCTAACTGCTACAATCTTGTATCCAAAGCAACATTTCCATCAACCAAGTTCAAAACAAAAGCTAAGATCTTCTTCTCTTATCCATCACCTTATTCAGCACCTGGGTGGTTGGGAAGGCACCCATCAAAAGGGAAAGGGAAGAAAAAGTATGTGTCACAAAACATGTTTAGGATAACCAGGAAAATAAAGCATGCAAATCAGGCTAGTGTTCATCATATAATGAAGATAACAAGAGAATGAGGCTACTTTCAATAGATGCTTGCCATAAACAAAATAATACAAAAGAATTGCATGGATGATTAATATTGACTACCTTAACTAATTAGGGTTGAGGCACCTACCGGACATTCAACTAAAAGGTAAGGGGAGAATAACACATTTCCAGTCACCTATACATATTTCATGTGTAGGGGGAGAATAAGACGTTCCCTAGGACGAATGAACACATGCCCTACTATGGGTGGTTGTACATAAGTACCACTACTATAGCTAGTTCATCTAATAAAATCATCATGCTAGAAACAATGGAAAGTAAATGTATTATACAAATAGTACATGGTAGTGGGGTACCAAGGCCCAAGAATAATATTCCAAAACATATTTATGAGGCAAGTATAGTAAAAGATTCAACAATAGAGGAATTAGGGTTCAATAAAGCCTCATTAGGAAAAAGTAGGTTAAGGCATAAAATTTCCCAACTAAGGTGCTAGATGCACATACCTCTTCCTTAGAGTCCTAGAAACAACTTTTTAGAACCTTTAAACGAGTTCAGGGTCCACATGTCCTATTTTCAATTCCATATCAATGTATTAGAATCATATACATTCATTAAAGAGTTGAAACCCCAAACTTATGAAATTTTGACACAAACATTCGATTCAGACCTCAAGAATATCACCAATGACTTAGTTAGGTTTTTATGATTAAGAAAACATATAATATTGTATATTTTGGAGTTATGAACATTTAGGTGTATTTTTGATGATTTTTAATTAATTAAATTTATTTTTAGAAAACACATTTTGATAAAACTTAAAACCAAACTATAAAACTATGTTTTTTTGGAAAGAACACATTTTTTTTAGTTTGGAACATATTTTATTTTCATTTTTAGATGCACGGTTGAAAAGATATGAATTATTGAATTCCAACCAATCAGAAGGTGCCACGACATCAAAACAAAGAAAGAGGGCAAAAAGAGAGGGAGAGGAGGCGGGCCGGTGACTTGGCCCAATAGAGCACCACCAAGTCACTGGTCCCTATCATGTCATTCACGCAACCATGCAAACTTGAAAATGGCTAAAGACCTAATTACCCTCGAGTGAGAAAACGAGGATGCGAGCAAAGCAGAGGGCAAGATGGGGATTTCACGGAGGGGAATCATTCCCTTCACCCCACACGCCATGGCAGCAGCAGTGAGCTGCTTGCTTGGCTGTGATGTAGGAAAAATGCAAACCTCTATCAAACTGTAAACTAAAAGAAACAAAAGAAAGAACAAAGAGAGACGGATCTGAACCTACCCTTAATTTTGCTTCCACAGCCTTGAGTCCTTCAAACGTAGCTTCGAGATCTTCTTTGGCAGTGTCAAGGTCAAGAACACACTCTTTAACTTGTTCACTGATGGAATTATCAGCAGAGGGGTTTGTTAGAGTCACTTCTACAAGATCATCTTGTTCATATCCCTTTTGTGTACCGTAATCAGTCTTTTTTACATGTTTTACAACTTATTTAATTGTACAAAGTTGATAATCTTAGTCACTTCTAACAATTATATAACTTTAGTATCAAACATTTATACTAGTAGTGCTTATATATGTACTTTATTTGTAATTATTATAGAATACACCTTCAAATATACATGAATTTTGTATAAAAGTCAGTCTGCGGTCCGGACCGGACTGAAGACCGAACTCATCCAAATTCCTGGACCGCGGACCGGACCGAACTCAAAATAGACCGGATCAGACCAGAGCGAATTGAGCAGTCCGGTCCGGTTTTGCGGTCTGGACCATTATTTTCTCACCCCTAGCCGCAAACCAAGGTCCCAAGAAGCACGTCGGCGGCCACACAAGCGAGGAATAGAGAAATTAGAAGAGGAGGGTTGCATAGGGGCCGAGGGATGTTTTAGTGGTGTTATATACAGGTGAGGGTAAGAGTTTTGGTGAGGAGGGAAGTGGCCATCATTGCTTGTAGCCCAAGGTTTGGGGGTTTCCTAATTTCTCGATCAAAATACAAAAATAATATATCAAACGGTGTGGAATCCAATTTGTAATCCACTGCAACTTGTTTCACGAAGTTTCCTAGAGAAATGAGGGAGATATAGCCATCTAAAAATTTCAAAAATTTGTTAATGTATTGTTCACGCAGCTAGAGGTAGGGGATGACTCGGAACATTTAATACAACTTTCTAACTTTAGTCTTGATGCATTTAATGTATAAAAATTTCTATAATTATTTAAGGGTGTAAACATAGTTCAAATAAACTCAAATTTGGTACATTAACTGATTTTGGGGTGAGAAATTTGAATATAAAATTAGATTTACCTTTTAAAGACTTTAACTATTTTATTTAAGCAAATCTTACTTTCTCTTTCCTCATGCATTAATGACTCTAGGATTCTCCAAAAATAATAAACTTTACCTATAAGTCATAATAAGAATGTGAGATACAAATTTGCAATTATTTCTATTTTTTGGTGTTGTTTATTATAATAATTAATTATTTGAAGGTTTTGTACACTTTCTCTCTCCTAAATTCACCTTCTCATCAAATATTTTCCAAATTGGATGAAAATTCTCCCAAAGGTCAATTTTAACATGTAGAACACAAATTTGAAATTATTTTATTTTTTGAAGACTTCTATTTTTTATTTAATACATTAAAATTTTATCACTTATTTCATCCTTTTAATTAATTAGAGGCATCTAGAAACTTGCTAATCAAAATTTTAAAATTGTGAAACTTGTCATTCAAGCAAACTCAAACCCAACGAAAATGAATCTCAAGTTATTTTTAATCAATTAGTCTTTCTTTTATGAATTTTAGCCCATTGTCCATTATTACCAATATTTTCCATATTAATTAATTCAATATCATATTTAAAGCAACATTATTCATTCCTTTTTCTCTTCCTTGCTCCATAAGACTAAGGAATAATCTAGAATGAATATATTTTATTAATATATCACATGAGTGGTATATTTGTATATTAGACCCTTATTAAAAATATTTACTGAGGTATTTGTGTATAAACCCAAATATTGGCATAAATGGTGATCAAAATCACCCCAAACCACTAATAATTCCACAAATTGAATATCAAGGCCAAAAAGGATAAAAATGAAAGAAAAAGATGAGAAAGAGGGCCAAAAAGTAAAATATCTAGGATTCGGTATGTTACAGCACTACACCCAGGCTAAAGCCCACCCCCTCCAATTGTTTTGTTATTACTATGATACCATGTATAGATTTATATTTTAGAAAATTATTTTACTATACCAAACAAAATGCGATTATTTATCTTATGATTTCAATTAATCCGATCATCCGTCTTTGTATGAACAACAAAGGGGTTAAATTTAATATATTTATGGATCACTTGCTTTATTTCCTGAAAAATCATAAAATTATAATCCAAATATAGATTCCATCAATTATGAGCATAAAAATTATATCTTTGGATTTATCCTACTAAAATTTATTTAATAATTTCATATTAATTGTGTTAAGACTTATGCATATTGTCTCCCCTACTATATATGAAAGGGGATCTCTATAAAGACTAGGGTGTCATGCACCCTTAAAATGTGGAAATTAACCATATAATATGAAGTTTATAAAAATATATTATGAATCATGTTGATGTATTAATTAGAATGTGATTCAATATAATTGACTCATTAATTAGAAAACATTATTACCTATAATTTCAGTAAGTTCGCTCAATTATAATTATACACTATTGAAAAGAAAATGATAACCATACATACACAATCAATCAACTTGTATTTATATTTTTTTTTTCAAACTTTTATTAGTCAATCACTCTCAAATTAAGAAAAGATCCATATTACTATGTAGAAGTAGATCCATATAATATTTATTATAACATGGTATTGCACAAATTTTTAGTTACATAACATTTACATATTATAAGTTTAATTTGAATAACAATAATTACAAATTTACAAGAACTTGAAAAGATAATGAAAAAAATTCTATCTATAAGAAAAGACAATGATTGATTTGTCATAAGGTAAAAATAGAGTAGGGAAAAACTTGTAACATATGGGATAAGAAGGAGAAGAAAAGGTAGGAAAAGCCATCTTCTAGATATAATTTTAATCAAATCGAAAGAGAAAAGTAAGGATGACATGAAAAATAAATATATAAATATTTCTTTTTGATCCTCTATTCTTCAACTTTTAAATAAAAAATAATAAATATATACATGGATATTTTCTCTTCATTCTCTTCAGTTTTCATTCCTCAATTTCTTTCTCCGTCATATGTTGTTTCAAAACCACATTAAATTTTTTCCTTCTTTCTTTTTGAAGTTTCCTTCATATTGATCATTGTGTCAAGGTCTTCAAAAAAATTGACATACTACATTATACTTATATTCTTTATAGTATAAGATTTGACCGCTACAATTTTGTTTGGGTCTTCTAGTATGACACCATCCACTTAACAATGTCATATAATTTTTTGATGCTTGTTCTCCACTTAAAAGGTCACTTTATTCCAATTTTTAATATAACCGGTATTTTTCTTATGTGTTATCAATTTTATGAACATTGCTATGATGATTATGATTATATTATTGATCATCTAGTAGTTTAATTTGAAAGACATGGTCAAATAATATTTTATTTATTAATTTAGGCGTTTAAACATATTCATCACTTTGATATAGTGAATTATATCATGTCATTTACGTTAGATTTTCTATTTTTTACAAATAAATTATTTTTGTATATTGGATACAATGTGACATTCGATTAGGTATTTTTTAAATATGTATTATTTTTCCAATCTATATGTATAATCAATATTTTCCACTACTCATACTAATCCAGCCCCCTTGTGGTAAATTTTTGGATCTGCTAGTGATTTGTGTCCTTTTAAAGATTGATGAAAAAATAACAGATGTCAACCCATTCATCATCTAAACATATGTTGTGCTTGGAGAAAATAACCATATGTAACTTTTTACATGAGGAAGCCTTCGATGCCTGAAAACCAAGTTGGAGAGAGAAAAATTGGGGATGAGGGTGGGAGAGGGAATAAAAAGCAATGATGACAATTATCTCTTGACTAGAAAAAAAAGAACAAAATGTATTAAAGACATTGAGGAAGGTTTTATTTATGAGTATTATATATTATGTGTTTTAGTATCTTTATAACTTTATGTTTATCTTATTGTTTTACTTATCTATGAGTACGGTTTCATAGATCACTTCTATAATTTTAATGTGTGTTGAAGTGTTTTCTATTTATGAGAACTATTTTTTTCATCCCTCCATAATTGTTGTTTTATTGAATTATTTTATTTATTTATGAGAGTTTTTATTGTTTTATCTCATTGTATATTTTTAATTTTTAGTTTTATTTTGATAGTATTCTATTTTTAAGTAAAAGTAATACATTTTGTGATAATAAAATTTAACTACTCATCTTTATTTGGCCTAATCAAAGTTAATTCTAATTAATTCATTATATCTGTTTATATAAACATTATAATCTTTGTGAACATCTTTCTCTTCTGAAAGTCTACGTCAAATGTGAGAACATGTGTAGAAATGTGCGACGGGAAAATTAAGGGTAAGGGCAGTGTTTGGGAACACGTCGACTAACGTCTGGGCAGCGATCAATTACCTCAGGCAGCCCAAAAATTGCATTAAACGCTTTACCAAACAAAAGATGGCCAACCGCTGCTATATTACATCATATTTTCTATTGCGAGCGCTGGATAATTGCTCCAATTGTCAAACTTTTCACGGGACCAAATTCTGATGGTGGAAAGACAGTGTTGACTGGTCCGCAATGGATATCATCGCTTTGCCGAACAGAGCTAAGGGGTGGTGTGTACCGCTATCCGTGTTAGAATTATTAGTAAATGAGCGATTATATGAAAGAAACACAAACCTCTTATTTTGGATTGCTTACCTTGATCCAAGTGAAGACTTTGTCATGAATGATGAAAGGGGAGGGGGGAATCAGTTTGGTTGCATATATAATTATATCATTCAGACTCTTAACACAAATAAAACATTGACAATTTCATAATCTAACTAACTACATATATTATGTCTGTCACACTCCTTTTAAGGACCTGTTTAACATCAACAATATTGCTCATAAGATGGACGGAAACAAACAACACAACGATTTTCGTTTAGAGTATTGACATTTAAAGGTAGCAATGTTATTTCCTGTTACAACTACTACCGTGGGGAGTGTCTTTTTGATGATGAAAATCATAAAACATTGGTATGCGATAAGATGAGTGATGATTTTTTCTTAAATGATTGCTTGTTGAAATGTGTGGACTGGGATCTATACGATTACCAACTTAATCCCTAGCACACCTATTATATTTGGATATTTATCAAAATCTGCTTTTGGCGGAGAAGGGTGGATTGTAAGTGTGGTCGATCTAGATGATAAAGTTGAGGGGCATGTAATGCTTGGTTCCATTTTGTATATGTGGTGGAATTTGGAAAAAAAGTATTGACGTTGAAGTTATTATCCATCATTTTTAGACTATAGGACCTCATCAGGGGTTCTCCTTAACTGTTCTATATAATTAGTAATCATGTAACTTTCTAGGTATGTACTGTCATGGTCTCACACCCGATTCAGATTTCTGGATCTGTCATTTGGCTGTTCTCCACATTGTTTGGAGACGATACGTTCATTATTTCCGTATGTTGTCGCCAACATGCATCCATGAAGGAAGAGACAGCCATGGTTGAGTAGTTATGCGATTATATGAGGACAGAAGCCACTATATTAGCCTTTTGTTTTGCATTCCGGTGTATACGAAGATGTAACAGTAACATTCTATGATTGAAGTATTAGTCTCCGTGGTTGCCTAGCCACTTGGCAAAAGTTCGTAGCTGGGATTGGGAAGAAGAAAACTCTAGCAACCGGGCGGCAAACGTTGGTTTTCAAGTAAAGAACAGATATTTCAAGTCTTGCGGCCGTTAGGATGTAGCATTTTGCGGCGGTCACACAAGTCAACATCACCTTCAGTCGTACCATACTTACCTGGTTCACAAGCTTCCTCGGGGGTGGTGGTCAAATCGCGACGCATGATGTAGCACTTTTTCTCTCTGCATGCGAGTAGAGAAAGATCTGGCCTAATTATTTATTTGGTTAGTCCGGCCCCTCCTACGATCATAAACCAGATCAGCTGGAAAACGACCTTCCAAAAACCAGTCGTATAGCCAACTGCTGCTAACTCGCACGATCCTCGGAAGGTCATTAGATCAGCGATATCCGTTTCAAACTTTTGGACCACGACATACGACCCTTTTGCCCCCATGCGTGCTGTTTACCCGCGACTCCATTGTGTTCGTTCATCACCGTTCGCGGCAGGTCATTAGGCGGCGGCTAGGGGCACGTTTGATTTGTCGTATTTAGACGGATTTGAATGAATACAGTATTGCCGCAGTCCCGGTACAATTGATTGCAGGGTTTATAAAAATCTGTAAAATTGGAATTTATGTTTTGTTGAACAACGAGACTTTAACGGACCTGAGTTGCAGAGTCGCCTGCGTATCGGGGCGGCTGTGCAAAAGTAAGAACCAGCCGGGTGTGTCTCAGCGTCCGGCACTAGCATTCCTAAGGCGTCCGAAAGTGCAGGAGAGTGCTTATTTATCCAATCCAATAAATCAAAAGTAATATTTCTGTTGTCGGAGAACGGAATGCAGCCAGATCCGTTGAAGTACATGTAACCAAACGTACCTAGATATGTAAATAAATGTTCGGAATCTTTACATTCGGTCCAAATTCAAATCCAAAATTTTGAAAAAAAATTGACATCCGCCGAATTTGGATCGAATTTCGGATACGATATTTAAGGATTGGATATCGGATATTTCTATATCCACTGCGAAAAAAATTCAAATTCGACAAATACATACATATATCATTAAATGTATATTTTTTTATAAAAATAAAAATATTACATCCCCGATTTCATAATTAATGTAAGTCTTTAATGTGGAGTTTTCTAGTAAGTGTATGCCAAGGGACGTAATGAACCTAACATGGCTAGGTATTTAATTAAGTTCACAAAATTTGTAATACAAGTCATCTGATCAACCAATACACACATAATAGTTTCAATTTGTATGATTGTAGTCGGGTGTAGATGAATATGAATGAATTAATCCTATAAATAATATTGTGATGAATATATATAATATGAAGACTTGAGTTACTAGTTTGAGCTCTAGACCAACTTAGGTCTCATAATTAAGGAAGTAAAGTAATGTCGACGTAATTTATCATATGAAAGATGCTGTTGAGGGAATATTAATTCATGCTTTAGTTCCATGACTGAGAATAGATAATGGACCTTTTGAGAGATCATGGAATGGTTTGGGGGCCCTAGAACCTTATCCAATCCTATTTGGGTCAATCATAGTTTACATATAGGTCCCCTTGAAGTACAAATTGGGAATGTAACATCTAGTGCTCATAATAAATGCTCAAAATGTTTTTAAAAGATGAATAATTAGAATATACTACTATGGGAGAAATCTCAGATAATTATGATTTATCTAGTGGCCAAGGAAGTTAAATAAATAATCATCTAATATTTAATTATAAGACAAGTTTGAAGGGGTTATCAAATTAGTTTCGAGCCAATCCTTTACACAAGAAAGGACAATAACTGGAGAAACAATACCCCGTCGATACTATCAACACCTTTGTTGATAGTATCGAGAAGTCAAAAGATAGATCCCAGTTTGAAGCAAGTACACGTTCCCTAAGGTGTCGATACTATTGATAGCCCGTCGATGGTATCGACGCCGTCGGATCAGAATTTTGTACAGATTATCAAGATCTAATGGTTGTGATCCGTTGGCGGCCGTAAGTCGTACCTAGACCTAAGGGAGGACGACCCAAAGAAAAAAAGAGGACGTTCTTTTCCGCCGCACGAGTCCCGAAGAAGAGGAGAGAAAAAACGGATCCGAAAGCAACGTTCCAGAGGATTCGAGAGCCGCAGACGGACGATTCTACCACCGGAAGGCTGTAGAACAGGTGTCTCGCACCGAGGATCATCCGACTCTTATCAGTTCCAGGGGTTACACGATATTTCTATCTGTTTCCCATATTTTCTTCTTCCTTCTCCATCTATTCTGTTAAGATGAACATGCAGGGCTAATCTCCTTTGATCCTTAGGACCCGGGAGTAGCCCGGGGAATCGATGTATGACATTTTTGCATAGATTAATATAATTCTTCTCATTTCTCCTGGATATATTATCGTGCGCTCTATTGTAATTGCTATGCTTGATCACCATAGTTAATTTCTAATGCCTTTAATTGCTCATGATGGAGGATTAGTGGTTGAAAAGCCACGATTAACACGTTAACCTATAAATTCCTTAGACGAGGTAATGTACGGTTAATGGTGGATACCCAGAGGATTCATTAATGCACTTAGGTCGAGGGTATAAGTTACTACTGACGTGGAACTGACCTAGAACTAGGTAGTAGATTGCATCGTAGAAGTGAGCAATTCTGACAACAAGCTTCTATCCGGGTTAAGGGATGATTTATCTTATTTATGTGAATCAGTATGCAGCGAGACCTTGTGGTGAAATCGTAATCCTAAGGATCCCCATTCTCATTTGATTAAACTAACATTTAATCATCGCTATTTAATTTTCTCTTTAGTTTATTTTGTTTTTCAAACCAATCCACTTTTCCATCGGTTTAGCTGATCGCAACCAGTTAGTAGTAGTTTTCTAAAATTCACGTTCCCCTAAGTTTGACTCGGGCCTCACAAGGCCTATATTACTTCAATACGTATACTTGCGTTTAACGCACAGTTTCCGCGTGTCAAGTTTTTGACGTCGTTGCTAGGGAACGACAAATTTCAATACTACGAGTACTGCGAGAGGCCATTCTAGGCCACTTTTTACTGCAATTTTATTTGTAATTTTTGAACTCAATTGTTTATCTTTCAGTTTTTATTCATTCAAGCATTGTGCTTACTTGACTTTTCATATTTCAGGTACTAGTGCATGGTGAGTATGCAGAGTACAAACTACGACAAATCAACATCTGACATTCCGCAACCGGGTGACAGTAACGAAGACGAATTGACTAATACACCACCCAAGAATGTTGAATCAATATCGGAAGCTTTTGCAATGGGTGACACAAATGGAGAACCAATAGAGCAGACTATTTGGGAGAAGATTAAAGCTTCTTCTTCCGCTGCACAAAAGGGGCCAATCAAGAAGCAAACCATTAATATCCCAAATTACAAGATTGATCTAGGGCTCACTCAATTGGTCAAGACACATGCATTTAATGGACTTAAACATGAAGACCCAGTAGCCCATATTAGCAGCTTTATGGAAAACTACGATATGGTGAAGGTAGATAGGTTCCCACTGACAACAATTTATCTGAAGCTATTCCTATCATCATTAGCAGGCAATGCAAGGGAGTGGCTCTATAATCTGCCAGAGGAAGGTTTCGAGACTTGTGATCAGATGATCGAGGTATTCTTTGAAAGGTACTTCCCACCTGAGAAGACAAATGACCTTGTGAGAAAGATCCACAATTTCAAATAGCAAGCAACTGAGACATACTCGGAGGCATGGGAGTGATTCCAAATCATGCTGCGGAAAGTCCCACATCATGGGATAGATTTAGAAAACCAAGCGAAGATATTCTACTTTGGCCTAAACCAACATGATCGGGGTACTCTGGATTCAGTAGGTACAAGTTTCTTCCTGAACAACAAAGGCTCTAAATGTTGGGAGATTTTGAAGAATATGGCTAAAAAAACAAGCTTGGGGGTGAAAGAGACGGATCAGAGCATGTTAGAGCTATAAGTGATGCAAAGGACACTCAAGCGTTAAATGAGAAGATGGACTTACTTGCTAAGAAGCTCCTAGAGAAAGATGACAATGGGTCTGATGATGAAGCACATGCAAAGTTCATGCACCAACAAGGCTACAGGAACAATGATTACTCATGGAGGAAGGACAAGAAATTTTCTTGGAAGGATCCAAACAACTTTTTATAGGATCCAGATCAAAAGCCACAACCCAGTGTAGAGGAAAAGAGCAATGAGTTGCTCAACTAAGTGATTAAGAAAAATCAAGAGTTGATGAGAACATTCGACAAGCAAATTAAGTCACAAGGAGAGTTTATGAATCAGTTCGGGCAAACTCTATAGAGCCATGGGGCACATATGAGGATGCTTGAGACGTCCATTGCATAAATTGCATCCGAACTTGCAAACTTGAAGAAGCCGACACAATAGGGTTTCCCAGGGAACACTGATATTCTAGGAGGAACCCATCAAGCCAAATCTATCTTGCTGAGGAGTGGCAAGAATATTTTAAACTCTAAAGCTGATGAACTAAACACATCACAACCAGCAGATACATGTGAGGCCGTAGAGGAAGCAGAAGTCACAGAAATCGTTGAGGACAGTGCAGAAATTGCAGTGGAGGAGACAAATTCTGGGAAAGACACAGATAAGAGAACACCATATGTGCCGCCACATCAAAAGGAACAGTCAGTACCTATTTCATATCCGAACAGCCTAAAAACAAAGAAGGTAGATCAGCAATTTAAGAAGTTTCTGGATGGCTTTAGGAAATTATCCGTCAACATCCCATTGATTGACGCGATTGAGCAGATACCGTCATACGATAAGTTTCTGAAGGACATCATAAACAAGAAGCGGAAAATTCCTGACACTGAAGTGGTGGTGCTCAAAGAACAGGTGAACACATTTATTCTGGGTACTCTGACACCTAAGAGATAGGATCCCGAGTGTTTCAACATCTCTTGCTATATTGGGAAGACAAAGTTTGGAGAAGCCCTTTGTGACTCAGGAGAAAGCATCAACTTGATGCCTCTCTCAACCTTTAGAAAACTCAGTCTCAAGGAATCTAGGAGGAGAAATATGACTATCCAGCTGGCAGATAATTCGGTAGTAAGGCCCTATGGGATTTGCAAAGATGTTCTAGTCAAGGTGGACATGTTTGTTTTTCTTGCAGATTTTGTAGTGATGGAAATGCAAGATGACTAAGGAAATGAGCTGATACTAGGTACATCTTTCTAGGCTATAGCTGACATGATCCTAGAAATGGGATGAGGTTGTTTGACTATGGGCATAGCTGATGACAGGTTTGAAATAATAATGCCAACAAGCTCAAAGCCCTCAAAGGAACAAGGACATTGTAATAAAGTTAAACACTTTGATCATAACATTTCCATTTGTCTCGGGAAACCTTTTCTCGACATGGCTCATGTCATGACCAAAGTAGACAAAGGAACTCTTACCATTGATATCATGGAGCAAACTAAAGTGGTCTCTCTTGCTAAAGCCACGGGATATCCTAATGAAGAAGATGAAGAAGTGTGCCTTTCTACTGTGGAAGATTCTATAGAGATCTCAATGCTGGAGCCATATCCTCAATTTCCTTTAGAAGCATGTCTATTTAATATTGTGGATGATTGGATGAGGAGAACATCTCAATAGGATTGTGTAAAGATGCTATGAGTCCTACCTTGTTACTATACTAGGCACTTTGAAGATTTGGGACCACTGGTGCCACCATTGCTACCATCCTTGGTGAATCCACCAGAATTGCAGTTAAAGCCGCTTCTCCCACATTTGAAATATGTGTTCTTAGCAGTGGAGGAGAATTTACTGGTCATCATCTCGGCACATTTGAGTGCCTCTGAGGAAGAACAACTCATGGTTGTGTTGAAGAACCACCATGGTGCTTTTGGGTGGTCAGTTTCAGACATAAAGGGGATTTCTCCTACTCTATGCCAATACAAGATCAGACTTGTGGAGGGAGCAAAGCCTGTGATCCAGCCTCAATGCTGCCTAAATCCTATTATGACGGAAGTCATCAAGAAGGAGGTGATAAAGCTATTCTCAGTGGGAATCATCTACACAATTTCAGACTCGACGTGGGTAAGCTCGACATAGGTAGTCCCCAAAAAGGGGGAATTACGGTAACTACAAATGTATTAAATGAGCCAGTCACTACCCGTTTGGTCACTGGGTGGCAAGTTTGCATAGATTACCGTAGGTTGAACACTGCGACGCTAAAGGATCATTTTCCTTTACCTTTTATTGACTAGATTTTAGAGCGACTAGCTGGTCGCTCCATTTTTGTTTCCTAGACAGATACTCTGGCTATAATCAAATATCGATTGAACCTAAGGATCAAGAGAAATCCACTTTCACTTGCCCTTATGGTACTTTTGCATCGCCGTATGCCGTTTGGATCGTGTAACGCACCAGTCACTTTTCAATGATGTATGCTCGCCATTTTTTCTGATATGGTTGAACGTTGTTTAGAGGTTTTCATGGACAATTTTTCAGTTTACGGTGCTTCATTTGACAAATGTCTCTATAACCTTGATAAGGTTTTGTAGAGATGTGAGGACACACATTTGGTCCTCAATTGGGAGAAATGTCATATGATGGCAAGTGAGGGCATTGTGCTCAAAACACAAGGTGTCCAACAAGGGACTGGAGGTTGATCCGGTAAAAATTGAGGTTATTTATAAATTACCTCCACCGAACTCGGTGAGGGGAGTTAGGAGTTTTCTTGGTCACACTGGATTTTACCGTCGATTTATAAAAGATTTTTCAAAGATCGCTAAACCATTATCTGAGTTGCTTGAGAAGGACACTATTTTTTATTTTAATGACAAGTGTTTGAATGCTTTTGAGGTCCTTAAACAAAGATTGATTTCAGCGCCAATTGTGCAGACGCCCGATTGGAGTCAACCTTTTGAGTTGAGAAACGACCCACGGTTATTAATTATGCGTCGAAAACTTTAAATGATGCACAATTAAACTATACCACTACTGAAAAAGAACTTCTAGCCGTGATTTTTTTTTTTGAAAAATTTAGGCAATATTTAGTGGGAACTAAAGTGGTGGTATGGTCAGACCATGCTACAATAAAATACTTAATGGAAAATAAAGAATCAAAACCTAGACTCATTAGGTGGATACTTCTTTTATAAGAATTTGACATTGAGGTCAGAGATAAAGTGGGAATGGAAAATGTGGTTGCGGACCATTTGTCTTGACTTGAGAGGGTAGATGAAAAGAACACCAATATACCTATTACCGAGACCTTTCCAGATGAGCAAATCCTTTCTATCAAATCAAAAGATCCATGGTTTTCGAACATTGTTAACTATCTTGCATGTAAAGAATTACCTGAGGACTGGGGTTACCAAGAGAAGAAGCAATTCTTCCATTCTTTGAGATTTTATTTTTGGGATGATCCTATTCTTATGAGGCAATGCAGGGATGGAATCTTATGCAGTTGTGTGCCCGAATTTGAGTATGATAGTGTGTTAAGCCACTTCCATACACTACCCACCGATGGCCATCATGTAAGCTCCAAGACAGCTACGAAGGTGTTAGAGAGCAGCCTATATTGGCCCACACTTTTCAGAGATGCATATGAGTTTTTGAGGAGATGTGATGCTTGTCAGTGGGCAGGTAACATTTCCAAAAGGCAGGAAATGCCCCTCAATGTTTTCCAAGAGGTTGAAGTTTTTGATCTATGGGGTATTGATTTCATGGGACCCTTTGTGTCCTCGAATTCGAACTTATACATTTTACTTGCAGTTGATTATGTATTGAAGTGGGTAGAAGCAATACCCACAAGGACTAATGACGCTGCGGTAGTGTGCAAGTTTGTGAAAGAATATATTTTCTACAGGTTTGGAGTGTCGCGCATGATCATCAACGATGGATGCACTCATTTCACAAATTGGTAATTTGTTGCGCGATTGAGCAAGTATGGGGTGAAACACAATGTGGGCACCCCAAATCATTGGCAAACACAAGGCCAAGTAGAATTATCTAACATGGCGATAAAGAAGATCTTGAACCGTACTGTCACCTCATCTAGAAAGAACTGGAGCATGCTTGTATCGGATGCACTTTGGGCATATAGAACCACCTTTAAGACTCCTATAGGCACTACACCTTTTAGGTTGTCTTATGGACGTGCGTGCCACGTGCCCATGGAGCTGGAGCACAAGGCACATTGGGCGCTTAGGAAGCTGAACCTGAGCATTGATGACGCAGGGAAGAAAAGATTGTTCGAGCTGAATGAGTTAGATGAATTGAGAATGAACGCCTATGAGAATTCTTGGATCTACAAGGAGAGGACGAAGCATATACATGAACGAAATATTCAGAAGAGGGTCTTCCATAAAGGTGAAAGCGTTTTGCTGTTCAATTCTAGGTTGAAGCTACATCCCAAAAAGTTGATGTCCAGGTGGAGTGGACCTTTCATCATTGAGGAGGTGCATCTACATGGATCCGTGACGGTAAGAGATGGTGATATGTCATTTTTGGTGAATGGATAGAGGATAAAACATTATTATGGAGAAGATTTTATGAAGAAGGTGCATGAGGTAAAACTCATTGCACTCAAATGATGAGTGAGAAGGACTTGGTCTAGCCTAAGATGTTAAATAAGGGTGCTTGTTTGGAGGCAACCCAACCTTGGTGTAGTTCATGTTCAATTGTTTTTTTCATTTTCATAATTAGTTTTCATGAAATTTCTACTTAGTTTTTGTAAAAATGATACCTTGATGCATGCGTTCAGTGTGCAAGACTGGAGCTTGGTCGATAGTATCGACATATTTGTCGATAGTATCGACTCAGGGGCAGTGAGACAGCTACAAAATCTTCAACCGGTCGATACCATCGACGGTCCTGTCGATATCGACAATGGGTCAGGTGGCTAAAGACAAAAAAAACTCGATTCTATCGACTCATAGTCGATACCATCAAGTTTACTGAAGATTTCATAAGGTTTCTTATCATGTATGTCGATACCATCGAAACCCATGTTGATGGTATCGACCACCTGTCAGACTTAGCAACGACCGCACCACACCAACAACAAGGAAAACACAAACTGTTGATACCATCGACACCTGTCGATACATGACGTCACCGATCTGCAGCTTTCATCATCAATGGACGAGCGCGCCTCCATCAAATAGTCGATAGTATCAATCCATGCATTGCGTCGATACTATTGACGCCAGTCGATACTATCGACGCATCTTCGATCTATATCTCTAGGAGCACCTATTGACAACCGTCGATATCCGCAACACACAGATTATGTTGTCCAGTCGATACCATCGACACTTCCATCGATAGTATCGATGGGGCGATAGTAGTGTCAGCCAAACCTTATAAAAGGAGAGGTATTCTTTCAATCTAAACACACCTCCAAGCATCCTTCCTTCCACTTCTGAGTAAGAGCAAGGGCAAGCATCTCTGAGCATCCGATGGCTGTAGAAAGCTACACCAACAGTCACCTACGAGCATCTCCGAGCTTCCCTTCTCAATCTCCTTTCTCTCACTCATTGCTTCTCGAAACATGGTGAGATCTGGTGCTTCCTCATCAAGGTCTTCCCTACCCGCTCCACCTACCCCAACTGAAGGACTAATCCCTTTCCCGAGGATAGTCCACCCATCGTAGAAAATAAAGAAGGTCTACGACGAGCTATGGAAGCACACAATCGAGCCCACCTGGTATGGTGACCGATAGCTAATCAAAGACCTAAGATTTGAGGAAAACATGGAATATGTGCTCCAGGGGCAACTAAGAGAAGCCCCAATGCTCTGCACCGACCACGCCGAGGGTCATCCGTTCTTCAGCGGGTGGCCAACATACAAGGAGATTGTCATTGAGTTTATGGCATCTCTTGAGATTTGCGTCGTACCCAACGAGATTCAACTGACAAGGACTGAATGGAAAGAGGGGAGAGTTTCCTTCCATCTCTACAACAGAGATTACACCATGTCCCTCCGCGAGTTCAATGGGATCTATGGGTGGTCTCATAGGGAGCTGTGCTAGCCGCCACATAGGCCAATCTACGACGCCATGTATTTGGCATTGGTCACAGTACCTGACAACTATACGATCAGCTGGCACCACACATCCATAGCTGACTTTGAGCATCCGTTTGTCAGGATCCTACACCGCATGCTATCTAATACACTCTTTGGAAGATCCTAACTGTCACAGAGTAAGTTTCAAGAGATGGATCTCTTATTCCTCTATAATCTTCTAGAACGGGAGAGTTTAAATTTTGGAGCCTTCTTCCTCACTCGAGTCATGGCGGTAAAGAGGAACACATCCCGCAAGGCCCCAATCTATTTCGGGGGTCTCATCACTCTTATCGCCATCCACCTCATCCTAGATCTTTCCGGGTTACAAAAGTTGGAATGTAAGAATACACTTAATCTGAATCATTTCATAAACACCAGCCTAGTCAACGTCTACCACAACACCATCGCCATGTACAAAAAGTCTTTCAGGAGAGGAAACTGCCTGACCCTGCCTTTGACCTCAGGCCTAGACAAGATTATAAGTGGCCAATCATTGACATTGATCAAGAAGAGGAAGAAGGAAAAGAAGATGAGGACGACAAGCAAGAAGGTGATGATGATGATGATGATGATGAAGAGGAGGAAGCCTCCATTCCCCTCCGACGACGAGTTGATCCACGAAAGCGACCCTGACATTTTGGAGCCTCGTCTTCTTCCCAGCCATTTGCACCGCAACCTTCTCAAGGTGGAGAGGATGTCTATTCCATGCAGGGCATGTATTCCATGCTCCAAGACATTCAACAGATGCAACAACAACATCCCACATCTTTTGCAGGTATCTAGGACATCTAGAACCGGCTATATGACAACTAGCAAGCAATCTATGAAAACGAGCACCTCCTCTTTGTGAATCAGGAGAACATACACAACCGGTTGCAGAGGATGGAGATGTAGAAGCAGCCGTTCTATGATCATTATTGGAGCCAAAACTATTTTGGAGGATACCCGCAGCCACCGTCGATGCCGCCCACCGATCTGACGTTCCAGGGGAAGTACCCTACTTGGGATCCTAGCCAGTTCCTGCCACCACTGCCACAGTAGAGGGTATCGCTGTTCCACTTCTTAAGTCTGGATTTTGGCTATGAGGTCATAGTCTAATTCAAGCTTGGGGGGTGATGGAACATCATTTATCTAGCTTTTATTTAGTTTTTATATGCTTTTAAAAATCTAAAATCTATTGTCTTTATTTCTAGGTTTACTATTTTCTAGGATCCACTATCTATCTAGTGTAATCAGTGGAGTTATAATGCAATGCATGTCATCTTATGTTTTCACCTTGGGAGCTTGTGAGAAAACAAAATATAAATGTAAATTTTAAAAATTTGTAAGCTTGTCTTGTGAGAACTTGAAGACTTAACTTGTGAAACTTATTGGGTAGGTCAACTCTAAAACATATGAACATGAATGTTTACCCTTATGGTTCACAGGAAGAGGTTGACATGGATGTTTGAGCCTAAACCGACCAAACGTTAATGTGACTTTAATTTGAAGTGAGAGACAGAAATCCCTTGATTAACCTATACACAAATCAGTAAGGAGGGACATATAATTCTTTCTGAAGGTTCTGTCAATTAATATTGTGATCTGTTCCACCGCAATGTCATTCACACTCCACCATAAGAATTGGGAGAACATAACTGTCTTTCTCTCTTTGATTGCATTCCATATAGGTAGATCCTGCATTATAGTTCTTTTGCATTTAATTGCATGAAAATGAAAAAAAATATATAGAGTAGTTATACATGCACATTATCTTTAGGTGCATATCATTTAGTTGCATAACTATCATCATTTAGTTGCAGTTGCATCTTGTAAGCATGTATTACATCATGTGTCTATATGTTCTTCTAAAAACATTAAAGGTGGTGAATTTGTTCCATACTCTCAGAAAAGTGTAGAAGAGAATGCATCAAGTCTATAAGCTATGTAAAAAGAAGGAAGCCCGAAAAACAATCCATATCATTTATGAAAAGAGGGCTTGGAAAAAAAAGAAAAGAAAAAAAATAATAAAAAGGATTAAAAAGTAATCAAGAAGAAGAGGGATAAAGGAACATGTTTTCACCTGAACATTAAGAAGAATGGACACATGATGCAGTTTTCTTAGATATTCCATCTCACTCTGAAATGGAATGATAGTGCATGCATCATTTCACCAAAAATGTTAGCATTAGGATCATTATCATCTGCATCTGCATCACCATAGGTTAATCATTTTTGTATTGCATGATTGACTGTAATGTGCTTCCATTTCTTCCACAGCCACCTATTCCTTTCACCCGTTGCTCTAAGTGGTAGGCCACCCATGATTTTCTCCTCATTCATGTACATCAGGAGAGCTGCTTCCATTTAGATGGTAGTTAGAGAAAATGAGCAATGTAGATAGGAGATCACAAGATGCACCAAGCCTGAACTGGAAGATTTTATTATATTAACTACTTTATTTGATAGTGTTCGTTAATCTTGGGGTGGACATCTTTCATGAATGATTCTTGTCTCCTAAAGGACAGTTATCATTCCGTGGTTGGTAAGGGCCGGTATGTGGCTCATAGGCGGGAATCATTTTGAGATATCATTCAATGTGATTATGTTCTTTAGTTGATCCTCTCAATCCGATTTTATAGTTTTGTTGCTCGAGGATGAGCAAGCTTCAAGCTTAGGGGAGTTTGATACAGGGATTTTGGGTCGTATTTATAGGCTGATTTCATACTTGTTTTGTGTGGTTATTTGTCATCTTTTGTGACTATAATAGCATGATTCACTTTTTTAGCCTATAAACACTTTATGCATCAAATTGATCTTATTCTATCCTATTTTGCATGATTGATGAAATTTCCCGAATTGACTTGTATTTTTCTCTCTTTTTCAAGCACCTTCTGTTCCAGAACCTGTCGACTATTGACCAGTCGTCGATACTCTCGACACGGTGGTCAAGCTGGAGAAACAGTACCCCGTCGATACTATCAACACCTTTGTCGATAGTATTGAGGATTCAACAGACGGATCCCATTTTAAAGCAAGTACACATGCCCTAAGGTGTCGATACTATCGATAGCCCGTCAATGGTATCGACACCGTCAGCTCAGAATTTTGTACAGATTATCAAGATCTAATGAATGGGATCTGTTGGCGGTCATAAGTCGTACCTAGACCTAAGGGAGGACGGCCCAAAGAAAAAAATAGGACGTTCTATTCCGCCGCACGAGTACCGAAGAAGAGGAGAGAAAAGAACAGAGCTAAAAGCAACATTTTGGAGGATTCAAGAGCCTCAGACGGACGATTCTACCGCCAGAAGGCTGCAAAATAGGCGTCTCTCACCGAGGATCATCTAGCTCTTATCTATTCCAGGGTTACACGATATTTCTATATGTTTCCCATGTTTTCTTCTTCCTTCTCCATGTATTCTATTAAGATGAACATGTGGGGCTAATCTCCTTTGACCCTTAGGACCTAGGAGTAGCCCGGGGAATCGATGTATGACATTTTTGCATGGATTAGTATAATTCTTATCATTTCTCCTGGATATGTTATCATGCACTCTATCGTAATTGCTATGCTTGGTCACCATAGTTAATTTCTAATACCTTTAATTACTCTTAACGGAGGATTAGTGGTTGAAAAGTCATGATTAACACATTAACCTATAAATTCCTTAGACGAGGTAATGTACGGTTAATGGTGGATACCCAGAGGATTCATTAATGCACTTAGGTCTAGGGTATAAGTTACTACTGGCGTGGAACTGACCTAGAACTAGGTAGTGGATTACATCGCGGAAGCGAGCAATTTTGACTACAGGCTTCTATCCGGGATAAGGGACGATTTATGTTATTTATGTGAATCTATATGCAGCGAGACCTTGTGGTGAAATCATAATCCTAAGGATCCCCATTCTCATTTGATTAAACCAACATTTAATCATCGCTCTTTTATTTTCTCTTTAGTTTATTTTGTTTTTCAAAACCAATCCAATTTTCCATCGGTTTAGCTGATCGCAACCGGTTAGTAGTAGTTTTCTGAAATTCACATTTCTCTGAGTTCGACTCGAGCCTCACAAGGCCTATATTACTTCAATATGTATACTTGCATTTAACACACAGTTTTTACGTGTCCGTTATGATGTATAATATCTTGTAAAAATAGATCTGAGGGGTGTTTTTCATGTCTAATATTTATTATAATTGGATTACTAAAAGTTCTGAGATTTCAATATGTTGGGCACTAAAAATAGCAAACGACTTTAGAAATTCATGAACATTTTACAATAAGTATATTTTTATATGGTAAATGTGATTCTAAAGCTTGATCATTCTTATTTAATATTTCACCTTAGTTTTTGATGCTAACCCTAATAAGGGCATTTTGGGTATTTCACCCATGATCAGATTATGCAATCATCTGATATTATATTACATGATCTTACTACATTGTATGATTACTTTTCTAGAGTTTTGATGGAGTTTCTTGTGTTATTATATTAGTAATTAATTTCAAATCTTAGTGGCCATTATGTAGAATAATAGATGATTATCTTGACACAATAAATGATATATGTATGGCTGATTAGGCCTGATATTAGTAACATGATGATATTCTACTTTGATTTCCTAATTAAGTCAGTAAGTTTAGAATATGTGACTACTGTTTGAGAATTATTCTCATTATATGAAGTATATGTTCATATTAGTGCATAAGACGATTTATGTATTATTTGAGTATATAGATTATAGTAACTATATAAAAGGAGTTTTACTTGATTTCCATGCCAGGATTTTATGACGATCTTAGATTAAATTCATGTTTAGTCTAAATAAGAACCCTAAGTTGGTATATAAAGTTAGGAATATGGGGTTTTGAGATTTAGAAATAGAAAGAGGGAACATATACTTGGACTAATAAAACTATGATGATATCAAGGTTATTAAAGTTATGGAACTTGGAATCAGGACTTCCTTATAGATACCCTAAGTACAAGAGGTAAGTGGTTCATGCCCATGAGCATTTTAGTTTATGAAATCTAGTACATTTACATGCATCTTAAATGAACTTAATATCTAATATTCTAATCAAATATGCAGGCAAGATTTTCTATATTTATGATTGTGATATTTCACAGGCTCAATGTATTAATTAGAGATGTGTCATGAGATGGTAATGAATTAACAAGGATAGATGGTCAAATTACTCTCATGTTTCTTAATATTGTTCTATATGAATGTTTAAGACCACAAGCCAAGAAATACAAGTTAAGACTGAGATACATCCATGGTAATGCGATATAACCATGTGTTAAGATTTTTAAGTATGAACATACTATGGGGGTTCTCACTTCTATACATATAATTGAGTATTAAGATTTCAAGGAGAGACACGTTATCAAGATTTCTTATATATATTAAGATCTAAGAACTAAGGAGTTAATTAGATTTCATAGAATGAGCAACATCTAGAAGCAAAATACAAAGTGAGATTTGAAAGTATATAGACATGATCTATTTTCAATAGAAGGGCTCTATTAGAGTGTATTGTAATTTGAGTTTATGATAATAGATATAAGATTATGATGCATTAAGCTATGATTAAGTTCAAAGTACGATTTTATAAGATTCCTCTTGTAAGACTTAAGATTTAATACATAAGTTCATATGAAGACATTAAGATTCAAGGCATGATCTAATATAATGAGTTTTTATAGAGATTGAATCATCCTGCCAGATGGCATGTTTATATATATTCTATGCTTAAATTACTCTCACATACTTTAATAAGTTACTTTTTGTATCCTTAGGATTTATATATTTAGATCATATGCTCCTTCCTAAGCCTTGAGACTGATTTGTTATATTTAGTACCAATGAAGTCATACTATCAAATCAGAGATTCAAAATAAGGTTTACCCAAATAATGAGAATATGAGATATAGATTGAGACTTAGACTGCTCATTGTGCGAGTAGCTAATTTTTGAATAAAGATAATGATAAGGGTTTTAGACCCAATCTCAATTATGAAGTAATTGAGATCCATATTCACATTCAATTGTTGATTCAGTTTATCACTTAAGAATAAAAGATTCAGATTCAGATTTAGATTTAGAATCCAGTACATGCTCAGTACTTAGTAATCAATTTCAGATAAGTTCAGTTATTAGTATTCAGTTTTTATATAAGATAAGTTCAGATTCAGAATTCAGTAAAACAATCAGTATTAAGCTTTAGTTCAGATTAAGAATTAAGTAAGTTTATACTTAAGATAAATAAGTCGAAACTTTCACATAAGACATTATATGATAAGTCCTCATTCAGTAGTCCCGGGACGATTCAGAGGCATCTGTTGCCAATTCAGAGGAGTGTTTACTCTAATTCAGAGGTGTTGCGACACCAATTCAGGGTGTAGCCACACCAATTCAGAGACACCTCAATGTCATTCAGAGGTATATAGTGTCAATTCAGCGGTACCTTGGTACCGATTCAGGGCATAGATACGCCAATTCAGGAGGACTTATTGTATAATGGTGGCCACAATCAGATAAAAATTGTAAGTAAAAGATATCTTAGGCAAGAGCATGCCCATAATCTCATCCTATGATGAAAGGAAATTAGATAACTTAAATATGACCCATGCACTATGGTGCAGGTCTTGATATCCATGTACCAGGGTACATGTATCTAGAGAAAGATAATGTAGAAAGATAAGAATTCAGATTAAGTAATAAGAGATATTATGTTATAGATTTTACTCAAAGTTCGATGTTAGTTTTGTGTTTATAAAATCCAATTTCAATTATTTAGCAATGTATATTTTAGAATACTCATACCACTTACTCTAACGCCTATTATTTTCCCAATGCATGGCTGGGGACATGATGTCCATAGGTTTTGGAGCAATTGAAGAACAAAAGGACAAGCAAAAGACTAGGAGATGTCAAGCTCAGCCTAGTAGGGTGCCATTTACCTAGACGATCCAGAGTACTGACATATTTTATTATAATCTAATGGATGAACATGATGTAGTTTTATGTTGACAAGAACTATGTATGAATTATTTTCAAATATATGCAAAAGTGTTTTATTTACTTTAATTACAATGATAATCATGTCTGTGACACCCAAAAAAATGCTACCGCTCATGTGATATAAAAATCAGAGTGTTACAGTAGATGGAGAGAGGATGTGATAAATACAAAAAGAGAAGTAGTGGATGGAGAGAGAAGGTGTACTAAATATAAAGAGAGAAGTAGTAGACGGAGCGAGAGAGAGCGACATAACCATTCAGGCACAATTAGCATTGTGCATGTATAATGCATCTATTGTAACACATATAAATTAACAATATTTAATCCAAAAATACGTATTATATTTATAGGCTTTGTGTATAAATATTTTTTGCATTAAAAATGCTCACTATCTGATGTATAAATATGTAAAACATAAGTATTATATAAAAATATAAATACAACTTATAAAAAATGATGTATATATATATATATATATATAGAGAGAGAGAGAGAGAGAGTCAGGCTAGAATACACTCGAGTGTATCCGGAGCGGAATACACTCAAGTAGTTTTTCATGATGCAATATATTTTTTAAAAATCTAATCCATTGATCTTGTTAAACATCTCATGGACAACTCATACGCAAAATTTGAGCACATTTGGATATGTATAGCCCATGTTATGAAGACCGCAAAAATTATGCATTTCAAATTAGTTTCACGTGTCGATTTTGTTGCCCTTGGATGAGTGACTTACAGTCATCCAAATAGGCTCAAAATTTGTATGTAGCGTAGTTATATGACGGTGAAGATCAACGGTTTACATTTTGTAAAAAATAGCCTTCATATGAAAATACACTTGAGTGTATTCGTGCGATCTGTACACTCGAGTGTATTCTAGCCTGACTCTCTCTCTCTCTCTCTCTCTATATATATATATATATATATATATATATATAACGATATTTAATAATTATATTGGTACGCTTTTAATTTAAAGTTGGTAGTGTTCTTAATAACTTTTATCACTAATAACAACTGTTTGTATATTTTTTATTCTTTTATTCATCTTGTAACTTTTCGACTTCTGACATTGTATCAAAATTTTCTTTACTAAACAGTTGTTTTGTATTATGTTTTTATTTTGATTGAAATTTAATTGTAAATTCTGATGGAAGAAGTATGCTCTATACTACGCATGCATTGAAATGTTTATCACCACACTACCGGCAGCGACGACGACGTATATGTGTATAACTTACGTGCCGACAGAGCTTACATGCCGGAAATGTATACGAGGCTCGGGCGGCTAGACTAGCTGCGGCGGAATTGAATATGAAAACAGACACACAATACACCATAGTCTATTGATCTGAGTAAGATAACATGTGTATCCATCTACATCACTGACCCACGCTGGTCGTCTCCAGCCCATCGTTACGTACCGAGGGAAGCTTCTTGCTATACGCCCGTCCACCTAGCTAGGTGGCGGGTTCCCCGGAATGGTTGCAGCAAAGCTCCAATCCAGACCGGGGGCGGCTTGGACTGCTATTAGTTAGATACGTCATGGCGGTCGCCTTGGGAAAATTCTCAGGAACTGTCCTGCGGCCTGTGGGTAAATAATTGCGGTCGACCTGTGGAGTTGTGGTTGGTGGGAGACACGAGTGATGCGGACAGGGTTACGCAATAACACTTGGAAGACTGCCGGTTCTCCTGCACGAGTGAGAGAACATCAGGATGACGGGGCCCTCAATTAAACTTTCCGTTAGTGATGTTCTTTTCGCTTCCTTCCATCTTGATCGTCACTTGGAGAGAAACATAACACTCGGGTGAGGTTTGATGTATATAGTTAGTTTATGGATCGGGTGAGGTTAGGATAGTCATAATATAGTGTTTTCAATAGCAGCACGTGACCGGCCTCTTTCTTTAATGGATTAGTAGGCAAGTCATGCATAATTCTCAATTGAATTGGTTAAACTATATGGAGTCATACAAATTATGAGAATTCAGGCTGGATCAAACAAACCACTGAGGACGTCAAAGTCTGAAGAAAAACAATAATATAACTACTGCGAATTACAACCTACGAGGAAGACCCAATCCCCATAGTAAGTCCATATAACTAACTTCACCTTTCCTGGCTAGTTGATGACAAATGCTGGAATGGATGAAGTACGAACAACTTTTAGAGGCATTCGCATGTGTTCCAGGTCATTTGTGTTGTGATAATCGAGTTTAAAGATGCCTTTTTTTTAACTTTGTGGTTTTGGTGGAATTAAAGTATAGATATATTAGGAACTGGTTGACGATTGCTAGTAGGAGAGAAACCTGGTTTATGACTCATAAATGATATGATATTCTTAATTGTCCACAAGACATATCGATTCTTGAGGATACATAAAAAGATGAACATGTGATGAAGTGTATTTTGCTCACTCTTGTTCAATTTCCTATCTTGCAAATCATATACTTCACATCGTCGTTATGTTGGATCCCGACTCTTTTTATGACTTGAAGAGACTAATATGAGACACAGGTCCAGATTTTGAAATTTTTGAACATTGCATAAGATAAAGAGAAATATTGGAAGAAATCGTACTAAATACCACTTTTTATGTGATATCATCTAATCCCTAGCCTTGACGTATCCATACCTAGACCCGAGTCTAGGCGAGACTACTTCTAGGGGTGTCAACTTCCCCGCCAGGATATACGGAAGAGACAACACACAATGGTCTTTTGTTTAACCTCCCCAACACTCTCTTACCTGATCCTCATAAACCTGGCCTACCCACTCTAATTTTCTCCCCTATACCCTACAAACCCTAACAATTACTCCTCGGTGACCATTGTTGGAATGCTCGAATCTACACAATCTGGACATGTGTATAGTTGATCTCGGTGTCACCCTACTTAGTTAAACTCCCACGTATAACTTTTGAAACCATGGTTATGGATGTTGCTAGGATAAAATATGGATTGTGACTCTTCCAATTTCCCCAACACTACACATAATATGGAATCTTTAACTTTCATGATAAGAACATCTAGAGTGATGCATGGGGACAAACAAAAGATAGATCTTACATGTATCATGAGTGGCAATCACATATACATTTGGATTTTGACTCAATTTATTGTTGTACTTACCGATGGAGATCTCAGTTTTATCCCTCAGTCACAAATTCATGTATAGTAAGGAATGTACATAGTTCTTTCTCCTTCAATTAATTTTTCTCAAATTTTAGGATCATTTCATTGACATCTCCCTACATTTATTGATTTAACTAACCTGACAAATTGACCATGTATTCGCTTGATCTAATGGTTTTCTGATCTGGATTGGACGATTGGGTTTTCTGTGCAAGATTGGGTTTTCCCCAAATCATTGGTGGAGTCAAAACTCCATTAAACTAGTATATCTATCCCTCCCTAGTGCCTATATAAGGGAGCTTGAGGGTTCCTGAGAGAAATACAAAAAATAGAGGGTTTTCAAATGGTTTCCTTCTAACTTTCAACTACTTGAGATCTAGCCATCTACCCTCTTCTTCGTGCCAACCCCTTCCTGTATGCATATCCGGCAACCAACGTTGGAGGATGCAGAGTTGAAGCCAAGTTCTATCTGTACCCTGAATCTTAGATGATCGGTGTACCCTTGCAACCTTAAACTCGATGGGAGTCATAGAAGGTGGTTCCATGGCATGGATCTCGGCTAGGGAGGTAGTGGAGAAGGAGCCTCAATAGGGCTCTGTTCCACCCATAGAAATAGAGTCGTGGGTGTTGCCTTCCACAGAAGATACGACCCAGACGCCATCAGGAGATGGACCAAGTCCTCAATCAATTGAACTGCGGCTCAACAAGGAGTGACCGCCAGTTCGAGTCTCAATAGGACTAATGGGTGCGGGACCCACCCTTCCAATGCAGCCTTCAATTGGAGGATTGCGGGCCAATGGGGAGGCACCACTTGGCCCTATATTAAGGTATAATTGTTTAATTTATTGTAATCACAGAGGGTGATATAATTATCAAAATATAGTGATATTATATATCAAAATGATAAGAAAAATGAGAGGAACACAAATAAAAATATAGTTCCTAAATATGCTTCTAGTACAAAAAGTACATAAAGTTAGCATCGTTAATGGGTTAAATGTATAAGAACCTTAAGTTTTAGGTTTTGATTATTCTAATGTGTCCAGTTGATGTTGATAATGAACGATTGATCTTTTGTGGATAAAAAGAGGAACTTATAACTTATGAGAACTTAACAACCCACAATTTAATGAATTAGGGGTTCCTTTAGACTAAAAGTGCAATTAATGATAAGATTAGGGTTTATTAAACCAAAAGACATGAAAAGTGATAATTAGGGTTTAGGAAGCCAAAGGCCTAATGAAACCCTAACTTGATACCCAAGTCAGTCTTAGTGATAAATTTGGATGGAAAAATGATCCATGGGTGTTATGCTTAAACTTTTAGGATAATTGCTTGGTTGCTTGTTTGGTTATTCCTTATTGCTCTTTCTTGGATAACAAGTTACTTATGAAACAGGTGCGTGGCTACACCTATGACTAACTGCATTAGTTTCACGACATTTTATTCAAATTTTTCTGATTGATTGAAATTAAATGCTTGCATGTCTATTTATTTCCTGCAATCTATAAAGTCACTATGGATATCACAATTTTGTGCTTATAACTTGCTTGAATCCTACATACCAACTCTAAAGGGTAGAGAATGGAAAAAAATGTAAAGTCATGGTGATGACTAAAGACCAAGCCTTAGATTGGGAAGGTCAGATGTGGTCATGCCCCAAATTGGGAAGACATGTCACCTAACTCTAGATTACGAGGTGACTAACATGGCACCTAGATCTAGATTGAGAGGTGGGCTATAGTCCATTATAGGAACAAAAGCCTAAGAGAGAGTATCATAGAGATTGAATAAAAATGGATTTGGAAGTTATGAAGAAAAGGATAATTTTGATTCGATATCAATAATTTTTGTGATTATGTTGTTACACCTAGATGCAATCTTTTGCTTCTCCCACATACTATAACTTTTATACTGTCTGACTATTTTTTTTTGTCAGTGTTTTACGATAATTTGCTATTCTGCAACTACGATGAAAACTGATATCTAGGAAAAGAAGGCATAAAAAAAGATAGTAATGTAATTATGGAGGTTATAGTTAGCTAGTATTTATTTTCATGTTGCAACATTAGAAATCCAGATCATGTAATTCCTTAGTGAAAAATGTAATATTTGTCTTGTACCAAACTCTTTTGATTAGTGAAATTTATTAACTATTTTTGGTTATTTGCTAAACCTTCGATCCTATAATGAAGATGATGACCCTTGCCCTCTAGGTCCTCCTGAATAGGGAATAACAGGGGGAGGGGTTCATTACATTTAGTATCAGAGTTGGTTTACCATTTAACCTCTAATAATTATTAATGTTTAAGAACTTTTGTAGAGCCTCAAGGGAATTGTTAGAGTGTTTTTCAAAGATGATGGTGTCCAGAAAGGACCACAATCTAGGGGCTGGAAATATTTTCCTCTGCACCATTAGTCAGCTTATGAGGACTCCCAGATCGTGCATCCAGCCTGGGTAAAGTTAGAGGACTTTAATTGAAATAACATACCTCTAGGATTTCTCATCTAATTTCATCACTTCTCCACCTCCCTTCACTCCCTTAACCCTAGGTACTTTTATATGCTCTCTTTATCCCTTTTGAGTACTAGGGTTATGGATATTAGGGATTAAGGCATCCCTGCCCAATATTAAAAGTGGACATAATTATAAAGAGAAAATGTATTATGTGTTTCTATCCTATAAAGGTAAACCCTATATGGTACTAGGGCTGGTTAGGAAAATAACCTCAGTGGGTCAAGAGAATCTCAAAACCTAAGGTACATGTTGTAGTCTCTAACCTCAATCGAAACCTTAATCATAGGGTATGAGCAAAGCAAGAGAAAAATAATAGTGCCACCCTAATAAACGTTAAGCAGAGGATAGAGAAAGAGAGAACCTAATGAGTTGAATACCATAGTTTGTCCATGCATGCAAGTAAGTGGAATAAGGGTTGCATGATACATGTGAAGGACTTAGATATACTTGTGAAGCATAGAAATAAGTGGTTGTATAACCCTTTGTGCAAGTTTTTGGTGTCCCAACCTAGGGTGGGTCAACCCAAGAGTGGAGAAAAGATCTATGATGGAGTTAAACCCTAAGACCAGTCTATGAATAAAACTCATTTAGGTAGGAACCCTAATAGGAAATACATCTCCACATCAGTACGAGCAAGTAGAAGTTAGGGGCATCAAGAGGAGTTTTGTTTTAGATTAGATGCCCACATACTTGGTTGGATACATGATAGATGAAATATATGAGATGATTTTAGTACTATGAGATGAGTTAGTACTGTTTATGATGACCTCGGTGAAAATTGATAATTTGACTTTAGTTTTGAAATTTGCAATAAGATTTGATAATACAAGTGTATGTGTGCTTCTATGATAAGATAAGATATGTGAGGATATAATGTGAATTGATAGGAGCCTCAAACTCTTCTACAAAAGGGGACCCCTAGTGTTAGTACTAGTTATAAGGTTAACTCTGGGAGGGAGTGAGACCTAGAGGGAGTCAGGAACCTAGACTCCAAGACATGATGAATTACAAGAAATATTTGTATGATATGTCCTAAGCTAGACTACCCTGAGTGGATGAGTTGATTTGCTACATGCATGATCACTAGAGGCTTGTAGTACCTTAGATGTCCCTAGAGGGACCAAACCCTAGAGATGGAGAAAGAGGCTTCTTGCATATGTGTGTATATGGTATGAGTTCCTATCATCTAGGTGAGGAAGAGGGAGTCCCAAAGATCATGCAGAGGTAAGGAACGATAATATGTTGAAGCCTCGTACTCGTGATGGGTAGTCCCTATGTGGTACCCTAAGGATTGTTTAGATGAAAGATAAAAAGTTGAACAAGGATATTTTTTGAGTAGGAATCTAAGGATAAAATGTCGTATCATGTTTTGAGTGGCTAGGTCATGTAGCATGAATGACCAATGCAAAAGAGGTAGAAGTCCCTAAACCAAAGACGAAGAATGGTGGTATCTTGTGCATATAATACTCATAGAGTTGAGTGATCTCATCGAGGTTGAGCTCGACACCTCCCTCAATCATTGGGTTAAGGGAAACCCCACTAGGATTTTGATATTTTCTGATGAGCCTCTCATACAAGTTGGTTTAACACCACCATACTATCATATATCCAACCCAAGAGGAGTTACCTATAAGTGCTAATATATAAGCACAACAATCCAACTCTTGAATGGTAACTCACGTGGTAAAATAAGATAGCCCCCAGGTTGAAAATGCTAGTTTTATCTTGTCCTAGGATAAGATCTTCCCTAAAAGGGTGAATTCACAAATTAGGTTAAGAATTGAGGTAACATTAAATGCCAGAGATTAAGGGAGTAAAGAACAAAAGCACATGGATTGAGTATGATTCTTTGGACCCATATATGACCACCTCTAAGGGACATGAAAAAAAAGTCACTATGGAAGTGAACAATAGAATGTGGCCATGCCCATATGGGTAGGTCGCTATGATCCCAATGAAGGGACATAAAGAAAATAATGGGTTCCCCAAGAGATGAAGGAAACTTGGGTGAAAGAATTATAAAGAATATAATGTGCTCAGATATTATCAAAGAAACCTCAAAGGTATGATACAATAAAATAAAGTTATGACATCACAATAGGACCCTAAGTCAATCCTAAGGTCAAATAGGGATGAGATCAATCGGAGTAGGATTCAATTTCTCCCTGCATGCATAGGACCATATGGTCGGGAGGTAACAACTATGTTTTCCCTAGACCCATGGGTGAGGAGATTTTCCACCTTCATGAGTTCATGGGGCCCAAGGGGTAAATGTGAGAGGCACTCCCTAGATGCATATGGGTGAGATTACACCAAGACTACCAACATCCTAGAGACCTTTAGGGAATGACTAAGGATCATAAATATGAGTTATGATAAGACTCAAGGATTATGAGGAAAGTTTTTGCTACATGTGTGCATAGAATTAAGGGAATGGTGGTATGTGGAAAATGATTCAACTTGAATATGAAATTAAAGTGGTATGTGATGCACTGTCTCTACTCTTAGAATGGGATGAATTTTGTTTTTGGATTGTAGCCAAATACTTATTTCATCTCATTATGAGTGTGAGAGATTAGGCAAACACATGCCATATTAGGAATGGAAGTGATATGAGGTATAAATTCTTAGGTTGAAATCCTTTTAGGATTACTGAGAATTTGAGGAATTACCACACTCTTAGGAAGGAATATTGAATAAATTATTTTGAAACCAAGGTGAACAAGGTAATTTCCAAACTAAGATTTCAAATGAGGATACCATTATCAATTGGAATTTGAATTATATAGGTGTAAGACTAAATCTAGTGATCAAAATGATGGATGTAAGAGTTGAGGTACCAAATAAGGTAAACAGAGTATGACTTGTTTACCAAGCTTGTAACAACACAGTTAAATGACCCAGAGTTAGATGAAACTGGGTGTGAATGGTGAAATCCAATATGAAAGTTTCATTTGAGTTCTTGAGGATTTTCCCTTAAGGACTCATATCCTACAAAAGGCTCATGGTTCTACGTATACAGTACACCCTGGCACAACGAAGATGTTTAATGACTTACAATGATACTTTTGGTAGCCTGGAGTGAAGAGAGACATAGCAACATATGTATCCAGTTGTCTCACATGTCAGATGGTGAAGGATGAATACCAACGACCCGATGGATTACTGCAACCAATAATCCTAAGAGGAAATGAGACCAAAACACTGTGGATTTTGTGGTGGGTCTCACCATGATAAAGAGAAGTCATAATGCAATATGGGTTGTGGTGGAAAGCCTAACCAAGTCAACACACCTCCTTGCTTCAAAGATTACTGCTAAGGGGTCAAGCCTAGATGAACTATATGTTAGGGAAATAGTTCTCCTGCATGGTGTTACAAGTTCAATTATTTCTGACCGTGACCCTAACTTCAGTTCGAAGTTATAGAAGCAAGTGCATGAGGAACTAGTTACAAGGTTGAAATTTAGCACAACCTATAATCCCAAATTGATGGACATTGAGAAAGGAAAATACAAACTTTAGAAGACCTATTGAGAGAATGTGTGCTCAATTGGGATGGATCATGGGAGAAATACTTGCCCTTAAGTGAGTTTGCTTATAATAATAGTTACCAAGTCAGTATCAGGTAGCCTCCATACGAAGCTCTTTCTGGGATGTCGTGTTGCTCATCGATTCACTAGGATGTGTTGGATAAATTGGACATTATGATAAATCCCTTTGTTTCGATGATGACAAACATTTCATTCTTGTTGATCTAACGTGCTACTTGAGTGTTGCAGGAATAAGGTGGATGACAAAGCTCTAGGGAATCTATATGCTTGAATGATTGTAAATGTCATGAAATGTAATCAATTGTAAACTTGTACAAATATATAATGTACAAGTACTTAGACTTCATGTAAATCAAGAGTTAGATCTTCCCTAGCTAAACACCACACTTAGTTAGGTCATCCCCTTCAATAGTGTCACATATGCACACTCATACACACACTCAGTGCCTAAATTGAAAGATTGAAACAGGGTCAATCTCGGTCAACAAACTCCTCGACCGAGACACTCTCGGTCGACAAACTTCTCGACTGAGAAAGACCCAAGTAGCCGTTACAAATATCTGACAAGGTAGTTGGCATTTGAAGATGAACGTTGATCCAGAGAGCCTGTCGGTCGGCAAAACTTCGACCGAGGAGGTATCTCGGTCGACAATTTCTCGACCGAGATGGACTCTGACAGTAACTGCAGAATAAAGAAACTAGCCGTTACTAATGCAACTAACTTATACCTAACAGCTAGTTACACACTTAGAACTCCCTAGAAAGTGTCTAGAACGTCCTTAAGCATTCATAGTCCATTCCTATAAATAGGACATGCCTTAGGACACCTAAACACACCTAAGATACACTTGTGATACACTTGAGAATACACTTACAATTGGCAATTTGTTTTGAGAAATTGAGCAACACTTGCATTGGCGATTCCTCTACTTGCTCTAATTTCGTGTCCTATAGGCTAGTATCTCCTATCCACTGAAATCACACTTCCATACACATTGGTTAGGAGATCTACACGCTTGATATAGGCAAATCAAGCCTTGTGCTTCAAAGGATAAGTTGTAATTTCTATTTTCCTTCTTGTTCCTTTTATTCTTTGTATTCTCCTTGCTACTCCTAGGGTTGGAGGCAGCGGATTGGAGAAGGTTCTTCTCGGAGGAGAAGGTGGACTTCAAGCTACTTCAAGAAGGCTATTGCAACGGGAAGCTACTTCAAGAAGGCTATTGCAATGGGAAGCTACTTCAAGAAGGCTATTGCAACGGGAAGCTACTTCAGGAGGAAGGCTGCTTCAAGGTTGGTGCAATTACTTCTAGGTGAAGGTTGCTTCAAGGTTGGTGAAATTACTTCAAGGTGAAGGCTGCTTGAAGGGTTTAGGGAGAGAATTGTAATTTTATGTAAAGTCCTTGCGAGGTAATAAAATTAAATTCTTTCCAAATCCCGGTTGGGTAAGCAACCGGGTAGTGGACTGACTACCTTAGTATATGCTAAGGTAGGAACCACTCTAAATCCTTGTCCCCTTATCCAATATTCTTGTGGTTGGTTGTTTGAGTTAAAAAAATTGTTAAAATATCTTTAAAACTCTATTCACCCCCCTCTAGTGTTTTTTCAATTGGTATCAGAGCAGGCTTCAAGGAACCTTAACAAGGTCTTGAAGAATGGGTGACGGGGTGCTTAATAACCTTAACCTTGAAGGACACTTGTTGCTAGACCTCCAGCGTTTGATGGAACAAACTACACATATTGGATGCAGTTCTACTTCCAAGGCATCAATTGGGACTTATGGAGGATGGTGTCAACCCCATATGAGCTTCATCAAACACAATATGCAGAGTGGGATGCAAATACGGTAAAGTCGGCTCAAATGAATGCCAAAGCTGTAAGCATTTTATATTGTTCAATTTCAGTAGGAGAATTTAATAGAATATCAAACTGTGACACAACCTATGACATTTGGCATAGACTGTCTATAACTTATGAAGGTACGGTTCAAGTTAAGAACTCTAAGATTAGTATGCTTAAACAAAAGTTTGAACACTTTCATATGGATCCGAATGAATCCATTAGTGAAATGTTTGCAAAATTCTCTTCTATTGTTAATGGTTTGATTGCCTTAGGAAAAACTGTTCTTGAAGAAGATCAGGTATCAAAGGTACTTCGATCACTTCCTCCCAAATACAAGCCCAAGGTGACAGCCATTGAAGAAGCTAATGATCTCACTAAACTGAAAATGGAGCAACTCATTGGCAATCTAGAAGCTCATGAGGCAACTTTAGAAGAGGAAGAAAGAAGAGAACGTGAACGTCAACAAGGGAAAAAGAAGGACATTGCATTCAAAGCATCAACCAAGGACAATCATGACACAAGTGAAGATGATAGTGAAGAAGAAACTCTCATTGTAAATGGTAAGAAATATAAAAGTTTTAAAACTAATAAAACTTCTAGTGTTTCTTCTTCCAGGTGCTTTGAATGTGGCAAAAAGGGACACATGAAAGGTGATTGTTCAAAACTCAAGAAAGGGAAGAAATCATCTCACAAAAAGAAAGAAAGAGCATATAAAGCTGCATGGGATGATTCAAGTGATGATAGTGATGATGGAAAGAAGAAGTAGAATGCCTCATTGCTACAACAAATGAAGAAGAAGAAGAGGTAAGTATTTTTGATCTACCAAAAGAAGATTTAATTGCTATCCTTCAAGATACTCATGAGAAATATATTGAGTGCAAGAAGAAACTTAAGAAATCAAATAAAGTAAATAATGATTTAAATGTTAAACTTCTTGCTCTTGCATCTGAAAATGAAGATCTCAAAAAGGCAAATGAACATTATGATCTTAAGTTAAAATCTGTAGAAGCTGATTACAATCTTCTTTCCTTAGAAAAGTTAAACTTGCAAACTCAAGTGAATGATCTTCAGAAACAACCTATTCTATGTTCACATTTAGATTATGATGAGGTTGTCAAAGAAAGAAACTCTCTAGTATCTGATTTAGATCAAGCAAAGAAAGATATAAACAAGAAGATGGATGATATTGTTAAGTTACAAAGAAATATAAATGAGTTAAGAGGAAATGACATGCTTGAAAATATTCTGAAAATTTCCTCTAGTTATAATGGAAGAAGAGGATTAGGATATGATCCAAAGAGAAATAAACCCAAAAGAGCTAAAGCATCCAAGACTAAGATTATGTTTGTACCTAGGAACACAATTCCTAGAAAGAGAAATGAAGTTGACTCTATTAGTTGTCATTATTGCATGCATCTTGGACATTATTCATTTTCATGCCCATATAAGAAAAAGAATGATGATTTAGCTTGGATTCCTAAAACTCAGTAGCTCAAAACTAACTAGTTGAGATTTGACCTAAACTGATTCTTGATATACAAATGTCATATCTCAACACAATCGAGCTCTAACTTGCATAATCTTATTTTGCTTGAAATCAATTAACAGTTCTGAAAACATTCCAGAAACTTTGTCGGTCGAGAATTTGTCGACCGAGTGAACATTCGGTCGAGAAATTGTCAACCAAGCAGGTCACTGATTTCCAGTCTGCTGTAAAATTGCTGAATTTGTTTTGTAATTAATCAAATTGCTATCTATTTGTGGTTAATGACTGTTTGTACATGCAAAACAAAGTATAAATTCCGGAAATCATCCTTGAAAACTTATATGAGATTAATTTGGTTTATTATCAAAATGATTTAAGTTAAAACTAAAAATTTTGAATCATGTTGATTTAAGTCAAATTACTGCCTTCATGGTCTGTTCTAAGTATTCTTTGATTTATTCACATAGAAACCATAATATGCTTTCTACATTTCATTATTCAAATTTCTATATATAAAGTTGATGCTTGTTGCATGAATGATCCTTGATGATACATAGGCAAGCAAAATGATTTGTTGGTAATATGTTGTTTTAATGCTTGCAACACATAAGATAAAAATTTCTCAATTGGTATCTTTAAAGACTTGAGATATTAATCGTGTTTTCATTTTTAAGAATCTTATAAGGGTACAAGAAGATTTTGATATTTATGTACCTACAACAAAGTTTATATAAATATTCTAGGAAAATCAAGGACAAATGTTTTCATATTGAGTATTATTTAAAATGCTTCAAATTGATATCTAATCAAATTACATGCAGATATTATACTTCATATATGAGTGTTCAATTTGGAAATCTGCAAATATTGCCTCTTGGTTGAAATGAAATTTGACCAAGGGGCGCTATGGTCGAAGTCAAGGTCGACCTAAAATAAGCTTTGACAAAATGCTTATTTGGACATCATTTTATTGTACATAATCTTAGTATACTTTTGATAAAGGTCAAAATAAAAAATTTAAAATCATTTGTGATCTTAGAAGCCTTAAATTGCTTTAATGGTAAGATTAAGGGGGAGCTCATAGAAACAAATTTGATTATTTGATTAAGAAGCTTACAAAAACATTGTAAACATCATTTGGATCTTGTTACGACCTTAGTATTTTTACTCTTGGTTATGAAGAAATCTATGAATTTCATAAAAATGATATATATTGTTCTTAAAGGAACTCTCTAAACAAATCAGGGCTTAACATCCCATGCATTTGGTTAGAGACATTTTTATGTACTCTAAGATTAAAGGACTCTTATTTCATTTTTAGGGCTTAACATCCCTTGTAAAAAGGGTGAGAAATCAATACATATGCCATGAACCTAACAGGATGTTATATCATTTCAAGGCTTAACATCCTTTGCAAATGATTGAGAAACAAATTGTGGCTAAATTAGACCCCAAAAAAAATTTAAATCCATGTTCCTAATAGAATATCTATCTAAGGGGGAGCATAGTATAAAATTAAGGGGGAGAAGAAATATAAAATATTAAACTTGGATATCTTTTTGAAATGACAAAGGGGGAGAAAGAATATAAAATCAAAAATATAAATGAGTTTCATAACATCTTGGCCAGCACTCACTTGCAAAACAAGAATGGCTACAAAAGGTAATCTTCAGGTATGAAACTCACATGCTTTATATTTCCTTATTTCATATTTAGGAAATGTTTGTCATCTTCAAAAAGGGGGAGATTGTTGGATAAATTGGACATTATGATAAATCCCTTTGTTTCGATGATGAAAAACATTTCATTCTTGTTGATCTAACGTGCTACTTGAGTGTTGCAGGAATAAGGTGGATGACAAAGCTCTAGGGAATCTATATGCTTGAATGATTGTAAATGTCATGAAATGTAATCAATTGTAAACTTGTACAAATATATAATGTACAAGTACTTAGACTTCATGTAAATTAAGAGTTAGATCTTCCCTAGCTAAACACCACACTTAGTTAGGTCATCCCCATCAATAGTGTCACATATGCACACTCATACACACACTCAGTGCCTAAATTGAAAGATTGAAATAGGGTCAATCTCGGTCGACAAACTCCTCGACCGATACACTCTCGGTCGACAAACTTCTCGACCGAGAAAGACCCAAGTAGCCGTTAGACACATCTGACAAGGTAGTTGGCAGTTGAAGATGAACGTTGATCCAGAGAGCCTGTCGGTTGACAAAACTTCGACCGAGGAGGTATCTCGGTCGACAATTTCTCGACCGAGATGGACTCTGACAGCAACTGCAGAATAAAGAAACTAGCCGTTACTAATGCAACTAACTTATACCTAACAGCTAGTTAAGCACTTAGAACTCCCTAGAAAGTGTCTAGAACGTCCTTAAGCATTCATAGGCCATTCCTATAAATAGGACATGCCTTAGGACACCTAAACACACCTAAGCTACACTTCTGATACACTTGAGCATACACTTACAATTGGCAATCTGTTTTGAGAAATTGAGCAACACTTGCATTGGCGATTCCTCTACTTGCTCTAATTTCGTGTCCTATAGGCTAGTATCTCCTATCCACTGAAATCACACTTCCATACACATTGGTTAGGAGATCTACATGCTTGATATAGGCAAATCAAGCCTTGTGCTTCAAAGGATAAGTTGTAATTTCTATTTTCCTTCTTGTTCCTTTTATTCTTTGTATTCTCCTTGCTACTCCAAGGGTTGGAGGCAGCGGATTGGAGAAGGTTCTTCTCGGAGGAGAAGGTGGACTTCAAGCTACTTCAAGAAGGCTATTGCAACGGGAAGCTACTTCAGGAGGAAGGCTGCTTCAAGGTTGGTGCAATTACTTCAAGGTGAAGGCTGCTTGAAGGGTTTAGGGAGAGAATTGTAATTTTATGTAAAGTCCTTGCGAGGTAATAAAATTAAATTCTTTCCAAATCCCGGTTGGGTAAGCAACCGGGTAGTGGACTGACTACCTTAGTATATGCTAAGGTAGGAACCACTCTAAATCCTTGTCCCCTTGTCCAATATTCTTGTGGTTGGTTGTTTGAGTTAAAAAAATTGTTAAAATATCTTTAAAACTCTATTCACCCCCCCTCTAGTGTTTTTTCAGGATGATGTCAGTGAGAGGACCTTGTTGAGGTCAAAAGAACTATAGTTGTATGCAAATAAAGTCGCTTTGATCAAGAAAAGACTAAAGAGAGCCCAAGATCAACAGAAGTCGTGTGTTGATGTGAAGCGGATGAATTGCACTTCATTGCGGGTGTACATGTGTTTCCGAAAATTCCTCCCCAATATGTGGGACTATTTGAGATCCTAGAATGAATTGATGAATCTCTTATCATTTAGCCTTACCCCCTCAATATAGTATGGATGAATGATATGTTCCATGTATCCGATCTAATGCGCTATGTGAAAGATCCTAGTCATGTGTTGAGCATATAACCTATTAAACTCCAAGGGTAAGTCACTTGTGAGGGTACTAGATACCAAGGTGAAAGAGCTCAGGAATAAAAATATAGAAATGGTAAAGGTTCTTTGGAAGCACCATGGAGTGGATGAAGCCACATGACAACAAAAGATAAACATGGAAAAGTCCCATCCTGAATTGTTTGTACGAATACTCGAATGTGAGGATTTTTCACAAGTATCTATATAATTGAAATGGAATTATTTCAATGAAAAGGAAATATTGGAAATATGTTATGCCTTGTTTTTAAAGTATGGCTTTCTTTTGAAAAATTATCCTTTGTTTTGAATTTCATGGTTTATAATGTTTTTCTAATACAATAATGGGTATAAGGGAAAAGAATGAGAAGAAAATATGATAATAAGCAAAAAAGCAAAAGAAAGATAATAAAAAGTGTAATTGTGGGAATTGTGTGGTATTCTCTAGGACGTGGTATGGATGGCCACTAGTAATGGGATTTTGGTTTCACATAGTTTCTAATAACGAGAGTAATTAAAATAAAGGAAATAGAAAAGAAGGAAAGAGAAAAGGATGTGTTCAAATGTTTGAAATATGCTTAATAATGGATATAAAGGGGAGACTTTGAGACAAAGAAAGTGTCTCTTAGTTTTTTATTTTGGTATCCAATATATTCCACTCCTAGATATAATTTCTAGAGACGTCCCTTTAACATTTGGGAGGAAAGGGAGTTTCCATGTGGTGTAGATAATTAATTTAAGGATTTGCAAAATAAGAAAGATTCAACTATTTAACTTATGCCAATAAATCCCATAAAATAGATAGAGGTGGGGAAATACTTTAAAGAGTTTCCTACCAAGTTTCAAAGAAAAAGGATGTTTCTAGTGGTCTAAAGAAATTTGCAAAGATAAAAGGATTTACTTGAAATTAATGAATTATATGCCTTTTTAAGAGAGAGAAAAGGGGGCATCAAGAAGTATATTTTTGACACCAAATCTTTCCCACACTAAAATTTAACCATTATAAACTTCTCTTTAAATTTTGGATTTATTTGGATAAAAGGAGAGAGAGTTATGGATTTTATAAGGATTCCTTAAAATGAAAGGTTAATTGATAAATCGATTATATCTGTCACATTTAATGTGACCAGAACCTTGCCATGTATGTCACTTGACCTGATGGCCATCTGATCTAGATCGGAAGATGGTTGGGCCATCTTCTACCTTACAGCCAATGTGGAAACCGGCTACAGTACCTCTCTCACCTGCTCCTAGTTTTCTTCCTCTCTGGTCTGCAAAAAATCTAAAACAAGTCCCATCAGATTCATGAGACCAAATTGGATCTACCTACCCCCGCTTTTCCCAATTTTTGTGCAAGATTAGGTTTTCCCCAAATCATTGATGGAGTCAAAACTCCATCAAAACAATATATCTATCCCTCCCTAGTGCCTATATAAAGGGTCTCGAGGGTGCCCGACGGAAATAAAGCAAAGAGTGGGTCATCTTGGTTTCCTTCTGACTTTCGACTTCTTGAGATCTAGACCTTTACTCGCTTCTTCATGCCACATATATACATCTCTGACAACCAACGTTGGAGGATGCCAAACCGATGCCAAGTGCTATCTGTGCCCTAAATCTTAGCTGATCGGTCTGCCCTTGCAACCTCTGAGTCAATGGGAGTCACATAAGGTGGTGCCATGGTGTGGAACTCGGTCGGGGAGGCAGTATAGAAGGATCCTCGATGGGACTCTATTCCGCCCACAGAAATAGAATCATAGGTGTTGCCTTCCATGAAAGATACAACCCAAATTCCATTAGGCTATGAACCGGGTCCTCAATCAATTGAATCGCAACTCAACCAAGAGTGACCTCCGGTTCGGGGCTCAGCATGACTAATGGGTGAAGGACCCAACCTTCCCACGCAACCTTCAGTTAGAGGATTGCAGGCCAATGTGGAGGCACCACTTGGCCCTATATTAAGGTATAGTTGTTTAATTTGTTGTGATCATAGAGCATGCCAACATTATCAAAATATAGTTACATTATATATTAAAATGATCAGAAAAAAAGAAGAAGTCAAATAAAATATAATTGAGACCTAAATCTGATTTTAGTACAAAAATTACCTTAAGTTAGCATCTTTAATGGTTTAAATGTATAAGAACCCTAACTTTTAGGTTTTGATGAGTCTAATGTGTCCAAATGATATCAATGATTGACCTTTTGTGGATAAAAAGAGCAACTTAGAACTTATGCAAACTTTACAACCTATAGTTTGATGAATTAGGGTTTCCTTGAGATTAAAAGTGCAATTAATGATAATATTAGGGTTTGTCAACCAAAGGACATGAAAAGTGATAATTAGGGTTTAGAAAGCCAAAACCATAATGAAACGCTAACTTGATACCCAAGTCAATCTTAGTGATAAATTTGGATAGAATAACAATCCATGAGTGTTATGATTTAACTTTTAGGATAATTTCTTGGTTGCTTTTTGGGTTATTGTTGATTGCTCTTGCTTGGACATCATGTTACTTCTGAAATAGATATGTGGTTACGCTTATGAATAACTACAATAGTTTCATGGTGTTTTACTGAGATTTGTTAGATTGCTTGAATTCAATGCTTGCATGTCTATTTAATTCCTGCAATCTATAAAGCCACTATGGCTATCACAATTTATGCTTATAACTTGCTCCAACCCACATACCAACTATGGAGGATTGAGAATAGAAAGAAATGCAAAGACATGGTGATGACTAAAGACCAGGCCCCAGATTGGGAGGTCAAATGTGGTCATGCCCCATATTGGGAAGACATGGCACCTAGTTCTAGATTGAGAGGTGACCAACATGGCACCTAGCTCCAGATTGAGAGGTGGCCTATAGTCATTGTAGGTACAAAACCCTAAGAGAGGGTATCCCATAGGTTGAATAAAAATAGGTTGAGAAGTTACAAAGAAAACAATAAGTATATATAATTGATGTGATTATGTTGTTACACCTAGATGCAATCGTTTATTTATCCCACATACCAATATAACTTGTTATACTGACCAACTATTTTGTTTGTCAACATTTTAGGATAATCTGCTATTCTACAAGTATGATGAAAATAGATATTCTGGAAAAGAAGGCACAAAAAGAAAGGACACTAATGTAAGCATGCAGGTTATAGTTAGCTAGTATTTATTTTCATGTCGCAATATTATATATCCATATTATGTAATTCCTTAGTGGAAAATGTAATATCTGTATTGTACCAAACTATTTTTATTAGTGAAATTTATTAATTATTTTTAGTTATTTGCTAAACCTTCGATCATGTAATGAAGGTAATGGCCCTTGCCCTCTCGATCTTCCTGAATAGGGGATAACAGGGGGAGGGGGTCATTAGGAACCTTCTATAGGTACAAAAAAACATTTACACTAAATGAACAAAAAAGAAACCAATAATAGAAACTTTGACAATTAGTTAAAGCCCAAAACAAAACACTCTATGTTCATAGGTCACTGTTATCAAGAGCAGAGAACACAGTTCACCTATCAAAACTTTTGAGAAAGATCCCCCAAGAAAAGAACAGCCATTCTCGAAAGGTAAATCCCCTTAGCAGATGCAGAGTCCAAGCCACAGAAACAAACAACCAGTCCCATCTAGCACAAAAGATACAAAATAAAGCACCAAGATAACCAAAGACTAGATGGACATTAATCTATAAACATAATCAATCCTCAAGAATAAGGAAATCTTTGTGAATAAAATCCTACAACTTTATCCAAGTAAGCTCTGAGTTCTCATGAACTCTTATATTACTTTCTCACCAAATCCAATGAAGAATACACATAGCTAGGAGATGACTCTTCCTACTACTGCAGTTCATGATTTCCTGCATATTTGAAGGAATATAGGAAGTTCCAACTTTTCAAGCTTCATTCCAAATATTCAATGAATACGAGCAAGTGAAAAAGCAATGATCAATACTCTCTTTACTATTATTACATAAAAATAAATAGGAAGGAGTGATAATACCCATTCTTCCCATATGATTGGTTATGGGAAATCTATCGTTCCCTACTTTCCACACACATATATGATAAAGCTTGGGAAGATTATACTTTCATACCCATTCAAACACATTTGAAATCACATTCATGTCACAGATTTGGTCCCAAATGTGACTTTGACATGGGCAACCCCATTGAAAAAAATATTGTCTTTCAATTTCTTTGGTACCTCCAACTTCATCATAAGATCATTAAATTCCTTATGAAGTCTGTCATCCTCCACCTCCACCTCCCCTCATTGATGAATTGACTAATCTTATATTCAGGTGGAACACCTAGCCTGATCGTGCTTTGATTACCAAGAATCTCCTTAACAAAATAATTCCCTAGAATCCATGGGTCACCCTAGAAATAAGTCTCCTTATCATCTCTAATAACATAAATAATATAGTTCTTCAAAGTGTATATTTCTATGATAATCTTATTTAGATGCCAAGAAAACATATTGTTCTTATTGGTCATCCAAAAGGAATTTTTAGTGAAATACTTTTCATGAATCCACTTAATCCACATAGAATCAATTTTCTCTACAATGTTCCAAGCTTGGAATAATAAGGCTACAAGATGTATTTCTCTAATGGGTCTTGAACCAAGACCTCCTTCCATTTTTAAAGTGTAGTTACATTGTTCATAAATAGGAAAGTTCATTACACTAGTCACAAATTGGGAGAGATCACCCGATCATATTTTAGGTAAAATGAATAGAGATCTTGAATCAAGAGTACAACATGATTGTCAACCCCAATATTTTAGGTTCCTAGTTTCTACATTGGCCTAGGTGGATTTATACATCCATGATTTGAGATTTTGTATTTCAACAATTCAAGGCAAACATCATATTTCAATATTGTGATTTCATGCTCAAAACCAACAGAAGGTCCCACCCTAGTCCTCATGAGAGCTAAATCCTAAGTCATAAATTGAGGGATTCAACATAGTCATCATTTCAAAATTTTCAAAATTGGGATTATGAAAATCATTTGTCATATATCAAGGGTGATCTCTAGATATAAATATTATTATCTTAGGATCCACACCATTATTAAGATTGATAATCATGAGTCAAATTTTATTAAAAAATATCTAGAATAATTGTTTTTTGGAAATCAAAAGTCATAGGTCCAAAATTTTGAAGCTAGGGTTTGGATTCCTACTTTATACCTTAGGGGTGATTATTCATCAATATACAACAATCCAACAATAACTGAGACACATTGAAGATTTCACTATCATGGTATTCAAGGTTGATGAATGATCTAGACATAGGCCTTTCTAGGAAGTCAACCACAAGCTATAGTCAACATTGTCATATTTCAAGATCATCATTAAATTAAGATTCAAGATCGAGTATTAATATCATCATGGGATTAACCTATATAGACTTAGGTCAAGCAATCAAAATTGGGTGAAAGGGGTTACCTTTCCAAATTCTAAATAGTAAATAAGGTGAAAATTTAGAGGTAGTCATAATAGGGATGCGACCTAGGATAGGGGGGTCATGAATCAACTACTACCCTAATTTACCACATAAATCTACATTAGTGATGACCACATGAGCATATCCAAAAAGGGAGAGTATCAATGATCAAATCATATACCACAAGGTCATATGATTAAAAGTCAAGATTAAATATAGGGCAACTTGTTCAAGTTTTTTTGGAAGATTGGGTTCATAATTTAATTCCAATTCTTTCATGGTCAAGGTAAGTGTAAAATTTGGAAATTAAGAAGTTGGGTCAGGGCACTCAAAGAATTATAGAAAAATTGTGCAAGACTGAGTTCCATATCCACATATCATTCAAAATCGAGATTATAAGAAGGCATAGTAATCAATGGAGAAAATGTCTTTTCTAGCAAAGTATAACATCATAATTCTGAGAGTCCTAAGGCATAGACATTTTGTGGCATGAGCATGGTATGTATCAAATAGGGAAAAGGTTTGGTTAAGTATGTTTGAGGTTTAAGAAACAATAGGGTAGCAGAAACTTAGTCAAATAGCGACCTCATCAACCATGAGGTATAAGGTATAAAAATCACCCTTATTTCATCATATAAAGATTATTACCATTTACCTCGAACATAGGAAGCATGTAGTCTAGTTTTAGTGAAATTGAGCTTACATTATATTAGGGGTCATACGTGAGTACTCAATTTCAAGATCAATTTCATTGATCAAAATTGAGTTTTCAAATTAAGGTCAGATCATGGCATCATCATCTTAACCAACTTTCACTATTTCAAAGGATTTTAGTTTTCCCCATGCATAAGCTACCCATAATAGAGAAACCATGGGATAAATACTCATGATAGATGAACCACATGAGGAGATGACAATTTTAACTAATAATCTACTTATGTGTCTTAGGGTAGTCCTTATAGAAAATATGAGATGCTATAAGACTATCTAGGGCTATAGAAAATCCTTTAGTCAATTTGTAGACCCACTAAGGTGAGGTGGAATAGGGGAATCTCAACATCATTTCTAGATAGATAGGAGGAATTACTGCCAGAACCTCTTATGCTCTTTCTAGATGCCTCAATTTTACCAGAGTGAACTTTAGGATTTTACCATGGTTTAGAGATTTGAAATGTTATTTCATTAATGCATAAAAAGTGTTTGGTGGCTCTAATATCAACTATCATGGAACTGTTCTTACCCTAATACCAAATCCCAATGCAAGTAGAAAGTGTTAATGGGGGTTTAAAGTGCCCGTCCATGAGTGACCCGAAGATCACACACACATTATATGCAAAGTAAATAACGATCCAATTATTGAAAAAGGAACAAATGCATAACATCAGGGGCCCAAGGGTAACGAGGAAAGAAAATATTACAAGGTCAGGAACTAAGAAACTATGTCCCATTTACGTGTAAACCCATTTGGTAAGCATTCTTCATTGTGGAAGATACTGGCAAGAGTATATTAGATCAGCATGTATCAAGTCTTCAAGTCTTCATACCTAAAATCAAGTCAATCAGGATGCAATCAATGAAAATGCATCAATATGCTTTGAAAAGAGCAATAAATCAACAATTGAAACCATATATATAAAAATATTATACTTCATAGGACTTATAAGCAAAATATTCAATGTGATATTCAAACTCATATTTATTTTGAGAAATTCAATTTTTATTACAAAGTTTTCCCATTATGCTGAACAATATGGATGCATATACGTATGGTTCCATCTCCAAAACGATATGGGAGAGGTCAACATGTTTGACAAGTTCCACCATCCAATATGAGGCGGTCACTTGTACCCAATATCAATATCATTATTACAAGCAATCATAAGGGAAGCGTTGTAGCTCAAACAAACAAATACCCAAGATTTTCAACACATACAAGTTTATCATTTAATATCACTGGTTTCTTCAAAGAGGAATTAATATATAACATTACTTGTTGGAGTCAAAATGTTGTATTAGTAATGTCCAATATTGATCCAAGCATTCAGATGAGTTCCTAGATTGCAAACTATAAACCATTTTTTAAGATCTTGGAAAAATACAAGTCATATGTAACTATCTCATGATTAGGTTTCTTAATTCCTAATTGGCCACTGAGGTGATCATTCATCATATTATTTTGAAGTTCCATAATCAATATTAGTATTTAGTATGAACAAGGATGAATGATCCACCTAGGTCATTTAGGAAATCAAGGTAAACCCTAAGTGTCCATATGTAAATTATTGTCTAATATCAAGATTATGATTAGTCTAAGTCATAAATGGTTCATCAAGATCATTTGGGGTCACAAAAAACCCTAGAGTTACTAAGAGTATAGGGATCATAAAATGATTACAAACTTTCCAATAATCAAGGTTTAATAGTCACTATACAACTAATCATTACCATAGCAAGATAATCCAAATAATGAACTAATAAGCATTGAGTCATATCCACTCTCCATTATTTGATTAGAGTCTAGAACATTCATAATATGAACATTTATTAAGGAAAAATAAAATTTTCGGCAATGCTAGGGTTTGAAATATTGATAGAACCCCTAATTAAGACAAATAGGGAGATATTATTTATCCTCATCAAAGTGACTATAACATGACAACATATTGGTCCCAAATGAAAGTTCACATTTTTTTTGAGCTACATGGTATTTTATAGTAATTTTTGGACATTTGAGATATTTTTAAATCATTTTACAGATATGGAAAATCAAAATTGATTTTGGAGAATAAAACAAAAATATAAAAAGAGAATTTCTAGCCATCTTCGAAGGTAAGTGGAGGGATCTGACTTTACATATCCTCACAATGACCCGCTAGAAAATATGGGACTCTGGGTTGCGCTAAGGGCACATAAAACCAAAAAATTTCCAAGGCAATGAAATCCAAGTGTGACACAAACGTAGGGCATATCAATACATTCAACCTTTTGATTGTTCCAATCAAATAGAGCCTCACACCATAGTTCTACATGTTAAAAGAAGAATAGAGAATTAAGGAGGAATAATAAGGGAAGAAATGACCGACCAAGAAACCACGTGAGGCCAAAGCAAGGATGTCGTCATCTCTGTGGTGTCTGTGCAAAGTCGGTGAGCCATAGTTGGTCGAAAACTGAGCGATGGTGCATGAGAGGGCATAACCAATTATAGGTTTAAGGAGGAAAATTAGAATAGAGAGTATACCATACACAGGAGGAATCTCAGGGTTAGGAGAGCTTTGCAATCTTCAGGCTAGTTGTCCACTGGTTTTAGCTCCTCATGGCAATGTCCAGAGGTGCTGGTCAACAAAGCGGGAGGGGAGGTTGATGGATCTTTTTTGGGAGAGCCTTCCACATGTCTGCACCTCCTCATGATGTTTGGTTAGGCCTCGCCAATACCCCCATAGTGGTGTGGGCATGGGAGATTGGATGGAGAGAAGAGGTCAGGTTTGGGCTCTATGGTTTAGGTGGAAGAGATGGAGGTGGGTGGAGGACTCAGAGGCAAAATGTGACAAATTGAGATCTTAACAAGGCTAAAGGGGACATGGATGAGTTCCTAAGGCCCTTAAATTAGCACCAAGGCTACTACTGTTTTGTTGAGGGGGGTCTCAATTTGTTGAGCTTGAGAGAGATTTGGGTGTTTTCGAGATATTGATCGTTATGATGATTTTTAGGGCTCGTTAGATGGAGGAGGGAAATACAAATCTGATGAACTAATTTTGACTCAACAATGAGTTGGGAGGAGGGAGAGCTTGGGTTTGAAATATGTGCCACTGTGCACCTTCGCTTCCAAAATAGCTAGATAAATGAGATGACTCCCTCGCTTGCTCTTACCCAGATCCAAGTCAGTGACCCAACTGAGGATCCAAATAGGCTATAAAATAGGTAGAAAAAGGTAACTAATGCTATTTTCTTATATAATTTACAACTCTCAATTACTTATCCAAAAAATATGATATTTCAACTAGAGCTATATCAATATCTCACCCAATTATTGAAAAATATTCAGATCAATATGACAAAGTTTGAGTTACAAATAAAATTGTATAAGTAACAAAATTAATGGAGCTAAAATTGCATGATACAAGGTACACATTATGATTTTAGGCATGCTTTTTATAACTTTGGTGTCAAAATAATTTATTGATCATGGGAGTGATAAAGTGAGGTCAATTTTGGCAATATTAGTTACTATAAGGTCATAATTGAGATTTGATCATAAATGTGGAGAAATCCACTTCATCACAGTGGTAATGTAAAATCTATGTTTTTTTGGCATCCTAGTATAGGATTGTGATGTACGGTGCATGTCTTGTCAGCATGTTGATATAGTGTGGTGATGTATAATGCATACTTCATTAACATTCTAATGTAGTTATGTGATAACCAACACATGTTTCCTAAACATCCTTATGTGATTAATCCAAAGATCTTATGCTGAGAGCTAATATGGACTTTAGAGTCACGAATTAGTAGTTTGAGAGGTATGCCTCAAAATACCAATGTTTCCCTAAAGGAATATAAGTGATGATAATAGTTATTGTATTCAAGATGATTACACTTGAAAACACTTATGTAGTAATATGAAATGTCTTATATCTTTGTAATAAAGACACCTTAATATAATTTATGCAGTGATATGGATCATAGGAAATTTATTTGAATTAATAATATTCTCTCTTTACCTGAAATCCATCTTAACTTTGTATATGTATTTTTTTTATCTTGGTAGGAGTAATCCTATTGATGGGACTCTGTTAGATTTCATAAGGTTCTTTCATGATTTTTTCCGCATGCTAGTGCAAAGGGAAGGACGTATTGATTAGCACGTAATAAGAATTATATAGATGTGCCTAAAGTGTTTGTGTACTCTCACTTTTCTGAGTGATGGGTAGGTAGTTGATACAACTTATGAAAGGTTTCTTCCTTTGATACTTTTTAATGATTTGAGCTATAAACTAGATTAGTCATCATATGTGGTTGTAGATTCATAATTATGAACCATCTTGTAGATTTATTTTCTTAATATTAGTAGAGTGGTTTTGACTTGTACTATATCATGACTACTTTTGGAATTATCTTATGAGAAATAGTATGGTTTGATATGAATTCATGAAAGGCATTATGACGATTGATCATAACAAGATCTTTTATGGATCACTTTATTCATAATATTTCTACACAAATTTGGATAGTTCTTCGATTTAAGTTGTTTGGGGAATTCATATGTATGATCTATTAGGGTTGACTGGGGGGGACATGTTCTCAAAGCTAATATTATAGGATACAATGGGTAGACCACCTATGTCACAGGGAAGAAAACTGCATTGCCTTCCACTCTGATGCAGAAGGACCACAAAAGAAGGGAAGAAATGGCAACAAGGCCCCTCCCTAGGTTCTCTTCCTTACGAAAACAACAACTACTACTATCCCAGAGCTATCAGACAGTGCTAGAGAGATGACGATGCACTAAGATCCTAGACTCATTAGCAATCGCTCACCATCAAGGTCAGTGGGACTCCATACAATCACGTGATGGAAAGATCATCCTCTCAGTAATGAGAAGGATTCATGAGCGAACAAAACCCATGGAGAGGGAGTTGCTATCACCATCTCCACCTAGGAAAAGTATGATGATTACTCCTACAAGTTGCATGTGATTCACCTAGAGCGGCTTTGCTAGGGCACACAAAGTACTCCACTAAGAACATCATAACCTCAATAAATTTCGAAAGAAAAGCTATATATGTGTACAACATGAAATAATAATGGTCAACTGTACTATAGAAAAATACAAAAAATTGTCTCTAGTGCATCAAAACATATATAAATGAAGTTAATTATATTACAAAATTGCAAATTTGTTGAAATTTTGTACAATATAACACTACTTTTTCTCATGGTAATGAGTATTTAATTTTTTTATTAAGAGTAGTCTTATCTATGAAGTAATGAAACAAAAATATATTAAAACACATTACAATCCATAAGTGCACGATTAAGTTGAATATATCGTTGTATAACTTTTACTACATATTCTTAACTAAAACATCAATTGCACCAAAACATGGCAGTTTCCTATCCACACCATAACTACCTACTGTGGATATGCCATTGAAAATACGGGGTTGTTTTTGGTAGGTATAAGTGTTTATCTACACCATTGCTACTTGATTAGCCTCAACAACCAAGTGAGACATGAAAGAAAGGACAATGCAATCAACTTTTTCTATGAAAGGAAATCACAGAAAGAATTATGGTTATTTTCTATATATTAGACAACACGAACCCAATTTGTTTCTCATGGTATGAGTTTTATTAGAAACACATTCAAATTAGATCAAGGGATGCAATTCGACTTGTGCAGGGGACCAATAAAAGGAAAGGCCAATATTAGTGTCACTGTCTTTGGCTTTAGTTGTTTGATGAACATATCATATACTTTTGTTCTCACTTTAGATTCATGTTGCTCATGTCTCGGTGTCACAATTTATTCAGATTGAAGCTTGAGTTTTTATTGGTAGGGACACACGCCAAAGCATAGGCTTATCTCGCTTAACGGGAAATATTTTGATCATCTTAACATAGTTTGTAACTAATGGAGTTCCATTTTGTGACTTCCAAATCCAGTGCATTTCTTATCAATTCCTAGTTTACAATTAAGATGAATATTTTGGACTAATTGGTGTTTGAAAGAGTAAGAGGACGAAGATGAGTTAGTGAATTTGGGGTGAATTTTGCATCTTTCACTATAGGGGTATAAACATATCTATAGAAGTGTCTATAGATATATAAATAGGCGCTGAGAACTAGCTCTAATACCTACCCGCAAGCTTGGCATTAGATAATTTAACACCCAACTTGGAGGAAAGATGGCAGAAGTCCTCTTTAAAAAGAGTCTTTGCAAGGAGATCGACTAGTTGATCTTTTGAGTTCACAAATTTTGTAATAATGTGCCCAAGTACCACTTTCTTCTTAATGTAGTGGTACTCAAGTTCAATATGTTTCATTCTTACATGAAGATTAGGATTCATAGATAGATCAAGATCACTGAGGTTATCATAGATAAGTATAGCAGGTTGATCTTGATAGTTGTGAAGGTCCTGAAGTATCTTAGAGAACCAAGTGAGTTTTGTTGTGGTTAAGGACAATGGTTTGTATTATGATTTTGTGCTGGATTTAGGAACTATAGGTTGTTTCTTTGATGCAGTAGTGCTCCTCATGGTGAGAGGACACTCAACCTAATCTGCATCATAGTAGCCAGTGATTTGAAGATTTGAATCGACATATATTCGTAGGTCATGTACAATAGAGACTTTCACATATCTTAATTGTTTAACTAAGGACATGTGTATATCAGTTAGGTTGTGCATGAATTGACAAGCCAGGTTAACTCCATGGGTAATATCTAGTCTTGTGAGATTGAGGTATAGAAGAGATCTAACTATTTTGTGATACTCATCTAGATCATTCAGTGGTGTCCCTGGCATGCTTGTGTAATATTTCAGAAACAAAAGACTCATAGGAGTGTTGATGGGCTTGCAATCAAGCATGCCTTTGCGTTGAAGAAGATCATAAGAATATTCGGTTTTTTGTAGTAGAAGTCATGTTGAATTTTCCTCAACTTATATTCCCAGAAAATAATTGACATTGTCAGTATTTTGGAGAGAGAACTCAATTTCTATTTGTACAATAATGTGCACTAGTGTAAACTCATTGTTTCATATTATTAGGATGTCATCCACATAAAGAAGTAAGTAGAAAATAGTTTTATCTTTAGATAAGACAAATAAAAATGAGTTTGAAGCACTGGACACAAAGTAGAGTTCCAACAGAAAGTGTCTAATTCTATGGTACCAAGCTCGATGAGCTTGTTTTAGTCCATAAAGAGCATTATGTAATTTGTATACATGTGTTGGATAGATATTATTGACGAAGCATGGGGGCTATTCCATATATACCTCCCCATCAAGAACACCATTCAGAAATGCATTTCACACGTCAGGTTGTTTAACTTTCTACTTTTTTGAGACAACAATAGTAAGGACTACTTTTATCGTAGGAGACTTAATCATAGGATTGAAGGTTTCCATATAATAAACTTCCTCTTCTTGATGAAAACCTTTTGCAACTAAATTGGTTTATAGTCTATCAAACAATCAGGTTTAAGTTTGGACTTAAATACCCATTTACAACCTATAATATTGTAGCTTGGATGTCTAGCTACTAGCAACGAAGTTTATTCTTGTCTAGAGAATTTAACTCATCTTGCATAGCTTGCTTCCATCCAGGATGTTGTAGAGAAAATTTAATGTTCCATTGAGTTGATAGAAAAGACACTTCAGTTAGCATGTATTTAGGATTGGGTTTGACAACCCCAACTTTCCCTCTGGTAGTCATGACATGTGTATTATGAAATGCCTTGCTTTTGGTTCATCTCTTCAAACTTCCTTAGTGTTAGCAAGTGAGTGGAAACACTCATGTTATAAATTTGATGCAACATGTCTAACGTGATTATTAGGACTGTCAGTGGTATTCATGTTATCATCAACTTATCTAATATCAGTAGTTGTGTGATTTATAATCTCAATGTTCAATAATGCGACCTTTACATTTTGAGCTATAAAATCATAGGGTAATATAGAATTATGAAATGAAACATCATCAGGTGACACAGATACTATTTTCCTAGATGGTTCATTATGAGAAAACTCGATGTCTTATTCAAATACACTTTGTTCTATGACACTTGCAGTGCAATCTCTAGATGTGTTGTACTTGATGATGGGCTCAGATTGTATCTCTTTAGAATTACTCTCAAGTATGCTAAAGTTGGAAGGAGTAGGTTCTTTAGTTAATTCATGTAAGACCCTTGACCTAGTGTAGTGCTTGATCTTGTTTGCTTTGCTTAATCATGATGCTTAAACCTTAATCTAATCATGTGATGCACATTAATAACATGTGACATGCTTATGTTTTTAGTTTGGTCTAGTTTGGTTGATGTTTGAGCTAGCTATGCTATATGTGTGCTTGTTATGGACTAAGTTGCAATTTATCCATGTTGAGGATTTATCTTGAAATTTGTGACATGTAGGTTCTCTAGTTCTTGATAGGGGCACCTTGTCGAGCTTTGGTTGAAGAGGTGACATCAAGTGTTGATCAAGGGTTTTCATGCTTTGCTTGGATACTTGAGTTATGTTTAATGACCTTGTTGATGATGGTTCTTAGTAGCGAGCGATATGTTTTAGGGTGTGTTGTTTAGCAACATCTATGCTTTGATCTTGGTTGGTTTATATCGACCTAAGTGATTTTGACCTTTGTGCTTGGATAACAACCGTTATCTTTCAGAGACATAATAGCGGTCACTATTGTGTTGTCCTTTAATGTTTATTTCGACCAAAATGTGGTGAGGACCTAAGTGGTTTCTACACCACATTAGTTTTGACGGTCCTTCATGCATGAGTTCTTTCATGGATATGGTGTTGAGGGAAATGTGTCCTTTGGTGCTCTCATATCTTAACACCTCATGATCTTTACCTCCCTCCTACCTTTTAGTATATAAACCCTCTTTGTCACATGCAATTATTCCCTTTAACTCTCTTCTTTCTCTCTTCTTCCTTGTGTTTGGCCTTGAGCTTGGTGGTTCTTGAGGAGGTGTTGATATTGTAAAAGGTGGTCATCCTCCTCTTACATGTGGTGATCTATAGCCTGATCATCTTCCTTTTGGTGGTTCTAGGTGATCTTCTTTCTTGGTAAGTGGTTTCATACCTTGATCTCATTTTTCTTGAAACCCTACTCCATTTTTCTTCTTCTCTTTGTTGTAGACTATGGTACTTCCATGGTGGATATCTTGAGGGACTTCTCTCCATAGAGGATGGGACTTTGATTTTGCCATGGTAGTACCTGAGTGAGATGAAGATTTCCTTCTTTATGGCCTAGGGTTTCTACCCTTTCTCTTTTGAGCTTCCTTTGACATTAGTGTGTTATTCTTCTCTTGAGGTGACCTTGTTTGGCCAAGGAAGTTTATCCAATGTTGGTGCTTTCCTTCTTTCTCTTGGATCTCATGAATTTGGAGTTGATGTTCTTCAAGGAGGGTTATATAACTCTCTCCTCTACTATTGTTGCACCTATATCTTGCTTGCATGTTATTTTTTTAATCTTTGAAAGGTGGTCATATGTTACTAGATGATGCTATGATTTTAGGATTTAATATTATGTGGTACTCGTATATAGATTGCTCTTTCTCCTAAACCCTAATTCTTTCACCCGAAACCCTAGTGATGGTGGAGTCGTTGTTTCTTACAAGAATTTTTGATTTTTGGTTTTATCACCATGCTTATGGTTTGGCTATCATGTGTTTGATGGAGGTTTATATCCTAGTATATATGTTTGGATGTTTGTTTTCATCTCTCTTAGCATGGTTTCTTTGTTGATGTTGGTGATTGTTGGTTTAGGGTTTGGATGCTACTCTTTCATGGAGTTTCACCTTGATGATGCTTGAATTCTTGGTGCTTCTTTTGTGTTTCCTTCGACATGCTTTCATGGTTCCTTGAGGTGATATAACAATGATGATGGTGTGCTTGAGTTTTGGTTTGGGTCGCTAACCCAAACCCTAATTGCTATGTTGGTTGCTATTCTTGGATGGTAGCTATGTTTTGGTCGCTATGAGATTTGGCCTTTTTGGTCGCTATCCCCTTTGTCTACAACAACATGGGTCACTATTGTGCCTTATGATTGACGGTTGATATCTCTCACCCACATAGGTCGCCAATGTAGTTGACCATAGTGGTCTCTATCATAGACAGATCATGCATGGTCTCTATGCTTTAGAGACCATAGAGGTCTCTATCCCTCACCAATGTTGATCTCTATGTGTTGAGTATCTTAACCCTTATGTGGTTGCTATCTTTATGCGTTGGTCACTAATAGCAACATTATGTTTGTTTGTTATGTTGGATGGCTTTGACGTTTGCCATTTCTTGGTGGATCTTTAGCGGTCTCCATTCTTGATGTACCCTAATGGTCGACATCCTTGGTATGCACTGTGGTCTCTATTCTCATGTTTAACCATGTGGTAGTTTTTCATGATGAGTCAGGTGGTTGACATGTGGTTTGGTCGCTAATGATGATATGCATAGTTTGGCCATTATCTACATCATGATGCTTAACCATAATGTGTTCCAAAAATGTGTGAATGATGTAACATGGTGGATGATGCTAAGTTCTATATGGAAAACCCTAACCCTAATCAGAAGTACATGATGTAACATTTATCTTGCTTGAAGTGATTAGCATGAAATGATGTTTTATCTCTCCTACTTGGGTAACCCTAATTTTGAAATTTATTTGCAATTCATAGCTTGTGAATGTTGTGGTATTTTTATGTTGCACAGGGTTAATAGTTATGAACCTTTATGGGGCATGATGAGCTAATGATGATGTGATTAGGTCTTGTAACCATGGTAGAGGCTTAATGCCTAGATTTGAGGTGATACTATCCAATGTGATGTGATGAGGGATTGTTATCCCATAGTGTTGTGATTTAGTTGATGGCCTTGTATGGTTGTGGTATCATGTGGTGATGTTACAAGTTTATACCTTATATGTTTTATATCTTCTGGAGTTGTTTATAGTTCTTTTTGCTAGAATGAATTAGGGTTTGTATGTCCACTTGTATGATGCAACCTTAATTCACCCAATTCACATAATTAATGAAGTGAAATCCTAATCAAGTAGTTTCCCTATGCCATAGATCCATCTTCAGTGTCAGTATTATGTTGGATGGTGAAACGAGAAATTCCTAGGGGAAACTCAAAGCGCATATTGTTGGATATGTGGTGGTGTAAGTCAAGGTATCTCCTTGCATCCACAATTTTTATGGAGGATGATTGCGGTCATACCTCAGAGTTAGTGACTTTTAGAAGGTAGCAATATAACTATAGGATTTCCTCTTTCTGAACGAGTGTATGTGACCTATTCTCTAGCACCGTTCCATGTACCAAGGCAGGCAAGTTGTTATCAGCTTGACTATATGTCACTGTTGGAAGTTGACTATTATGTCTCTGTGTTATTTCTTGCACTGACCGGGAGTTGTTGGTGAGATCATGAAGTCTATCTCTTCCATAGATCTTGTATGGCATTGATTTTGACTTAATAGTGGTCAGTTGGATTTGGGTGGTACGTCTCAAATCCTCAGGGCATAAATAAAAGACATAATATAGCCGATGAGTATATTTGCTTAGGGTTAAATATGATTCACATTGGATGACCCTTTGCCTTGTTTCTTATACTATTTAGTTGATAATGTATATGCATGTTCTTCATATTCCTTTAAAGTGTATACGATGATCAAGTGTTCAATGTGTAGTTTCTTAAAGTGCTTAATCTTTGTTAACAATTTTACTTATGTCATTTAGTTGAATTTGTTCATAATGCTTATTGCTCTATTATCCTTGATGCGCTAATAATGGTTTTTGGCTAAGAGTCATATCTCTCAATGGGATGTTAGTCACACCTTGTGTGCTTCCACATCTTTTAGGTCGTAGTGCACGTCGAGGTAGAGATCGTGTGGTTGAGGCTGAGTAGAAAGAAGAGCAGTAGCTGTTTTAAGGTTAGATATGCTGCTAATGTTTTGTAGTAGAGTCATATGTGTCGTCCTTGTACTTTCAGGTCCTTGGGGGTCTTTTGTAGATGTTGTACATCGATACAAGTTTTATAAGTATGCCATGGTTGCACATATATGACTTGTATATGTGAACATGTTATCATATGTAACAAGTTTGTGGCAAGTTGGCCACTAAACAAGGATATGTAATATCTTTTGGTGCATCATATGATACATGTGGTACCAGTTTGTGGCCTCAGATGTACTATGTTTCAGCTTTTGTGGTTATATGAAATCGGTTTTAATTTACCCTATTTTGTTGTATTGTGGTTGTTAGTTGGTATTTCCACACTTTGTTTTGAGTAATCTTGCTCATGTGGCGGTGGGTTGTCACAATTCATCAAAGTTATCTAGAAATAGATGTTCTTCATCAGAAACCATAGATCACTCTCTATCATGGAAGGGAAAGATATTTTCATTGAAAACATGTTTTGTAATGTAGGTTATATTTTCTGAAATATAATAACACTTGTATCCTTTGTGTTGAGCATGTAGACAGTGAGCAAACAAGGTAGAGAACATGAATCAAGTTTTTCTTGTGTGTACTATCTTTGATATGGGAAGCAGAAGGAGCCAAATACATGCAGGCGATCATAAGTTGGCTTTTTTCTAAAATGGGATTTCAAAGGGCAGTTTCATATCAAGATCAGGTGTAGGTAGCCTATTAATGACATATGTAAAAGTAGCAAAGGCTTCTGCCTGAAAATGTTTTGGTAGTCTACCCTCAAAATCATAGCTAGGCTAAGTTCTACCACATGTCTATGCTTTCTTTCTGCAATCACATTCTGGGATGAATAATGTGAACGAGATAGTTGATGAATGATGCCTATAATGTCCAAGAGTTGTTTCAGTTGAGTGAAAATGAACTCACCTCCCCCATCACTCTGTAGAACTTATATATTAGAGTCAAAATACACTTTTTATCATTTTGTGAAAAGACATAAAAATAGACAAAGAATCACCTTTTTCTAAAAGAAAGTACCAATTGTAGCTACTACAATGAGCATTACATAGTAGAGGAATTTATTTAGAGAAGACACATGAGACTTCCCAAACATCACATTAGACTTTATGAAAAAGTCTAGTTGACCTAGTATGTTTATGAGTAATAGGGCGCGTTCTACTTTTGCTAAATTCACATATGCTACATATTTCTCTGATTTGAGATGAACTTGAGATGGATGTCTCATGGTCTAGTTGAAGAACCACCTCTTTATTTGGATGTCCAAGACGCTTATGCCAAAGTTGTCCTAAGGCTTTATTGAACCTATTGGATAATAAAATCTTTAGTTTGTTTGTTTTTAGTAGGTACAAACCTTCTTTAAACTTCCCCTTCACTAGAGTGTTGTGTGTCTTTATGTCCTTTATTTAAACCATCTCATTGGTGAAAGCCACATAATAAGAAAATAAATTTGTTAGTCTAGATATAAACAACAATTTCTTCTTTATTCTAGGAACTATAAGAATTTGTTCTAGAGATATATACGTTACATTATTTAGATGTCCATTTTCTATATGTGTGATTGGTAAGAAATGCCCATTTCCTACCATAATATAGTCACACCCTTTATATACATGAAGATCATAGAGATTACCTGAGGTTTGAACAACATGGTATGTTGCTCCAGAATTGACATGCCATTCTATCTGGTCATTTTCAATGCTAGAGCTATTTTCGTGTTTTCAGTTTATTTTTTGGTAGTGTTGGTGCCCTGGTAGGCATTATCAAACATGTGCCATTAGCACAAAGCATCATGTCCATGTTTCCCACATATCTAACAATAGAGAGAGATTCTGCTATTGTACTCTTGAGAGTTATGGACACCTCCTCCTGTTTGTTGTGTGATTTGACGTCTTCCTTATGAAGTGAAATGAGGAGCATTTTTAGTAGGAACACTGCCAAACATTCATTGTACATAATTGTTATTGTAACATCTGCCTCTTCCTTTGCTAGCAGACCTTCATGTACCACTGTATGTGTTATTGTTCTAAAACTGCTGGTGATTAATAGTCACCTGATTGACATTAAGATCTAGACTAGTCTTGTTAGTGTAGAAAAATATAGGAGATTGACTTCTAGCCTTACGTCTCTCAAAATCTTATAAAAGAGATATCAATTCATTATAGGAGGGAATGAGTGGTTTTAACATGGACACAACATATCCAGTAGCATTCAACTGATCGCAAATAGTCTTGAACTTTCGAAGGTACTCAGATAGATTTTTGTTACCTTTCAAAAATGTTCGTAGATGAGACTTTAGTTCACACTCCCTGGATTATGAAGACTCTATGAACTTCTTATTCAGACTAGACTAGACTTCTGAAGAGGTTTTGCAGTCGATGATCTCTCCCATCATGGCTTCAGTAAGAGACTTGATCTCCATCATATGAGAATTCGCTTGGTTCTGGTCCATGCCTTATTTTTGGGATTGACGTTTGGTAGTCCATTTTGATTAGGAATAATAAACATAGGCTGAATTTTAGTTCAATCCATGAAGCTATCCAAGCAACACAACTCGACGAGTGTGCAAATTTTGGATTCCCAAAGAAGAAAGTTGTCTAGGTTTAGCTTTATGGAGGGAAGTTTGAGACATTAAGTATAAGTGGATAAGGATAAGGAGAGCATGATGATGTCATTGTTGATAAAACTTCAGATGAAGAATCTCCTGGAAACTGAAGAGAAGTGTGGCGTCTGACTCGTGAAAACAAGATTAACTAATGCATAAGCAATTATTAAAAGTGGATTACTAAAAATTTACTAAAAATTAAAACAATTTATCAAGAGATCCATTCATAAGAAAACTCATTCATTCAGAACCAAAGTATTTCAAGTACATACTGGCTCACTAGTACATCTCTTGCACTATTCCTCTCGAGAGTTACAACATTAACTGCTCTGTTAAACTATACATCAGTAGTATAAAAATCTCGAGGCATCAAGCCAAAATCTCAGATAAAATTCTCGAAACACTACCTCCTAGGACCCGAGAGTACAGAGACGACTCATAAGACTTACTATACAGAACCAGACAGCCAAGGTCTCCACCTGATGGATCATTGCTGTCGTTGTGGCTACTGTTGCTCTCCTCCTTCAAATGGGTTTCTGCCTTGATGTCTGTGTCTACCTAAAAACGTTGAATCCCACAGGGGTGAGATAATTATAAAATTGTCCCAGTGGGAGATATAACTCTCCACCAAAACATCGTCTTTGTAGTTTAATAGAAATAAACTGAGTAGTGGGATAATATAAATCAGATGCAGATGAATCAACATCTATACAGATTAGAGAAACATTCTTATGTAATTATTTCAGTTATAAACTGATAAAGCAGCATGTCTCATATTCAATATAAATTAAAAGAACATAAGTAACATTTATGTACTAGGGACATGCTAAGCAGTGTAACATCAACCAATGATTCTCGTATTTCAATCTTATGCAAAATACGCTACATGGCTGATTATATTTTACAAATAGATTTAAGCTCTGAGGAGATGAGGTATACCGCTCATACTCCAACCGACCATTTCTAGAATCAAAATCGTTACCATAAATAGGTCAATGGAAGAGCCGGATTCCCATGACCTCCCACATCCTGGTCAGCACATGACTATAAGCAGGACTGTGTCTACTGCTCAAATAGCTTTCTAGGGTATATTGGAACTTCGCTATAGAGTTGCAGTGTCAACTGCACTCTCATCGGCAATCGAGAGCATTCATGTTTATCTCCATCGACCCGACATAAAAATAACATTGGGAGGTTAATGATACATCCATCCCAACCATCAAGAGATTTATGATACATCTATCCTGACACATGAAGGATTGAGAGGTTTAATATGTACCCTTCCTCAATCTCTTCACAAGGATGTAAGGATATTTTTGCCCATTTACCCCACATATTCAGAATATGTGAATTCCAGGATTTCCATAGAAAACCTGTTTCACCATCACCAACTGCTGACGATGATGGATCTACGATTAGAGCACTACATGAATAGATTTTACTTGATTAGTTAAGTACATTCTCATATTTTTTTAGCATCAGTAAAAATCTCAAACATAACTTATTATGACAATGTTATAAAAAATATGTACTATTTTCATAAAATATTCAAATGTCTTTAAAAGATATTGGGAACTCAGTCCCTTACTTCAAAACTGGGAATTCTCATCCCTTCTCAATTTCATCACCATAATCATATGGCCCTGGGTAATTAAACCCTTGATTCATCATTAAGCATTGTTACCACTTTTCCAGGTAACCATCAACTTTAGGTCAATTGACCAAGGCAACATGATACTTGCTATTACAAGCATCACTTCATGGTACATGAGGCCTATTAACTCTCTTGTTACCTCTTATCAGGAAGCAAGGTATATTATGGCACTCAAAGCCCATTCACAATAGTGAATCAAACATCATAGCTCATACCTGGCCATGATTATCATTTCAACATACCTGCATGGTTAGCACAGATGATAACAATGATATCAATTGCATATCAGAACCATGTACAACAAATATGAATTCACTATTCATGGGTAACACCACTATTCCCTTACCAGGGTCAGGGTTTCCCATTTCATGTCACTTGAGGATATTCATCCTATTATCACATCAAAGATATGGTTTATCACCATATTGCCCAAAATTAGTGTTCATTAAGAAGTACATAGTATTACCCTGGGTTTGAGCTTCACAACACATCAAACATCAGGGTTTCTCCTGAAACCATCCTTAGATAGGGTTTCACATAAATTTCACCCTAGAGAAGGATTTACATTCAATAATCCACAATTTGGGTTTACTATTCATCCCAATTAGGGTTTCATAATCCATTACCCATAATTAGGGTTTACTATTCATCCCAATTAGGGTTTTAGATCACATCACTCTTAATTAGGTCTATACACATCATCATCCTAAACTAGGGTTACATCCATACCTTGGATTAGGGTTTCAATTATAATTACCCTGGATTAGGGTTAAAGTTCAACAACCTTGTCAATTAGGGTTTAGGTTCATGATTAAGGTTTCATGATCTCTTTACTTAAGGATCATACCCTTAATCACAACATGATCAAGCTCATGTATCAACTCCATGCTATCATTCCTCTCAACTTGATTAAGTCTTATCAACCCTTAGTCAAGTTCATACAACTATGAATGACATAGTGTACCAAGTCATTTCTCTTATAAGAAATTAGGGTTCCTTCCTTAATTGACATTAATCACTTAGGTACCATTAGGGTTTTAACCTTTGTACCAACATTGATTAACATTACTAGCCATTATTGGATTATTAGGACTATCATTACCTTCAATATCCAAATGATTGAACCATTAACAACCTCCATGCGGTTTTGAAGTTTCATCACCAAATGGTTTTGAAACCGTTTGCCACCAAATGGTTTTGAAACCATTTGACCCCAAATATTTTTGAAACCGTTTGGCCCCAAACGGTTTCAAGACCATTTGGTCTCAAACGGTCTCAAGACCATTTGGGCCAAATCAGTCCCAAAACCGCAAGGGCTCACTAGGTCATTTCTCCATCAAATCGATTTCCAATTGCACCATTGAATTGACTATTGATTATTCAATTGAAGGGTTCATAAATCTAAACCATTAGATCATCATCCATGGTTCAAGTATCAACCACTAACCCACCAAATGGTCTCAAGATCGTTTGACCCAAATTGTCTTGAAATCATTAGGACCAATCAAGGATTTCTTCAATCAACTTGATTAGGGTTTCCACTTAAAGGATCGTGCATACATTGGATCAATCAATTGAGTCCATTGGATCATCATCCAACATGTGATTAAGTTCAAACCTCAAACGGTGAACTAAACCAAATGGTCAACTCATCCATGTGGTTTGGAGTCCAACTTCACCAAACTGTTTGGTCTCAAACGGTTTGGTGAAATCGTTTGGACCAAAGGTCCAAGACCGTTTGCTCTTGATTTTTAATTAAGGTGTGTTATTATGAACAGATTGTCATCTTCAACCTTTAGACTCACGGAAATACTACCATTTTCCATGGCAACTTCATTAATCAAGAAAGGCTATTGCAATAATAATAATTAACTCAATTGCATGAGGAAATCGAATTCATTGACAAAGATTAAGGATTTAAGTTATATAACCCGCCTTCAAATCTGATCCCAAGCTCCAAGATTCACGGCTCCAATGGTGGTTGAAGCTCTAGAAACCTCCCAAGGTCGTTTCTCAAGCTTTTGGAGTGAAAGGATCGGCTAGGGTTGAATCCTACATTGTTTTATGATTTTCACTATGAAATCAAGAAGAACGAAGGTCAAAGGCTTACCACAGGTTGGGGACGTGCTTCCTGGTGTTCCTAGACTTCTTGGTTAGTTTTTCAAGCAATGAGAAGAAGTGGGGTCGAAAAAGGTCCTTAGGTGGGTTGGAAAAGGCTCTTTTATAAAAAAATTGATGAAAGAGAAAATGTCTTTATAAAAATCAATTAATTCCAAAAGTTTTGCCACCACCTCCTCCTTGGTTTTCTTGAATGCAAAGGCAACTCAATCCCACCGAGCTCCCTTCCATTATCCATGCATTAAGGGAAAAGAAATTACGCACCTTAATCCATTATAATATTAATATATCTTTTTGAGTGGAAATTCTTTTTCTTATAATAAGGTGAGTGGAATTTCACCTCCTTAAGATATTTTGTGGTCCTTGCAAAGCTCAAGGACATAAACACATATCTGAAATCCACCATTTTAATTTTGGTTGAAGGCCCTTCAATTATTTTATTTATTTTTGCATTAATATTTCCATTATGCTTAAATCTTGATTATTTTAATATCAAGATTCTCTCTCCTCCAACTTAATTCAAATGAGGTGCCCCTCTCATATTCCTTGCTCAACATTATTCCAAGAAACATAAGGGACCTTATTGAAGTGGTAATTTACATATTGCACCCTAGGTTTTGGGTAAATTGCACATTACACCAAAACTAGGTTTTCATGCACAAACATTGCTTTATCAACTCTTTCTTAGAATTCAGGCTATCCCAAGCCATACCTCTGCATCATATTCACTCTCATGATGCTTAATCACATGAAGAACATATTATCAAGCACAATTTGCAAATAGACCCCTTAACTTGGGTAATTTGTAGTTTTGTCCAAAACAGACAAAATATTGATTTGAACAATATTCAAAAAGGACTAAAATGCAATATAAGTTCCTATTGAGCCTTAATTACTTTTCAAAGATAAAATCAAGCATATAATCACTTTTATTAAGAAAAATACCTAGGGTTAATTCATAACCCAAGTCAGGGATGTTACAAGTTTATCCACCCCTTACAATGATTTCGTCCCCGAAATCATCAAAATATTAAGAGAAAAGAGTAGGGTATTTCCTCGTCATCACTTCCTCTAATTCCCATGTGGCTTCGTCAACACCACGGTGATTCCAGAGGACTTTTATAAGACTAATGTCTTTCTTCTTCAACTTGTTGATTCTTCTGTCAAGAATCAACACTGGCCCTTCTACATAAGATATGTCATCAATAGTTCTACCTCCACATGTTGCAGAACTAACTCAGTGTCAGGATGACACTTCCTCAACATAGATATATGGAACACTGGGTGCAATCTATGCAACTCAGGTGGTAACTCCAGCTTATAGGCTACCTTTCCCATCTTTTCAATGATTGGATAAGGCCCCATAAATCTAGGAGCTAACTTCCCTTTCTTTCCAAATCTTTGGATACCTTTCCAAGGTGAAACCTTGAGGTACACCCTATCTCCAACTTGGAATTCTAAGGGTCTACGACGCTTATCAACATAGGATTTCTGTCTATCCTGGGTTTTTTTCAACTGTTGTTGTATGATCTTTATCTTCTCAATTGTTTGCTGAACCAGCTCAAGACCCAAAAGTTGATATTCACCAGTTTCATACCAACATAGAGGAGATCTACAACGTCTACCATACAAAGCCTCATATGGTGCCATGTCAATACTATTCTGATAGTTGTTATTATAAGCAAACTCTATCAGGCATATATGTAGATCCCAACTCCCCACAAATTGAAGGACACATGCCCTAAGCAAGTCCTCCAAGGTTTGTATTGCCCTCTCAAACTGTCCATCTGTCTGAGGATGAAAAGCTGTACTAAACCTCAGTTGTGTACCCAAAGCTTTATGAAGTCGTTCCCAAAAATGAATCGTAAACTGAGGACCTCTATCAGAAACTATGGTAACTGGTACCCCATGCAAACACACTATCTCATCTACATATAGCTGCGCCAGCTTCTTAGTTGTATAGGTTGTTTTGACAGGTAAGAAATGTGTTGTGTTTGTCAACCTATCAACTATTACCCAAATGGAATCATGACTTTTGGCTGTTCTAGGCAAACCAACCACAAAGTCCATAGTTACATGATCCCATTTCCACTTTGGGTATTCCTTCTTACCCTTAGTCTGTCGCTTCTCAATTATAGACCTCTCAATGCGTCTTACAGACTCCACAAAAGTTGGAAACCTCTCTCGGTTCTCCAGAGCAGATACCGGAGTGGTCAATTCAACGTTCAACCCTTTCTCGAACCGCCGAATTCTCTCCTCATCATTGGATGCCATGTGAGGATAGAACCGCAACAACACCATGAACCTAGCCTCATACTCGCTAATGTTCATAGGTCCTTGTTTAATCGTCTCAAACTGAGAGATCTTCTCATCTAGATACGTCTTGGGAAAGTATCTAGCGATGAATTCACGCCTGAATTCATCCCATCCAATCACAACTCCAAGTCTTTTTCCTTCCTCGATGGTCCACTAATGACCATCACTCCCTTTGAGGAGATATATAGCATGCCTGCCCTCTCATCATCAGGAATCATAAGGATCCTGAAGTCTTTCTCCAACTCAGTCAGCCATAGGTCAACATCTGCTGGGTCAGTGATGGAGCTTCCACTTACGTGGAATTGCGTGCACCAACTAAAAATACTAAAGATGGTAAGTCTTTAAGTTTAGCCTTGCTTATACTATATTGAGAACTCCACCCACGTATGCTGAGATATGTGGAAGTCTTATCGTAGTATAGTTAAGGGTCGAATCCACGGGACAACGGTCTTGTTGTGAACAACAAGATGAAAAATGTTAGAACTTCACTTAATCTCTTAATAGTAGGTACTTAGATCTAAAGTTTGGTTTGGTTGTTTTAAACTAAGAACATGTAAAGTAAAGCAAACAAGTAAATTTAAGGAAGTTAAACAATGATAAGGAGTCACTAGGGTGTGATCGGTTTTCACCGCCGCTACATGTGGATCAAGACATGCAAAATAAAACACAACCTGCAATAAGAGTTTAGTCAGTTAGTATCTTTATAGACTTAGTTTCCTTTCAGAGAACTAACTACGAGAAGTGCGGGAATGTTGCAAAGTCAGCCATCCCCAAACAAATGGTCAACTACTTTGCATCATTCCCTTCGCAAAGTGTGTTCCTCGATTCATCAAGGTTGTACTTTCATACGCCAACTGATTCCATTTCATAGCATGAAGGTACAATGATGGGAATGAGTTTACTCCACTTCTTGAAAGACACTCCTAGATACCGAAATAGATGCATGGTGGATACATTCACCAAGAACCAACATACAAACGAGTTTCGAATCTAATAGTATAAACGTAGACAATTTATACTAAAAGATAAAAGATAACACAAGTTGGTGATCAGGCAACAAGCATTCATTAAACGTTTGATGTTGAACTGAAAAGATAAAATCTCTATATTGTTAACTATGGATTACATTACATGAAATGAAAACATGGGCAGTGGGTCTACTCCCCGCACCCCAGTGAGAGGGACTACTCTCTCATAGCTAGGACAAAGAAGGAGGCAAGAAGAGAGAGAGAGAGCATCATCCCCACAAAGGAGAGAGGAAGGTCAACCCCTTGGAGAGAGAGAGATGATATTCTAGCTTCACATGTTGCTTGATGACGAGGTCCCCTCTTCCCACCTTCTTTGGTGGAGAGAGAGAAAGCAGCTTCAAGATGGAGTGTGGATCTCAGACCGAAAGCCTTTGGGCGGAGAATGGAAGTTGAATTTGCTCTGGAGTGATAGAGGCAGCCTATGGGCATCTAAAAACTTGATACCTTTTGGAGGCCCCTTGGGGTCTTATTTATAGGCCTTAAGTGAAGTCCAAACGGTTTGAAGACCGTTTGGACCTCAAGACCATTTGGACCTCAAGACCGTTTGGTTTCATGCGGTCTTGAGATCGTATGACTCCATGTGGTCTTGAGATCGTATGACTCCATGCAGTCTTGAGATCGTATGACTCATGCGGTCTTGAGACCGTTTGGCTTCATGCGGTCTTGGGACCGGTTGGCTCCATGCGGTCTTGAGATCGTATGACTCCATGTGGTCTTGAGACCGGTTGAATCCATGCGGTCTTGAGACCGTTTGGCTTCATGCGGTCTTGAGACCGTTTGGCTTCATGCGGTCTTGAGATCGTATGACTCCATGCGGTCTTGAGACCGGTTGGCTTCATGCGGTCTTGAGACCGTTTGAGTCTTTTGTGATTTTTTTTGTGTCTTTTTCTGTAAGTAAAAGGGAGAAAAGTTAATCTAATCAGTTTTATACTCCTCTGAGAATCCTACCGGAAACTAGAGTGGGTATGCGGGTTGGCTAAAGGCTTAGTGTGTAACTCCCCCTTCAAGTGGGGGAGGGGTTGTCTATGCTTTTTAGGATCTCACTACCGGGCATGATACATCTGCCTTCTTGAGGGTAGCTAAATGTACCGGCCGGGCGAGTCCTTTATCAGCCTTTCACATATTTAGATACCTTAGGGTTTCACTACCAGGCATGACACATCTGCCTTTTTAGGGCAGCTGAATGTACCGGCTGGATGAGACCTTTGTTGGTTCTTCATATAGGTCCTTATTTATGGCACAACTATCATGGTTTTATTCAACACTCTGGCTTTTATTCGTAAACTCACAGGCTTGGGATTTGGGTATTTAGGGATTTTGATTTGGGCGGACAAGCCTCTTTTATTTGGAGAGAAGAAAACTATTCTTAGAGTTGTTTGACATGCACTTATTTGGTTTCTACTAGTGGTTCACTTGCAAGGCTGCATGATTTGGATGTCACCTGATGTCCCTCTCGTCCTTGAGATTGTTTTGGCTTATTGCGGCCCTGATGTTGTCCTTTGGAGAGTCAGATATAGAATTGAAACATAAGCATGAAAATTGAGTGAAGATGATTTATTAACTCACCATTGCATGTCTAATTGTCTTGAGGGCTACTGGATTCTAAAGTTAGCTGGGAATAACTTTGTTCCAAGTAGGTTTTATTAACAACAAAAACTAAAAATGTGCAAAGAAAACTAAGAAAAAATTATACTGAATTGAAAAAGAAGATAGAAAAGGGAGGGATTTATAATTGATACCTCGCCCTTGCCCAGTGTACTCCCCTCCCCTAACTTATCACTCGCTCTGTCCGCAGAGTGTCAAGGTGATAGGTTGAGAAGTGCAAGGACAAGGGCATCGGGCGTCCATTAGTCCTTTATTTGCGCCATGTGTGCAAAGGAGATTAGCGGCAAGCTTTCCACGTAACGCGTGGTAATCCACATCTGTCATATCCTCTACTGGTTTTTGAAGGTCCATGATAGTGTACATCTAGTGGAGGACGTGGAAGCCACAATCGTTTGATTCCCTAATTTTTTGGGGACATTTATGGTTGAAGGATGGGCGATGAAAGTGTTCTTTGCCGTATGCCCTTGAGTGCTGACTTAATAAATTGATTAGTTTGTCTGCACAATCCTTCGCCACTACCTCCGTGGGCGTCTTTGGTGTCACTACATAATTCTTCTGCCGGGGATTGAACTGGTTATCGGAACTGTTGTAGATGGTAGTTGTTCCTTTAGGTAGGTTTGTTGCCAGAAGCATCCAGTGCTCATGATAAACTTCAGTGTTGTATGTTGTAGGAAGGAAATGAGTGCCTCAGTTGTTCCAAAGTTTTTTAACTTTAATAAATCGTCCTTCATGTAAGGGGATGCCATATATGTTGTGGGGTAATGCTGTCTGAGAAGGAACTGATAGGCAGCCATCAAGATCATGGATAGATACCCCTTGAATTGTACAGTTTCTCGTAAGGCGTCTGCCATGACCAAAATGTCACCGGACATGAAAACGAGGTCATCATTCTCGGCGTAAAGCCTTGACATGATGAGACGAAGTTCATTGTCCGAAAGACTTTTGCAGGCACTGAGGTCGAAGTCTGGGAAAGTTGGTTCTATGGTAGATAGGGGCACCATTTGTGATGATAATCTCCTGATGGTTTCCCCTGACAAAAGATCTATGCCCCCTTTATCCTGAGCTAGATCAAATTGGGAAGGGTCCCCTTTGCTTTGCACGGGGACTATGGCAGGCTGTTTGTTTTTTCTAAATCCTTTAAGGTTTGTCTGAAGGGTTGCCTTTGTGGACGTTGAATTGCTGAAAAGAGCTAATGTGGGACGTCATCTGGTGCCATTGTTGGGTCCTTGAAGAACCGTCTATTGCAAATAAGCTCCATGGCATAACATCCTCGCAAGAAGTGAAAATCTTCAGCGGCTAGCTCATTGAAGGGGATTTCTTGGTTTAGCGCTTGAATGTGACATATAGTACAAAAAGCGCAATCCCCAGAGCCTTTGGTAGTTTGGACTTGTGGGTTTATTATTTGGAACCATGGTTGGCTCCAGTCCTATCGGAGGTACAGGCGTGCAGCCCAAATTAGCTTAAGGAGACGGAAGGGTATACATCGTGCTTCTCCTTCTCCTCTGACAAACTTTATTGTTCCGGATGGTAGCACAGCGGCACAAAAATTGTACACCTTGGTGTCACGAGCCTCGGTGTCCACAATCATAAATAGCCAGTGGTCGGATACTTGGAATGGTACTGTAAGATATTGTGCCCTCCATGCTAGGCCGGCACGCATCCGCTCTACTGACTTGGCTCGTATTTCTTTGTATAACAAGCCTATGGATAGAGCCGGTGAGGCATTAAACACTGGCTGCTGCCTCCTTGAGCTTCTGTAGACTTCTATGCAGTTGGCAAGTAAGACACGGAAGATTTCCATTGACATCGTTGACCGTGGTCACAAGATGTTGTGGAAGTCTTCACGTGTTAACTTGCGCTTAGTCTTTATGTTATGGTATATGATGTCGCCCCCCTCTTTGGCATCGTCAACAATAGTGTTCAGGATGAAGATATCCTAAGCATCTAGTGTTGAGATGGCCGCCATATCTAGATTGTGCATTTTATCCGGCAGAGGTGGTGGCAGGGGAAGCTCCTGCGGAGGGGGTGAAGAGATTTTCTCCAGATCATCTAAAAAAAATTGCATGTCTTCATCTGAGTCGGAAGCAGAATCGAGTTCTTCATCAATATCTAAATGTACTCGTTATGAATCTTCCTATTCTGGAGGAAAGGGCACTGATTGGTCAAGTGCAGAGAAAGGTTGAGGGGCCCCTGCTGGTGTGGTTGTGCTGGTACCTAAGATACATTGGTGGAACTCAGCAAAAGCCGCATCTTTTGTAGACTCCCCTATGGATCCCAAAGCAGAATAATCAAGGAATTGGTCCCCATATGATATGTTTACATGTTCGTTGTGGGTGAGGGACTTGGGATGATGTCCACCTTCTTGGTGGCCTTTGTCATATCCTTTCTGAGGGGGGTCTGCCTCATGTCCTGGGCCCTCACCATCATCAGATTTGTCATCTGAGGAGGTGGTATCGTTGTTAGAATCGGCGGAGGAGTCGGAGTCATCTTCATCTTCATTATCACTGTCTTTGGCAGCTTCTGCTTTGGCCGCTAGCTTCTTGTTTGCTTTCTGTTTGTACCGCCGATGGATGGTTTGTAACTCATCGAATGCCACTTGCACATGCCCGTGTGTTTCGAGCAGTGCGTCGTGTGTTTCTTTGAGATCGTTGTAGCGGCCCTCGGCGGAGAGGAGTCGTGCTGTAAGATCTGTTACTTGAGCACGTAGTTGTTGAAGCTCGGTGTTAGCTGACTCCTCTTGGTGGCTGTATAGCTGTGTGAGGGTATTGGTGATGTCATCCATGCGCGTGCTTAAAGTAGTTTGTTGCTGCTTAAGCTCGTGTAGGGTCTCAGGCAGGGGTTGAGTCTGCGCTGAAATTCTATCAACTTGCTTAGCCAGCACTTCATGCTGGCTTTTTACTCCAAGTACCTGCTCAGGAAGGTGTTTGTAGTGGTCATCGATATGATCGATTTGCTTGGATACTACGTCCTGTCGTTGCTGGATGCTTCAGATGATGCCTGGCAGGGTGATGTTTTATTCGTTGATCTTGGCGACTTGTTCAGAAATACCCTGCACACATGAAAAATAGATTGCATTATGTTAGAAGGGTCAGTGAGGAGGTTTCGGAGGGTGTTGAATTGACATCCAAATTCCTCACCAAAATTTAAAAAAGGGACCCCAGATGCGGAAGGGTGGTATGGTTGGGGTCGAGGTGGAGGGGCGGTAGTGTCTTACGGAAGAGACACTGATGATGGTCCCACGAACTGTGTGGTGACCGTAGATGGGGTCACCAGTGGTGTCAGGGTGGTGGTGGATGGAAAAGGTGGTGAGGGTGGTGGGAGTGAAAATGTTGGGTGAAGATTGGTGGGAATGGAGGTGAAGGTGGTGAAGTCGGGCATTGAAGTTGAGAAGGGGATGTTAGAAGTGAAAAGGGATGAGTCAGGAAAAGGGGATGTGGACATTATTGTAGAGAATGATGGGAGAGCAGTGGATTGGGGAAGGGTGGATGCTGGTGGGGTAGAGGTGGAGGTTGTGGTGGTGGTGGGTGGTAGTGTGGAAGGGGTGGTGGAAGAGAGCTCAACATTCAGACTCCTAATAAAAGAGTCGATTGATGAGGTGGTTATGTTTTCTTCGGGGAGGGGTTCGGCCTCTGGATGTGGCCTTGATGTCGGTGTCCCCGACAGTTGTTCTGCATGCAACTGCCTTCTGGAAGGTCGTTTTACAGGTATTTTTGATGATCGAGCTGCCGGGGTTGTGATACTTAGCTCCGTCTGTCCCGCTTTTGCTTTCTTTTTGGTTGTTTTAACCGAAGCTAAGAGTTGTGTAAGCTCCTCGTCAGAGAAGAGGAGCTTTTCTGTGTCATAATTTGTGAGTTTCGAAAGAGGGAGGAGAGTTATGGAAAATCTGACTGTAGGGCAAAAGATATAATATAACTTCGCATCCTTTTCCTTGATGATGTAGGAGTTCTTCAAGGTTTGTTCGTTGGTTAGGATGTCACCCTTTATCTGCTTGCATCTTTGTAGAAGTCTATCCATCTTGAGATATTTGATTATGGATGTGATATGACCCCCCATGCATATTTCTTTCCCCAGGGCATATGCAGAGAACTTTTGAATCATAAGACGTCCAATGTTGACTGGAATCCCATGTAGGACTGACCAGAGGACAAAAAGATCTGAAGTGATGACATTTTCGTCTTCTGTCCTGGGGAAGAATGCACCGGTAAGAATTTTATGTAGTGTGCGCACTAAACCATATTGTATATTTGAGGCTTTGCATGTTTTTGCATCGTAGTTGGGGATTCCTGTCAGGGACATCCAAAAGTTATGTCTGTTAAACTGGGAATTCTCAGTTCCAACAGCTTTGGCTTTCTTGAGTTGCTCCTGGTTGTCTATAAAAATTTCGTTCAGCATGTTTTCTGTGATGACAACCTTGCTGCCAAAGAGTTTAGTGACCAGCCTACGGTCACCTCCGTCCCTTGATCTATCCATGATGTCGACGACTTCTTTAGCAAGGAAGGTGAAGAATTCGGTAGTAGGCTTGATAAAAGAGGGTTCGGGGACAAAACACAGTTTTGAAAGATTTGCATTGTCAAGAAGTGTGAGGATTATGTCATAAGTCCCCATTTTTAGTAGTACGCTTGAGCAAACGTACTTTGTGGGTTTGAGGATTTTGTCAGTGGATCGGATGGTGTGGATGAAAAGGTTTTCTGGTGGTGGTGCGATGGTGGTGATAATTGAGAAGATGGGGGTATTGATGGTGGTGGTAGAAGGGGGAGGGGTAATGGTGGTGGTAGTGGTTGGTGGGATATACCCAGCTAGGGTTTGTTCCCTTGCAGTGGTAGGATGAACTTGCAAGGGAACAAACCCTAGCTGGGTATATCCCACCTACCACTGCCACCACCATTACCCCTCCCCCTTCTACCACCACCATCACTACCCCCGTCTTCTCAATTATCACCACCACTGCACCACCACCAGAAAACATTTTCATCCACACCATCCAATCCACTGACAAAATCCTCAAACCCACAAAGTACGTTTTCTCAAGCGTACTACTAAAATGGGGACTTATCACATAATCCTCACACTTCTTGACAATGCAAATCTTTCAAAATTGTGTTTTGTCCCCAAACCCTCTTTTATCGAGCCTACTACCGAATTCTTCACCTTCCTTGCTAAATAAGCCGTCGACATCATGGATAGATCAAGGGACGGAGGTGATCGTAGTCTGGTCACTAAACTCTTTGGCAGCAAGGCTTTCATCACAGAAAACATGTTGAACAAAATTTTTATAGACAACCAGGAGCAGCTCAAGAAAGCCAAAGCTTTTGGAACTAAGAATTCCCAATTTAACAGACATAACTTTTGGATGTCCCTGACAGGAATCCCCAACTACGATGCAAAAACATGCAAAGCCTCAAATATACAATCTGGTTTAGTGCGCACACTACATAAAATTCTTACCGGCACATTCATCCCCAGGACAGAAGGCGGAAATGTCATCACTTCAAATCTTTTTGTCCTCTGGTCAGTCCTACATGGGATGCCAGTCAACATTGGATGTCTTATAATTCAAAAGTTCTCCACATATGCCCTGGGGAAAGAAATCTACATGGGGGTTCATATCACATCCATCATCAAATATCTCAAGATGGATACACTTCTACAAAGATGCAAGCAGATAAAGGGCGACATCCTAACCAACGAACAAACCTTGAAGAACTCCTACATCATCAAGGAAAAGGATGCGAAGTTATATTATATCTTCTGCCCTACAGTCAGATATTCCAGAACTCTCCTCCCGCTTCCAGAACTCACAAATTATGACACAGAAAAGCTCCTCTACTCTGACGAGGAGCTTACACAACTCTTAGCTTTGGTTAAAACAACCGAAAAGAAAGAAAAAGCGGGACAGACGGAGCTAAGTATCACAGCCCCGGCAGCTCGATCATCAAAAATACCTGTAAAACGACCTTCCAGAAGGCAGTTGCAGGCACAACAACTGTCGGGGACACCGACATCAAGGCCACATCCAGAGGCCGAACCCCTCCCCGAAGAAAACATAACCACCTCATCAATCGACTCTTTTATTAGGAGTCTGAATGTTGAGCTCTCTTCCACCACCCCTTTCACACTACCACCCACCACCACCACAACCTCCACCTCTACCCCACCAGCATCCACCCTTCCTCAATCCACTACTCTCCCATCATTGTCTACAATAATTTCCACATCCCCTTTTCCTTACTCATCCCTTTTCACTTCTAACATCCCTTTCTCAGCTTCAACGCCTGACTTTACCACCTTCACCTCCATTCCCACCAATCTTCACCCAACATTTTCACTCCCACCACCCTCACCACCTTTTCCGTCCACCACCACCCTGACACCGCTGGTGACCCCATCTACGGTCACCACGCAGTTCGCAGGACCATCATCAATGTCTCTTCCACAAGACACTACCGCCCCTCCACCTCGACCCCAACCATATCACCCTTCCGCATCTGGGGTCCCTTTTTTAAATGTCGATGAGGAATTTGGACGTCAATTCGACACCCTCCGAAACCTCCTCACCGACCCTTCTAACATAATGCAATCTATTTTTTCATGTGTGTGAGAGGGACTATTTGCTCATAGCTTTGCAGCGGGGCTACTCCCCGCACCCCAGTGAGAGGGACTACTCACTCATAGCTAGGACAAAGAAGGAGGCAAGAAGAGAGAGAGAGAGCATCATCCCCACAAGGGAGAGAGGAAGGTCAACCCCTTGGAGAGAGAGACGATCTTCTAGCTTCATAGGTTGCTTGATGACGAGGTCCCCTCTTCCCACCTTCTTTGGCGGAGAGAGAGAAAGCAGCTTCAAGATGGAGTGTGGATCTCAGACCGGAAGCCTTTGGGCAGAGAATGGAAGTTGGATTTGCTCTGGAGTGATAGAGGCAGCCTCCGAGCTTCATAGTACAAATTGGCGTCGTTATAGTATAGTGGTGAGTATTCCCGCCTGTCACGCGGGTGACCCGGGTTCGTTCCCCGGCAACGACACCAATTTTTGATGGAGCTTCCACTTACGTGGAATTGCGTGCACCAACTAAAAATCCTAAAGATGGTAAGTCTTTAAGTTTAGCCTTGCTTATACTAGATTGAGAACTCCACCCACGTATGCTGAGATACGTGGACGTCTTATCTTAGTATAGTTAAGGGTCGAATCCACGGGACAACGGTCTTGTTGTGAACAACAAGATGAAAAATGTTAGAACTTCACTTAATCTCTTAATAGTAGGTACTTAGATCGAAAGTTTGGTTTGGTTGTTTTAAACTAAGAACATGTAAAGTAAAGCAAACAAGTAAATTTAAGGAAGTTAAACAATGATAAGGAGTCACTAGGGTGTGATCGGTTTTCACCGCCGCTACACGTGGATCAAGACATGCAAAATAAAACACAACCTGCAACAAGAGTTTAGTCAGTTAGTATCTTTGTAGACTTAGTTTCTTTTCGGTGAACTAACTACGAGAAGTGCGGGAATGTTGCAAAGTCAGCCATCCCCGAACAAATGGTCAACTACTTTGTATCATTCCCTTCGCAAAGTGTATTCCTCGATTCATCAAGGTTGTACTTTCGTACGTCAACTGATTCCATTTCATAGCATGAAGGTACAACGATGGGAGTGAGTTTACTCCACTTCTTGAAAGACACTCCTAGATACCGAAACAGATGCATGGTGGATACATGCACCACGAACCAACATACAAATGAGTTTCAAATCTAATAGTATAAACGTAGACAATTCATACTAAAAGATAAAAGATAACACAAGTTGGTTATCAGGCAACAATCATTCATTAAATGTTTGATGTTGAACTGAAAAGATAAAATCTCTATATTGCAAACTATGGATTACATTACAGGAAATGAAAACAGGGGCAGCGGGGCTACTCCCCGCACCCCAGTGAGAGGGACTACTCGCTCATAGCTAGGAAATAGAAGGAGGCAAGAAGAGAGAGAGATAGCATCATCCCCACAAGGGAGAGAGGAAGGTCAACCCCTTGGAGAGAGAGAGACGATCTTCTAGCTTCATAGGTTGCTTGATGACAAGGTCCCCTCTTCCCACCTTCTTTGGCAGAGAGAGAGAAAGAAGCTTCAAGATGGAGTGTGGATCTCAGACCAGCATCCTTTGGGCGGAGAATGGAAGTTGGATTTGCTCTGGAGTGATAGAGGCAGCCTCTGGGTGTCTAAAAACTTGATACCTTTTGGAGGACCCTTGGGGTCTTATTTATAGGCCTTAAGTGAAGTCCAAACGGTTTGAAGACCGTTTGGAACTCAAGACCGTTTGGACCTCAAGACCGTTTGGCTTCATGCGGTCTTGAGATCGTATGACTCCATGCGGTCTTGAGATCGTATGACTCATGCGGTCTTGAGACCGTTTGTCTTGATGCAGTCTTGGGACCGGTTGGCTCAGTGCGATCTTGAGATTGTATGACTCCATGCGGTCTTGAGACTGGTTGACTCCATTCGGTCTTGAGATCGTTTGGCTTCATGCGGTATTGAGACCATTTGGCTTCATGCGGTCTTGAGACCATTTGGCTTCATGCGGTCTTGAGACCATTTGGCTTCATGCGGTCTTGAGATCGTATGACTCCATGCGGTCTTGAGATCGTATGACGCCATGCGGTCTTGAGACTGGTTGGCTTCATGTGGTCTTGGGACTGTTTGAGTCTTTTGTGATTTTTTGTGTGTCTTTTTCTGTAAGTAAAAGGGAGAAAAGTTAATCTAGTAGTATGTTTGCAATAAAAGAGAATAGTAAAAGATTTTGTCTACTTTATCTGAGAAAGAGTGTGGAAAACTGAAGAATATTACTAAGATAACATCACAAAGTTGGAGGTTATCAGTCAGCCATACCAACATACTCTAAGGCTCCTACCGTCTTCAACCTTTCAAAAGTATTGGTGGCACCATGTCTTTCATCATGGGCTGGTGCCCTTGGTGCAGGTAATGGCATTCTATCCGTCATGTGGGTCATAGCTGCCATAAACTGCCCGAACATAGCCTGGAAGGCTGGGTTCCCCATATCAGCTGGGTTGAGCTGGGACTATTCAGGTATATGTTCCTCCCTGTCCTGGTGATAACACCAATTTTGGTGACACTTTAGCCTTGTTTTCTGTTATCAAAACTGCCCTTTTCTACTATTTTCCTCTCTTTTATTAGCATTTTTGCAATAATTGGCCAAGCAATGCTCTTAATCCAATATTTCCATCTTCTGCAGAGTTTTTCTTTATTTTGGTACAATAAGGCCGTTCTGGCCCACAAATAAGTCCAAGTCTGTTTCGGACTTCCTGACGCCTGATACGACCTCTGCTCGATAGGGTGAAGCGACTCAATGATGCACGACAAAAGAATGTCGCGCAGGAAGGAGCAGATGGACGACACGCCTTCTACCCGACAGGGAGCCCAGCTCGCCCGACAGCCAAGGCTTGTCTGGCGACACAGCCACCCACCGGCAGGCGTGCCGCCCGCCACGTGACCGATAGCCGACACTCCTGAGCCGAGCGATACCGGTATCGGCCGTCCGCTGACCCACGAATAAGGAGGACATGTGGCGTTTCAAGCACCATAACTTCCCCCAACAGCTGCCTATAAATAGCAGCTATAGGAAGCCGAAAAGACAGTTCAGATACTTCGGATTTCGGACAGTTGGGAGCTTTGAGTGATCTTCAAAGGAAACTGCGAGAGCAGGAGTATCGCGCCCCAGTGCCCGTGTCGGGCGACACTAGGTGAGCTCTTCGTCATCCCGAGAGGGAGGGGATAGTTCACTTAGAACCGTCCCGGGCGACACTGCGAGCCGATATCAGCCAACGACGATGAGTGATACAAGTGCCCGATAGTAGACGCGTCGCTCCATGCCCGACACGATATCAACCCGATACGCTTCGCCCGTCATGTGTGCCGCCCGAGAGGGTGTGTCGCCCGTTTTGAGCGTATCGGCCAGGTCCTTGAACGATATAGTCAGCCGTCATGGTGTGCCACTCGAGAGAGTGTGTCGCTCGACATCGCTGTATCGGGCTAGGCCCCTGTACGGTATTGGGCGGGAGAGCCGCCGTAGTCTGTCGCCCTTCTACATCAAGAAGGAGACCTCTATCTTTAATTCTGTTATTTAATTCTTTAATTACGCAATGTATTAAGACCTTTAATGTTTATGGAAATAGAAAAGCTTAATTACTTGCTGCTCTATGCTTGGTGTGAAATATTGGATGACTACTATGTTTGATATCTGAACTCTAGCTTGCATGTTTGGATCACGTTTCGCTTAGCTACCGAATCGTGTTTTCCCATCGCAACAGCTTCGAGAGTTGTGTTGTGGCTCTAGTGTTTGGTCCGATTCTGGAGTACGAGAGTGCCTGGAACGGAGTTGTCTCCGTAACACTCCACCCTAACTTAAAGCCCAACATCCTCGAGAGGGGTGTTGATGCTTAGTTAGGGGCACCCGCTCTGAGAGGAGGGGTGCAGGATGTTGCTGGTGCCACTTGTTTTGCTGTAGTCTTATCCCTCGTACCTTGCTCTAGCTCTGGTTATATCTTTCTGTTTCTGTTACATGAAAACCCCTAAAAACTGCTAAATGACTAAAACCTTAAATCTCTCTTGTAGCTCCAGTTGGAGATAGTTTTTTTTGTTTTTTTTGTGACATCTTGTTGTTTCCCTTTTGGGAATTTATATCTCTTTATACCTGTCAGAGTGTAGAGTGTCGATTTTGGATTCTCAACACTACCACCCTTGTCCCTATGTTCGACCCCGTATGTCTACTTCGACCCCGTAAACAAAGTTGCGGGGGGCCTAGAAGGATTCGAGTTTATAAATGTAAAAGCTCGACTACCTCAAATCTGCCTCCACTTTTAGACGCGCGATTTAGGCTGGTCAACTTTTTGTCGCCGTTGTCGGGGACAAGGCAAAAATGGTACTGTAGATGAATCTGAATCCACTAACTACACTCTTGTGCCTCAAGCTCAAAAATGAGTTTGACAACATTCTTTTTCTTTTCTTCTTATTGTTATTCTTTTAAAAAGTAAAAATTCAATTTCCTAAACTCGATTTTTCGTGCCTTTTCAGGAACTCTGAAAGAACTGTGACCTATTCCACCGATCCTGGATACCATGTCTCGTTGTGAGCAGTCTCTTTCTGAGGGAGAATGTCGGGGCCAAGGCGAGAGGTCGAACCAGCCTAACTTGGTTGGTCAGCTTTCCACCTACATAAAGAGATAGGATACCATCATCAACCAACTGGTGCAAGGCATGCTCCCTAGCCCTGGAGCTCTGAATTCAATGCAACACCAGATGGCCGGCTTGCGGATGCGCCAGTGTGAGGTTGATCAGCGGCTGACACAGATGACTGCCCTGATGAAGAATCCCACAATAAAAGTGCTTCCATACCCTGAAACTGCCAGAATGGCAGTACTGAGGTTTGGAAGAACGCTAGAGCGTCCAGATGAAGCCAGGCCTAAGCCTGAGCTAAGGCCTGAGGAAGCAACTTCAGCAGAGGAGAAAGAAAAATGGGCAGACATTCAAGAGTCTACGCAAAGGTTCCCTGAAGAGCTACCTGGAGGAAGGAATGCTTACGCTCCTAGGATTCTGTTCCCCTACAAGCTGATAAAGGTGAATCTGAAGAAGCATCACGAGAAGTTCATGGAGTCGATCAGGAAGCTGCATCTTGAAGTGCCCTTCCTCGACGCTTTGGAGGAGATGCCTACATATGCCAAGTTCCTCAAGGACCTTATCACAAAGAAGAGAAGGGGAGGAAGGATTGAGACAGTGCACCTAGCTTCTACCTCCTCTGCCTTCGTGAAGCCCGACATGCCTAATAAGAGAAGGGACCCCGGAGCTTTCACAATCCCATTCGCCATCAGAGACAATGTCGAGTGTAAGGGTCTAGCAGACTTGGGGGTGAGCATCAGCCTCATGACCCTAAGTTTTGCACAAAGGGTGGGTTTGACCGACATGGTTCAAACCAACATGCGGATTGAACTGGTGGACCACACCTTTAAGAGACCTATCGGCATTGTCGAAGATGTGCCGATCAGGGTCGGCGATTTCTTCATCCCTTGTGATATAGTCGTCATCGACACAGCTGAAGACCCTCGTTGCCCGATCATCTTTGGGCGCCCCTTCTTGGCAACAGGGAGAGCGCTGATTGATGTCTCCGAGGGGATGATCACCTTGAGGGTCGGAAACGACCATATGGACTTCAAGCTGAAAGAAATCATGAGAAGCCTATCCCTGTCTGAATCAACATGTTTCGCAGATAGCTACAATAAATTCTGCAAGGAAATAGAGGAAGACATCCGGATAGTAGACCCCCTCTTGAGGGCTATAAACTGTCAAGATCCCGATCTCGAGGATCCTGAAGTCGCAAGGCGTCTCAACCTTTTTGGCCTTTCTGACGAAGACTTGCAAGAAGAGGATAAGGTGGTGGAGTCTGTGATGTATGCCTCTCTCGAGGGGGAGCCTCAAGAGTAGGCACCCATACCAAAGCCAGAGTTAAAGGCATTGCCTGAAGCCCTGAAGTATGAATTCTTGGATGAAGAGCACAGATCCCTGTCATCGTAAATGCCAATCTTTCAAGCAATCAGCTAGACCGACTCCTTGAGGAGTTAAGGCTCCACAGGGGGGCTATTGGATATTCAGTAGATGATATCAAAGGACTTAGCCCCGCCCTGTGCATGCATCACATCAACTTAGAAGAATCTACCAAGCCTCTGGCCCAACCCCAGAGGAAGCTGAACCAGATGCTTAAGGAGGTCATCAAGAAAGAGGTAATAAAGCTCAGGGATGCGGGGATCATTTACCCAATCAGCGATAGCAATTGGGTAAGTCTGATTCACGTAGTACCCAAAAAGGGCGGGATGACGGTGGTTAAGGGTGAGAAGGGAGACGAGGTGGCGGTTAGGACCGTCACCGGATGGCGAATGTGCATTGATTACCGAAAGCTAAATCAGGCTACAAAGAAGGATCATTTTCCGCTACCTTTTATTGACCAAGTTCTTGAAAGGTTAGCACATCACGATTTCTTTTGTTTTCTTGATGGCTTTTTAGATTTTTACCAGGTACCCATCTTACCCGACGACCAAGAGAAGACAACATTCACCTGCCTTTACGGCACTTATGCCTTTCGAAGGATGCCCTTCGGACTCTGCAACGCCCCAGCTACTTTTCAAAGATGCATGATATCGATGTTCTCAGATTTTCTAGAAGACATCGTAGAAGTTTTCATGGATGACTTCTTAGTCTACGGGAAGGACTTCGATAGCTGTCTAAAGAACCTTTCATTGGTCCTTCAAAGGTGTGAGGAGAACAACCTAGTTCTGAACTGGGAAAAGTGCCATTCCATGGTGCGGGAGGGCATCGTTCTAGGGCATAAGATCTCAAGGCGTGGGATCGAGGTGGACGTAAGCAAATTTGAAGCAATATCCAAGCTTCCTCCACCCAGATCCGTGACGGGGGTGCACAGCTTCCTCGGGCATGCCGGATATTACCGAAGATTCATCAAGGACTTTTTGAAGATTTCCAAACCGCTATCCAATCTTCTGGTAAAAGATGTTGAATTTGTTTTCTCTAACGATTGTCTCAGTGCTTTTCAGGCCCTTAAAAATGCTTTAATGTCACCACCTATCCTTCAAGCACCAGAATGGTGTTTATCTTTTGAGCCGATGTGCGACGCTAGAGACTACGCGGTTGGAGCAGTCCTGGGGCAAAGGAAAGACAAAAAGCACCATGTGATTTGCTACGCTAGTCGCACGTTGGATGAGGCTCAAGTAAACTACACGACAACTGAGAAAGAGATGCTCGCGATCATCTTCGCATTCGATAAGTTTAGGTTGTATCTCGTCGGAGCTAAGGTCAAAGTATACACAGATCATGGGGCTGTAAAATACTTGATGCAAAAGAAAGACGCAAAGCCCAGACTGTTGAGGTGGGCCTTATTGCTCCAAGAGTTCGACCACGAGATTATCGACAAGAAGGGAGCAGAAAATGTGGTCGCAGACCACCTATCAAGGATCGTGGCTGAGAGACAAGGAGGGCCTCCAATCAACAACGACTATGCCGACGAAGCTCTTATGTTGGCCGAAGGTCAAGAAGAAAGCTTACCCTGGTTTGCAGACATCTGCAATTATCTTGCTTGCGGAGAACTGCCTCCTGACATCACGTATAATTAGAAAAAGAAGCTATTCGTGGATGCTAAAAACTACTACTGGGATGATCCTCTCCTATTCAGAAAGTGCGCCGACAACTTATACAGGAGGTGCATCCCAGAAGAAGAAACTACGGACATCCTGAAGGAATGCCACGCCTCCCCCTATGGTGGTCACCTGGGTAGCGAGAGAACAACTGCGAAAGTGTTGCAGTCAGGTTTTACTGGCCCTCCTTATTTAAAGATGCTGCACAATTTGTGAAGGTTTGCAAAGAGTGCCAGCTTACAGGGAACATAGGGCAGAGGAATGAAATGCCAATGGCAAGCTGGATCGAAGTAGAATAATTTGACGTGTGGGGGGTCGACTACATGGGACCATTTCCCCCATCTCGGGGGTATCAATACATACTCGTGGCAGTAGATTATGTATCAAAGTGGGTGGAGGCGGTAGCCAACCAAACCTGCGACGCCAAGTCGGTTATCAAGCTCTTCGAGAAGACCATCTTCCCTCGTTTCGGTGTTCCGTGCACTGTTATAAGCGACGGAGGGTCGCACTTTGGAGAAAGACAGTTTGAAGCACTTCTACACAAGTACGGAGTGAGGCACAAGATCGCTACACCCTACCACCCACAGACGTCAGGGCAGGTAAAGGTTTCCAACAGGAAAATCAAGCAGATCTTGGAGAAAACTGTCAACCGAACGAGGAAAGACTGGTCCATGAAGCTTGACGACGCGCTTTGGGCCTACTGAACTGCTTACAAAATGCCCATTGGAACCACCCCCTACCGGCTTATCTACGGAAAGTCCTGCCATCTGCCTTTGGAGTTAGAACACAAGGCCCTTTGGGCAATCAAGTTCCTAAATATGGACCTCGACAAAGCAGGAGAAAAGAGGTTTTTACAGCTTCAAGAGCTCGAAGAGCTGAGAATGAACGCCTATGAAAATGCAAAAATCTACAAACAGAGGACAAAGTTGTGGCACGATGCCCACCTTAGGAGAAAAGATGTAAGCGAAGGGGATAAAGTCTTGTTATTCAAGTCCTCTATTCGTCTTTTCCCTGGGAAGTTACAAACGAGATGGTTAGGACCGTTCACTATGTCAAAGATATACCCATCAGGAATGATGGAGCTCTACGACAAGGATGATCTGACCAAAGTCTTTCAAGTAAATGGGCACATGGTAAAAAGGTTCTATGAGGATGAAGCCTTTGTCAAGAGAGTAGAAATCAACCTGCGAGATATGGGTACAGTCAAGAGCTGAACGAGATGATCCTACACCGGTCGAGCTGGCGACGCCAACTTCAGCACTCCTCGGGAGGCAGCCCGAGTTTTTCTTTCTTTCCTAGAATAGGTTGCATTTTTCTTATTACTTGTAAAAACAAACTTTATGGACTGTAATAAGGCTCGAGTCAGAATACACGCTGAGCGTACCGACTCTTCTATTTTATGGGTCATCGTTGAATTTTGCTAAGCATTGAGTAATTCTTTCTGAGGTCGGGGACTTAACCCTAAACCGATGATGTTTTTCCTTCTCCTAGCTTTGGTTTTTGGCCTCCTGTTTTAAGCCGTGTCGGGCAGCAGCTCAACTGGCGCGCAGTCACACTTGTGTCAGGCCGCAGTTTCTGGGGCACCACAAGAGCCATGGCGGATGGTATTCCCGAGCAACCATCATATCGTGGATGGGAATAAATACCCTAATTTAACTGATGTGACCATCGTCTCAGGAATTGCCTGACTCGTCGGCCGACGCGCGCCCCAGAAATGCTCGTTTTACCCCCAGCTGAGCTTGCTATAAATAGCAAGGTGGGCTCAAAATGTCAGGATGCCTCACTTCTCTTTTCAGCCACCTGTAACACATGCATTGATCCACTTTTGCTCGCGTGTCGGCCGGCTTGCCTTCACCCTTGAATCGGGCGATGGCTCCTATGAGCAAAGGTATCGCCCGACATGTTTATCGCCCGATATGCTTATCGCCCGACACGAGTTTTCATATCGCGTGGTGCTTATCGAGTTTGTAAGATTAGTCAATTTTTGTGTATCGCCTGACGCATTTGAGCACGACATCAAGACCGATAGTGTTTGCCCGATACGCCATATCGTGCGACACGTTTTCCTTCTGAGACGTCCTATCGTGCTTTTACCTCATGCGACCTTGTCGCCCAACACACCTGTGTCGGGCAGCAGGTTGTGTCACGCGGTTAACCCCGTATCGTCCGATCCCGCATCGCCCTGGATTTTCTTTTGGTAAACGATACTCGGGCTTTTACCGCTAGACAAGTTTTATCAGTTTTCTTTTTAAACTTTTCCTGCCTAACATTGAAATAATTTTTGAACTTAATAACAAGCATGAATCGTCCACAACAAACCTCTGCAAGAGTTGACAAATACCACAGAAAAATCGACACCGTGGCTGAAGCAACAACAGTCGGACAGAAATGCCAGAATCCCGAGATAGCTAGGCCACCTTCCGCCAAAAAGAAAGAAAGATAAGTGCATCTCCTTATCATATTCTGTCTTCTGCGGTGGTTTAGGGCCATCTCCAAAAGAGGAAGACAATAAAAAGGGAGGGGCCCTCTGACTACACACTCCTGGGAATGAAAACGGACTCAGATGGACTGAATTGGGATTGATGATCAGTCCTTTTGTTCATGTTCACAACGAAAGTACCAAGAGCAAAGAGGGCCAAACAATTTTGAGGGTTTGCGCTTGTCCCGGCTGCAAAGAAGCATATTGTAGTTTCTCCAAGGCACAAGTGAACCCGTTAGATAACCTTCACTGGGCTAACATGAACTCACCCTGTATTCTTCGCTACTCTGGGACAGAGTGCGGAGTAAGTTTGGGGGGGGGTACCCATGTACCAGTGAAGGAGTTATAAAATTTTTCTTCCCCTCCACCTTTTGCTCCACTTTGTTCTTACTTTTTATCAAGTTTATGTACCCATGCTCGTATAAAATGTCATGATCATATAAAAATTTTTGCCTTTTATTCCCATACATATGTACAAAGTTGCTATAATAGTATGAAAACCTATTTCGACTTCTTGCAAAGTTAGTTTTCTATGTGCTTAATGAGATGCAAGTTGTCGTTATAACTTTTTGATAATGTTGCCTCAAACAAACAAAAGATTACGTTTTGCCTTGCCAAAAATTTCGAAAAATATAATAATCTCGCAAACAACTAAGATACGAGTATGAAGAAGGAAAAAGATGCCCAAACAGCAAGAAATCTCTTTGTTTTACCTTACCCAATGAAAATCCCAAAAAGAGAAAGAAGCCTTTTGAGTGTGAATAAAAGCATGAGAGTTGTGCCCAATAAAAGAAAAAAAAAAGAAAAAAAATATATATACACACACTTGTTTTCCAAAAGTACCCATCTTTAGGCATGGTAGATCCAGGGCAGTGGTACATAGGATGTGAAATCACTGCTCTAAAGCCAACTGGCTTGGACTGCAGGGACCACTTACCCGCTAACGGACCCTTACCTGGATGGACCGATGGGAAACAAGAAAAACCCCAAAAAGCCTTAGCCTACCCGATACACAACTTTCTATCCCAAAAATAAAGATGTTTGGTGTGTAAGCTAACTTCAGAATCATACAACAAAGTCTCGCCGAAGCTGTAGAGAAAAATCTTACTTAAACAATAAGCGGGAAAAGCTAAGTCTTTTGTTCGTAATGATACAATATTATCCTTAAGGCATTACGATTCTTGTTTCACCTTTTGAACAGAAAACTGCGCCGAGCAAGGAGAAGCATCGCTAAATAAGCTTAAATATTGATTGAGGACAATCAAAACGCTAAGTTTGGGGGAGTTGATAACACCAATTTTGGTGACACTTTAGCCTTGTTTTCTGTTATCAAAAATGCCCTTTTCTGCTATTTTCCTCTCTTTTATTAGCATTTTCGCAATAATTGGCCAAGCAATGCTCTTAATCTAATATTTCCATCTTCTGTAGAGTTTTTCCTCATTTTGGTACAATAAGGCCGTTCCGGCCCACAAATAAGTCCAAGTCTGTTTCGGACTTCCTGACGCCTGATACGACCTCTGCCCGACAGGGTGAAGCGACTCAACGATGCACGACAAAAGGATGCCACGCAAGAAGGAGCAGATGGACGACACACCTTCTACCCGACAGGGAGCCCAGCTCGCCCGACAGCCAAGGCTTGTCTGGCGACACAGCCACCCACCGGCAGGCGTGCCACTTACCACGTGACCGATAGCCGACACTCCTGAGCCGAGCGATACCAGTATCGGCCGTCCGCCGACCCGCGAATAAGGAGGACACATGGCGCTTCGAGCACCATAACTTCCCCCCAACTGCTGCCTATAAATAGCAGCTACAGGAAGCCAAAAAGACAGTTTGGATAGTTCAGATTTCAGACAGTTGGGAGCTTTGAGTGATCTTCGGAGGAAACTGCGAGAGCAGGAGTATCGCGCCCCAGTGCTCGTCTCAGGCGACACTAGGTGAGCTCTTCCTCATCCCGAGAGGGAGGGGATAGTTCACTTAGAACCGTCCCGGGTGACACTACGGGCCGATATCGGCCAATGATGATGAGCGACACAAGTGCCCGACAGTAGACGCGTCACTCCATGCCCAACACGATATCGAACCCGATACACTTCGCCCGTCATGTGTGCCACCCGAGAGGGTGTGTCGCCCGACTTGAGTGTATCATCCAGGTCTTTGAATGATACAGTCGGCCGTCACGGTGTGCCGCTCGAGAGAGTGTGTCGCCCGACACCGCTGTATCGGGCTAGGCCCCTGTACGGTATCGGGAGGGAGAGCCGCCGTAGTCTTTCGCCCTTCTACATCAAGAAGGCGAACTCTATCTTTAATTCTGTTATTTAATTCTTTAATTACACAATGTATTAAGACCTTAAATGTTTATGGAAATAGAAAAGCTTAATTACTTGTTGCTCTATGCTTGGTGCGAAATATTAGATGACTGCTATGTTTGATATCTGAACTCTAGCTTGCATGTTTGGATCACGTTTCGCTTAGCTACCGAATCGTGTTTTCCAGTCGCAATAGCTTCGAGAGTCGTGTTGTGGCTCTAATGTTTGGTCCGATTCTGGAGTACGAGAGTGCCTGGAACGGAGTTGTCTCCGTAACACTCCACCCTAACTTAAAGCCCAACAACCTCGAGAGGGGTGTTGATGCTTGGTTAGGGGCACCCTCTCTGAGAGGAGGGGTGCAGGATGTTGCTGGTGCCGCTTGTTTTGTTGTAGTCTTATCCCTCGTACCTTTCTCTAGCTCTGGTTTTATCTTTCTGTTTCTGTTACATGAAAACCTCTAAACACTGCTAAATGACTAAAACCTTAAATCTCTCTTGTAGCTCCAGTTGGAGATAGTTTTCTTGTTTTATTTGTGACATCTTGTTGTTTCCCTTTTGGGAATTTATATCTCTTTATACCTGTCGGAGTGTAGCGTGTCGATTCTGGATTCTCAACACTACCACCCTTGTCCCTGTGTTCGACCCCGTATGTCTACTTCGACCCCGTAAACAAAGTTGCGGGGGGTCTAGAAGGATTTGGGTTTATAAATGTAAAAGCTCGACTACCTCAAATCTGCCTCCACTTTTGGACGCGCGATTTAGGCCGGTCACCTAGTCTCTTGCACCACCTCCCAGTGTAGCAACACTGCTCTCAGCAGCGTGTTCATTGTGTGATCCAGACATCTTTAGTTCTTCTTCTCCTCCTATATGAGCAGAAGGCACTATTAGATAACTAGAAGACACTAGAACAGACTCAACAACCTTAATCCTATGTCTCTGTAGACTCAACGAACCTAGAGCTCTGATACCACTAAATTGTGGCGTCTGACTCGCGAAAACAAGATTAACTAATGCGGAAGTGATTATTAACAGTGGATTACTGAAAATTTACTAAAAATTAAAACCATTTATCAAGAGATCCATTCACAGGAAAACTCATTCATTCAGAACCAAAGTATTTCAAGTACATACTGGCTCACTAGTACATGTCTCGTACTATTCCTCTCGAGAGTTACAACATTAACTACTCTATTAAACTGTACATCAGCAGTATAAAAATCTCGAAGCATCAAGCCAAAATCTCAGATCGAATTGTCGAAACACTAACTCCTAGGACCCAAGAGTACAAAGACGACTCATAGGACTAACTATACTGTTATGACCCCACCTCCCGATAACCCCCAATTAAGGGAGACCAAGAGGTTGAAGCCGCACCCATTAATCTCGGATCAAAGGTTTGACATATAACCATAAACAATTATTAAATTCTAACAGACTATACTGAAAACGGTAATAAAATTTTTCTTTGCATACTTTTGAAAAGTTTGGAACAAACTAAACTTCTAAACTCAGCTGAACTATTCTAACTAGTTCCTCCTTGTTCTTTAATTCTTGAATTCACAAGGTGTAGCTTTACTATTTGTTCTTTTCATTGTACCTAAAACACCGACAAACAAAACGTCGGTCAGCAGAAGCTGGTATGTGGGGGAAACAGATAATCATGCAACTATGATAACCATGTAATCATTCAATTAATCATTTAACAACCAAGATTACATTTTAAGCCAAACTACTCAATCCATACCTATCCACAACTCTGTGTTGTCCCTGTAAGGACTTATATGGTACCTCTATAAAGGTGACTTGATGGACCTACCCTCTAGGCAGCCAAAGTCTTTCATGACCTAATGGACCTACCCTCTAGGTAGCCATGTACTAGGTCAGCCATTACGACACAGAGGGGGATTAATGATTGAGCTAGAAGGCATATACATTATGTGATAGTCATAGTCACTTTATAATTGCAAGAAATAAATAAACATTCAACAGTTTAGTTGCATTTGATGCAATTAAACATCTAGGAATCCATCGGGAAACTAAGCAGTTATTCATAATCGTAACCACATACCTGATCCATAGTAACTTGATGTCCATGCATTAACATTCAACACAATTAATAAGCAATCAACAATATCCTCAAAATAATGCATAACATTCAAGTGTCATTGTTTCATTCAAAACATCCTCAAGATCAACTTGGATTCCACCTTATAATTTCTAGGCCAACTTTAGGGTTTTATTAGTGTTTTAGCCTTCATTATGCATTTATCACTTTTAATGCTCTTTTAGTTCACAAACCTTAAATTCTGCATCATAGGCACAATTGAATGTCAATTAAGTCTAATATGTTTCTTTTACACTAAAACTATTATCTTTATCCTTTTAGGTCATATGCAAAACATTAAGGCTAATTATCATCTTCGGTTTCTTTCAAATTGACAAATCATATTTCATTATAGTTCAACTCACATATATGAACCTTATTTATCACTATTTCCACTTTTATACACTAGGAAACACTAATTATCCAAATAATTCACATTAAAGATCTTTGGTACTCAATTTATCTTCGAATCATCATATCTCTATTTTATTCTTCGATTTGTACAATTAAAACCATTAGAAGACATATTCTCCTAAATTAATGCATAATCATGCACAAAACCCTAACTTAAGCCAATTATATAAAAAGATCATCTTTTTAGATCCTATTTCCTCGTTTATCAACAACAGGTTAATATTGGCTTAAATTATCCATTAAACAACATTAAAACCATCTATCATCAAATATAAGGGTTTTTCATTATTTAAATCATTAAAGATGATAGTTTTATGAACTTTTCACATTACACGCATATTTATGCACATAAACTCCAAATTAAACTAATTACGTACATATATTATCATTTTCGATCTTAATTGTACCTTCTTACATTTAACAGGTTAATATCAACTCTTATGATCCATTAAACCCTATTAAACACTTTATTCATTTCAAAATAGGGTTTCTTAATCATTATTATACTAAAGATGATATTTTACACTACTTTTTGAATAGCATGCAAAATTATGATTCAAACATAATTTCTTTATGTTCCTCTCGTTCTGAGGATCAATTTTCATATATAACTTGTATTTATCCGAGCTACGAATTAGGAGTTATGATTTTTGGTAGAATCAACTTACTTGGGCCAATGAAAGGGTGCCACGTGTCCGTCTCCATGCGATTGCTCCCTAGCTATGTGACCCGGCTGTTTTAAAAACATAACTAAATCCCGTTTTTACCCCTGCGTGACTCCTTGATCTTATAGAGCCCGGAAGGGAAAAAACGTCCAAAGCAGCCCGTCATCTTCCTCCTCACGAGCGTCTCCTGTAGCCACTAGGTCAGGGTTCTCGCGTGGCCGGGACCCTCCTCCTCGGAGACCAATGGCTGCTGCCGATGCCACCCCTAGCTCCACAGCATCCCGTCGCCCTTAGGGCGCTAGTTGGCTCACATCCAGCGCAGCTGGTTTGGGCTGGGGAAGAGCCGCAACCCACTGCTGCGTTGCAGCTGCGCAAGCTGCTGCTGCTGGAGTTTGCGGGTGTAGGAGGATGGGAAGGATGGACGACTTTCTGGGGTTGATCGTGGGTGTTTCCTACTTCAAACAAAGTCATAAACTCCCCCGTTGCTACAAGGATGGAACCCTACCCTCAAGGTTAGGGTTTTGACGAAGAAGATGAAAAAGAGAGGTATAACTGCGTGGAATTCCTCTAGATTCGCCCTCAAGCTTTCCCCCATATATAGAGGAAGTCAACGAAGCCCTAGGATGGCTTTCCTTAACGAGACGAAGTCCCTCTTCTAATGGGAATCGTTTTCCTTCAAAGAGAAGCAATTCTTCTCTCTTTCTCTTTCTCTCTCTCTCTTTCATATTACTTGGATATTAGGAAATTTGAAACTCCCTTTCTCTTATTTACTTCATGGTTGCTTTTTAATTCTTTGGCACGAATCCCTATTTTCCTTTATAGAAAAAAATCATCCTTTAAACCAATACTACATAATTCATTAATAAAGCAACACATTACCCTCTTATTTTGCCTTTTTAGTATTTTCTCTGTCTTTCCTCTTTATTGGGACTCCTTGGATCCCAAGTTACTCCATTATTTCGTAATTCTCTTTATTGTATACTTATTATTCTTCTAGATGCATCTATATGCATTATTTCACATTTTCTTGTTTATTTCTCATTAAATTATTTCTTTTTGAGGATTTCTCTTTATTTCCCTTTTCTTTTCCTCATGGGTATTCCTTTTATCATTAGAAACCTCATGGATACGAATTATCACCAAGAAAACTCATTTATGCCTCTTTCCACTTATTTTCCACATTTTATCATCATTTTTTATTTCTTTCTTAATAAAGAAATACTTAATCACCCTTTTCTTTTCTAATTACCTTCTTTTTGCAACCTTGGTCTCCTTGGTACCCAAGGAACCCAAGAGGCACGAAATCCTCTTTGGATTTGCCTTCTAGAGGTTTCTATATATTCCTTTTCTCAAAAATTCAATTATCCATTTACTATTTGAATTTCCTTGTTATTGGGCCTAATAGCCAATACAGCCCACAAAGCAACCAATCAAGGCTATTGTGAAAGGAAAACATTCATTTCAAAACAAATCATATCATTATTTGTTCAATTATCTTTAGTATGAGAAATTTCATTTCTCACTAATTGAACCCAAAAATCGGGGTTATAACATATACAGAACCAGACAGCCAAGGTCTCCACCTGATGGATCACTGCTGTCCTTGTGGCTGTTGCTGCTCTCCTCCTTCAGATGAGTTTCTGCCTTGATGTCTGCATCTACCTAAAAATGTTGAATCCCACGGGGGTGAGACAATTATAAAAATTGTCCCCGCAGGAGATATAACTCTCTGCCAAAACATCGTATTTGCAGTTTAATAGAAATAAACTGAGCAGTGGGATAATATAAATCAGTAGCAGATGAATCAACATCTATGTAGATTAGAGCAACATTCTTATGCAATTATTTCAGTTTTAAACTAATAAAGCAGCATGTCTCATATTCAATATAAATTAAAAGAACATAAGTAACATTTATGTACCAGGGACATGCTAAGCAGTGTAACATCAACCAATGATTCTCTTATTTCTATCTTATGTAAAATACACTACATGGCTGATTATATTTTACAAATAGATTTAAGCTCTGAGGAGATGAGGTATACCTCTCATACTCCAACCGACCATTTCTAGAATCGAAATTGGTACCATAAATAGATCAATGGAAGAGTCATATTCCCATGACCTCCCACATCCTGGTCAGCACAGTATACAAGCAGGACTATGTCTACTGCTCATATAGCTTTCCAGGGTATACTGGAACTTCGCTATAGAGTTGCAGCATCAACTGCACTCTCATCGGCAATCGAGAGCATTAATGTTTATCTCCATCGACCTGACATAAAAATAACATTGGGAGATTAATGTTACATCCATCCCAACCATCGAGAGATTTATGATACATCTATCCCGACACATGAAGGATTGAGAGGTTTAATGTTTACCCTTCCTCAATCTCTTCACAAGGATGTAAGGATATTTTTGCCCATTTACCTCCACATATTCAGAATATGTGAATTCCAGGATTTCCATAGAAAACCTGTTTCACCATCACCAACTGCTGACAATGATGGATCTATGGTAAGAGCACTACATGAATAGATTTCACTTGATTAGTTAAGTACATTCTCATATTCTTTTAGCATCAGGCAAATTCTCAAACATAACTTATTATGACAATGCTATAAAGAAGTATGTACTGTTTTCATCAAATATTCATCTTTCTTTAAAAGATATTGGGAACTCAGTCCCTTACTTCAAAACTGGGAATTCTCATCCCTTCTCAATTTCATCACCATAATCATATGGCCCTGGGTAATTAAACCCTTGATTCATCATTAAGCATTGTTACCACTTTTCCACGTACCCATCACCTTTAGGTCAATTGACAAAGGCAAGCATGATACTTGCTATTACAAGCATCACTTCATGGTACATGAGGCCTATTAACTCTCTTGTTACCTCTTACCAGGAAGCAAGGTATATTATGGCACTCAAAGCCCATTCACAATAGTGAATCAAACATCATAGCTCATACCTGGCCATGATTATCATTTCAACATACCTACATGGTTAGAAAAGATGATAACAGTGATATCAATTGCATATCAGAACCATGTACAACAAATATGAATTCAGTATTCATGGGTAACACCACTATTCCCTTACCAGGGTCAGGGTTTCCCATTTCATGTCACTTGAGGATATTCATCCTATTATCACATCAAAGATATGGTTTATCACCATATTGCCCAAAATTAGGGTTCATTAAGCATTACATAATATTACCCTGGGTTTGAGCTTCACAGCACATCAAACATCAGGGTTTCTCATGAAACCATCCTTAGACAGGGTTTCACATAAATTTCACCGTAGAGAAGGATTTACATTTAATAATCCACAATTAGGGTTTACTATTCATCCCAATTAGGGTTTCATGATCCATTACCCATAATTAGGGTTTACTATTCATCCAAATTAGGGTTTTAGATCACATCACTCTTAATTAGGTCTATACACATCATCATCCTAAATTAGAGTTACATCCATACCTTGGATTAGGGTTTCAATTATAATTACCCTGGATTAGGGTTAAGGTTCAACAACCTTGTCAATTAGGGTTTAGGTTCATGATTAAGGTTTCATGATCTCTTTACTTAAGGATCATACCCTTAATCACCACATGAATCAAGCTCATGTATCAACTCCATGCTATCATTCCTCTCAACTTGATTAGGTCTTATCAACCCTTAGTCAAGTTCATACAACTATGAATGACATAGTGTACCAAGTCATTGCTCTTATAAGCAATTAGGGTTCCTTCCTTAATTTACATTAATCACTTAGGTACCATTAGGGTTTTAACCTTTGTACCATCATTGATTAACATTACTAACCATCATTGGATTATTAGGACTATCATTACCTTCAATATCCAAATGATTGAACCATTAACAACCTCCATGCGGTTTTGAAGTTTCATCACCAAACGGTTTTGAAACCGTTTGACCCCAAATGGTTTTGAAACCGTTTGGCCCCAAACAGTTTCAAGACAGTTTGGTCTCAAACGGTCTCAAGACCGTTTGGGACAAATCAGTCCCAAAACCGCAAGGGCTCACTAGGTCATTTTTCCATCAAATCGATTTCCAATTGCACCATTGAATTGACTATTGATTATTCAATTGAAGGGTTCATCAATCTAAACCATTAGATCATCATCCATGGGTCAAGGATCAACCACAAACCCACCAAACGGTTTTAAAACCGTTTGGTCCCAAACGGTTTTAAGACCGTTTGAGCCCGTTTGGCCCAAATTGTCATGAAATCATTAGGACCAATCAAGGATTTCTTCAATCAACTTGATTAGGGTTTCCACTTAAAGGATCGTGCATACATTGGATCCATCAATTGAGTCCATTGGATCATCATCCAACATGTGATTAAGTTCAGTCCTCAAACGGTCAACTAAACCAAACGGTCAACTCATCCATGCGGTTTGGAGTCCAACTTCACCAAATAGTTTGCAAACCATTTGGTATCAAACGGTTTGGTGAGACCGTTTGGACCAAAGGTCCAAGATCGTTTTCTCTTGATTTTTAATTAAGGTGTGTGCTTATGAATAGGTTGTGATATTCAACCTTTAGACTCACAGAACTACTGCCATTTTCCATGGAAACTTCATTAATCAAGCAAGGCTATTGCAATAATAATAATTAACTCAATTGCATGAGGAAATCGAATTCAATGAAAAAGATTAAGGGTTTAAGTTATATAACCCGCCTTCAAATCTGATCCCAAGCTCCAAGCTTCATGGCTCCAATGGTGGTTGAAGCTCTAGCAACCTCCCAAGGTTGTTTCCCAAGCTTTTGGAGTGAAAGGATCGACTAGGGTTGAAGATGGAGTGAAGAAATAAAGGAATCATACATTGTTTTATGATTTTCACCATGAAATAAAGAAGAACGAAGGTCAAAGGCTTACCAAAGGTTGGGGACGTGCTTCCTGCTGTTCTTGGCCTTCTTGGTTGGTTTTGCAAGCAAGGAGAAGTGGGGTCGAAAAAGGTCCTTAGGTGTGTTGGAAAAGGCTCATTTATAAGAAAATTGATGAAAGAGAGAATGTCTTTATAAAAGCTATTAATTCCAAAAATGTTGCCACCACCTCCTCCTTGGTTTTCTTTCATGCAAAGGCAACTCAATCCCACTGAGCTCCCTTCCATTATCCATGGATTAAGGGAAAATAAATTAAGCACCTTAATCCATTATAATATTAATATATATTTTTGAGTGGAAATTCTTTTTCTTATAATAAGGTGAGTGGAATTTCACCTCCTTAAGATATTTTGTGGTCCTTGCAAAGTTCAAGGACGTCCACACATATCTGAAATCCACCATTTTAATTTTGGTTGAAGGCCCTTCAATTATTTTTTTTATTTTTGCATTAATATTTCCATTATGCTTAAATCTTGATTATTTTAATATCAAGATTCTCTCTCCTCCAACTTAATTCAAATGAGGCGCCCCTCTCATATTATTTGCTCCACATGATGCCAAGAAACATAAGAGACCTTATTGAAGTGGTAATTTACATATTGCACCCTAGGTTTTGGGTAAATTGCACATTACACCAAAACTAGGTTTTCATGCACAAACATTGCTTTATCAGCTCTTTCTTAGAATTCAGGCTATCCCAAGCCATACCTCTGCATCATCTGCACTCTCATGATGCTTAATCACATGAAGAATATATTATCATGCACAATTTGCAAATAGACCCCTTAACTTGGGTAATTTGCACTTTGGTCCAAAACAGACAAAATATTGATTTCAACAATATTCAAAAAGGACTAAAATGCAATATAAGTTCCTCTTGAGCCTTAATTACTTTTCAAAGATAAAATCAAGCATATAATCACTTTTATTGAGCAAAACACCTAGGGTTAATTCATAATCCAGGTCAGGGATGTTACAAGAAGGCTGAGAAGAAGACGATGTTGAGGAAGAACAGAAGTTGTATTGCAGAATATTTGCTTGATTTGAACGCAAACACCGAAGGGTGCGCTACTACAGGAGGATGTGTGTCAAAGAAGACGAACACCTTCATGCGCGGTGAGAAGCTACACTCGTGTGAGAGATCGACCAATGAAGACGAATATGTCAATGACGATGATCGTTGATGATGACGATCCTTCTCAGAATAAGAATCTGATCTAGATAAGAGAGAATCAGGGGACGAGAATGGAGAGGGATGTTTGCACGAAGACGACAAAGAGAAACCCCTAAGGGGATCACCGACTCTTGAGACCTAGATTGCCTCGATTGGATGTGATACCATGTTTGAAAGGGCAAGAGGAGGAAGACGAGTTAGTGAATTTGGGGTGAATCGTGTGCCTTTTAGCGCATCCATACATATAGAAGAGTTTAGAGAGTCCTATTAGATTAGTCGAATCACACAAGAATCCAGATAGAAAGAATGGGCTTACTTATCATATGCAAGGGCCCAACACAATCGGAACATATGGGACAAGCGATAAATAAATAAGAGCTGAGAACTAGCTCTAACGATTGGAGCATGCATCATACGTTAACTGATTCATGTTAATATACATATCTGGTTTGAGCGAAATGTTTTCGGTCAAGAAAAAGGGCGCAGAAAAGTGCCAATCTGGAGATAGAACTGATTTGGATTAAGACTAGCTGGGCTATGTGAGACTTTGAGGATAGCCTGGAGATAGACTTTATCGGTTATTTTGAAGGCGTACGTATGGTTGCCAAAAGGAAAAGCCACAACCTCTCAAATGAAAACATCAATTTACAATGTTATACTTATTTGACGAACGCCAAGGTTCTAAAGACGTAAAGTCTAATTTCACTCGATATTGTTGTGTAGGATATATATTGGAAACGCAAAGGCATCTAGTTGATGTTGTTAATCGCAAAGCATTTCAATAACACATTGATTAATTGTATTACATAAGATGGAAGCATCTAATGACTATATTTGGAAAAATTGGTTTGAAATGTTTGTATATTATAATTTTTTGACTTGTTAGAAGAAGCCGTTGAAATTCTATATATATCTATCACCATGTGAAACGGGACGGAACATGTGGTTGGTGAGCGAGGATTTGCTGTTCCTGCTTTTGGCAGGAGTACGATACTCAAGTCATAGTTTGGCAGATGAGTCCAAAGAGGGTAAATGAGGAAGACCGCCGCCTTCTTATACGAAGGAGCTAGGGCAGTGACGTTTGTCAAATACAGCGCGCGAAGCAAAAAAACTCATGCCCAAGGCATATATATATGGCTGTACTTATAATGCCATTTTAACTCAGCCAGACAGCTACCCCGGTCAGTACTTCGAAAACTATACACTTCCATCAAGCTAAGGCGCCAAATAGTACTACTACTGTTCTCATCTGCTACCTACACTGTGCCTTGATAACCAATTAACCACACACTTCTAGTTATGGCGCCTGCCTTCGCCGCTGCCGCTGCTACACTCTCCTGCAGTACACGCCTCCACCTCGCCCCTCGATCCATCCAAATCAAAGCGAGGCTTGGCGGTGGTGGTAATGACAGTAGTAGTACTACCGCTGGCGGAATCAACAGGCCAAACCTCGTAAAGCCCCCTGCAGCAGCTTCTGCAACTCATCATCAGGCGGCGCCATGTCTGTTGTCCACATCCACCGGTCCCATCCATGCAATTCATGTCAACGCGGCGCCTTCAGCTGCTGGCGAAGTCATGGTGCCACTGTCGGCGTTGAGCACGTTCTTCAGCAAGGCGTCGCTGGCCGAGCTGGACGTACTTCTGTTGGAAGTCACATCGTCGTTGGCTTTACCTACGGATCAACTGCCGGCGCAGTCACACGGCCGGGCTGGCGTCCAGCAAAGGCAGCAGGTACTTGGGAGTGTGTCAATGGACGACCGCGGCGTTATTCGGCAGAGGTTCGTGATCCCGTCCTATGAGATCGGTGCTGACAGGACCGCCTCCATCGAGACGCTCATGAAGTACCTGCAGGTAACTAGCTCGTTATGGGCCTTACGGCGCCTATACGTACACGCAGGTGTTCGTGCTATCGTATACAGTTGAGGTATTCAGTTAGCTTACACATGCATGCATACAAAAACCAGGAAATATCTCTGAATCAGGCGTCGATGGCGGGCATTCTGGCGGACGGGTTTGGCAGGACGTTTGAGATGTGCAAAAGGGGTCTCATATGGGCAGTGACCAAGATTCAAATTCAAATCGAGCGCTTCCCCTGCTGGTAAGGACTGTTTATATATATAGTGATTTCTAATTAAGCTCTCCATGTACTAAATAAATGTATGCTAATTAGTTTCTACATTCCAAAACTGCACTTATTGTTGAGTCGGCGCATCGGAAAGAACAATGAGCAACACGCACGTACGCATCGAGAAGAAGAATAATAATCCACACAAATAATGAACACGGGATTTACGTGGTTCGGTCTAGACAACCTACTCTAAAGAGGAGAGAGAATTTCACAATTGTAAGAAGATTACGAAGGAGAGATACTCTCAAAGAGAGAGAACCTAAAAAGGTTACACCCAAAGAAGAGAGAAAACTCTCATTAGTACAATATTGTATGTTGGCATTTCTCAGTACAAGAAAATTTCATGCCCCTAAGGTCTTATTTATAGGCTTCATACCATAAGGCTTCAACTTAATTTGAATATAGTCCTAATAGGAGTTTAGTACACAATATGACTCCAAGTTGCATGAAGATAGAGTCATGTACAACTCCAAATAGGAATACTAATATAAATCCAAGTAGGAACATAAATTGGACTCAAACTAAGACAAGACTCAACATATGACTTTCACACCATATCAGATTAGAATTAGGACTAGGACTCTTCGAGACATAACACTTATCATCAAAAAGTTTTGAATAACATCTCCTAATCTACTAAATCAAAGTACATGATCAATTGATCACCTTTGATCCAAATCACCTTTTTCCAATATATATCGACTCCTTACGTAACTCACCGCTTACTAGACCAGCCAAAAGGAGTGTTCCACACCTTTAAAGCATATACTCCCATACGAGACACAGTACGCCTAACTTGATTATAGACTGTAGTGTCCAAATCATATTATATATTTATAAGTCTTTCGAGTTTCACTGTAAAATATAACTTCCATTAATATATGTCGATCATCAATCAAGGAAGTTGCGCGTCTAATAACCAACGAATAAACTGTAATTTCTGGTTACCTACATATACGACATGATTGACATTTTTCATTATGGTAGGCGTTCACAAATATGTGTCTTGTTTCAAATTTGGATTAACAAATTAACCATTTTGGTAAAATTTCACAAAAAATAGGCACTCTATAGATACTCCGTCAAAATTAATGTTAGCTATATAGTTCACTTTGATAAAAACCCCGCCATGTAGCCTTGTTGAGGTACAATGCAAGATGCCCCCAACTTATTAGCAGGTTCGTTTCAAAAGAAGAAATACATAAAAAAATAGCAATTTCATCCGAGTGTCAAGTGATAATTAGTCTTTTTATTGGTTTAATGGAACCTTCATGTGAAGTGGTGACTTCTCGTATCAAACCTGAAAAATGTCACTTTAATTGTGGTTTCTACTCAAAAGTGGGTTACACTGCAAATTATTTCCCACCGGTACTATATATATATAAGATTATTACACCTAAGTTCACTTGATTTTCAGTAGATTTTTAGGATTAGATGTTCCTAGATTTGGAGCCATATATATATATATATAGCAAAAACAATAAAACAGGTTTAGGGTTTAGTTGATTTCACTGCCAAGATTAATTATAAGCCTTGAATCTCATTCTCGTACCCAAGATAGTGTTAGATGCTAATTCCAAATATGTGGATATGGGAATCTCTACCAATAGCTATCCAACAACTAACACTGAAAGCAACCACAACTGGTTGGTACTCCGCTAAATAAGCATGCACAACTAATAATTGTGAGTGCGACAGACTTGTGTCCCATGATCGTTTGTACTCGTTCTGTCCCCTCCTACGATATTTCGTTTTATATACCTGGCGCTTTCAGCTAGGCGTAGGTGAAACAACACTTGTACACTTACACTAAGCATGTGGTTTGACTGTTTTCAGTTGATTGTTGTACTTGATATACCCTCACTTCCTTCACAGCTTTTGCTTCCTCAATATTGACTACTATCCTGACACTTTTCCTCTGAAACAAAACTAATCTGTGCAACAGGGGAGACGATGTGGAGGTGGAATCGTGGATCGCGGAGTCCGGCAAGAATGGGAAGAGGAGGGATTGGGTTATCCGGGACCGCTCAACGGGACAGATCCTCACCAAGGCCACCAGCGTATGGGTGATGATGAACAAGGAGACGCGCAAGCTGTCCAAGATGCCGGAAGAGGTGCGGAAGGAGCTTCAGCCCCTGTTCGTCAACGAACGGCCGTGCGCGCTTGACGCAGACATCACTAGGGTACCCAAGCTTCACGCCGACGAGGCTGACTATGCCTTCCACGGACTCACAGTGAGCTTCTCTTTCTTCCAAAATTTTTGGCCGTACACCAGAAATATCTGGTCTTGAAGGACTAAAACTGATCTCGCTGCCCCACATCTCTGCGCTGGCCACGTTTCTCACTGATATCTATACTACTAGTGAACGCACACACACATTCACGTGACATATAAAATTTGTTGAAAATGTGTGAGGAGAGAATTCGTCCGTGAAAGAGTTCCTACGGTAAAAGATATTTGTGTTGGTTGTTTGAAAGGAGAGAATCAAAGAACCGTTGACGTGGGATGGCGGAGAGAGAAATATAAAATTAAAGATAATAAAAGTTAATAGGAGAGTGTGAGAATAAATATTTGAATGAGCAAAATTCCTTGAAAAAAAAGGAGAGAAGAGAGTGAATCAGGGAGAACGCAACATCAAACTCGCTTTTTTTTATAGTAGTATAGATAAAAAGAGGAGTTTGATGTTGTTCTCGATTCACTCTCTTCTCTCATTTTTTTCAAGGAATTTTAATCCTACAAATATTTATTGCCACACTCTCCTATTAACTTTTATTATATTTAATTATGTATTTCTCTCTTCATCCCGCAGAAACGGTTCCTTGATTCTCTTATTTCAAACAACCAACACAAATATCTTTTATCGTAGGGACCTTTTCACGGACGAGTCATCTCCCCGCACATTTCCAACAAATTTTATATGTCACGTGCATGTGCACTTGTGCGTTCACTAGTATATATGAAAAAAAAAATCAAAATAGCCCACTTTGCTAAAATGAATTCTCATTGTAGCACCTCCACGAAAATAATTCCGGATATAGCATACTTTCTAGTGAAAACGCCAACTCATTTGTTGTTTTTCTAGTTCAAATGCATAAAACATTGGTCAATTTGATGATTTCAATAAAAGATTTGATAAAGATTAAAAAGAAAAGAGAAAGTGCCAAATAAATTGGCATTTTCACTTTGAAAGTTTAAGGGTGAAGCCCAACCCAATTGGCGTTTTCTCATTTGCTTTTTTATTTATTTATTTTTATTAAAAACACCAAATTGATCATCTTTTCTCAACGTGGATAAGAAAAACGTTAAATAAAGTAGCATTTTTACTACAAAGTGTGCTATACCCGGAATTATTTTCATATAGGAACTACAATGGGTTTTATTTCTAACAAGGTGTGCTACTTTAGTTTTTTTTCCTACATATATTTCATTAGCTTATTGCAAGCTAGCTTGTATGACTAATTTTCTTACGTATTGGCAGCCGGGCTGGGGAGACTTGGACGTCAACCAACATGTCAATAACGTCAAGTACATCGGATGGATTTTTGAGGTACGTTTGATGATGGCACGTCTGATTGCTTACTGATACCAGTCAAATTAAGATCAACATCTAATATTCTCTTATCGTGCTCCTCGGCCAGAGTGTTCCGGTGTCTCTCCTCGAGACGCACCAGATGGTCGGGATGACGCTGGAGTACCGCAAAGAGTGCGGCAGGGACAGCATCCTCAGCTCCCTAACTAAAGAGGTAGCTCAAGGATCACTTGAAGTTGGGAGCTCCGAGCTTTTGGTTGTGTGTCATCATCTACTGCAGCTTGACAATGGCAAGTCGGAGATACTCAGGGGCAAGACGCAATGGAGACCCAAGAAGCACTGATAATTGACATGGCCGATTTAAAGTCGGACCCATACTTTTTACGAAGAATATGTATATAAAGTACATATGCTTTATTTCTTCTTTTTATTTTTTTCTTTGATTTCTTGATAGCCAAGAGGTGGGAGTTGTCTGTCTTCTTCATCACCAGTGTTGGTTTGTGCTAGCTGCCAATACATCAGCTCGATAAGAGCACGGGGTAAGGAGTAAAAAGGGTAGTAAAAGGGTTAAATCAAATGCATGATGACAAAATGAAGTGATGTAAACTGTGTACCATTGACGTGTCAATTTTCTAACACGAATATATACATATACATATTGAGCATATCCACAAGTGCGATATTTGTGTGGTGTGAATGGACGAACGACGATAGGGTGGATGGGGTTGAAATCCTATGTGTCTGAGACAATGTGTCTAATACATCTCAACCATATATTCTACTATGGGGTCACAAATGTATGGATTAGATGATGTTGTTAAGAGTTGAACGCGAGAATATGACGATTTCGTAGTGGAAGAACAAGAAACGAGAAACAATCACACAACCAAAACACAAGATTTACGTGGTTCGGTCGAGATGACCTACGTCCACGGGAGGGGGCGAAATTTCTACTATTTCAGAGAAAAGATTACAAAGGAGAGATACTCTCAAAGAAGAGAGAGAACTCTCTTCAGTACAACACTGTACGTTGGCACTTCTTAGTACAAGAAAATCTCATGCCCCTAAGGTCCTATTTATAGGCTCCATGCCATAAGGCTTCAACTAGGAATAAACAATCCTAATAGGAGTCTAGTACACAATAGGAGTCCAAGTTGCATGAAGATAGAGCCATCTACAACTCCAAATAGGAATACTAATCTAAATCCAAGTAGGAACATGGGCTGGACTCAAACCAAGACAAGACCCAAAATAGGACTGCCACACCATGTAGGATTAGGATTAGGATTAGGATTAGGATTAGGAGTCTTCGAGTCACATAACAATCTCCACCTTGACTTGAAGTCTCTTTCTCTCTGAAAAAGAATAATAGTAGATCTCTCTCCCCCTCCAGCCCCTAAGGGCGTCACTGCGTGCTGTGTAGACTAACCAAGTCCAGACAATGTCTGAACTTGGAAATTGGCAACGGCTTTGTCATCATGTCTGTAGGATTTTCTTTACTTACAATCTTCTTCACCACAATCTTCCCCTGCAATATCACCTCTCTGATGAAGTGATACTTGACGTCGATGTGCTTTGTCCTTTCATGAGAATCTACAGGACCAGCTTCCTTCCTTTTGAATACCCATTTGCATCCAACAATCTTCTTTCCAGCAGGAAGATCAACAAGTACCCATGTCTTGTTCTTTTGAAGAGACTCCATCTCTTCATTCATAGCAGTAATCCACATGGCTGAATTGGGATCAGTCAAGGCTTCTTCGTAGGTAGTCGGTTCCCCAGAATCATTTGTTTCTTCAGCTGTAGCAAGGGCATATGCAACAACATAATCTGAATGCCTTGCAGGTGGTCTGATATGTCTTCTTGGTCTCCCAGTAGCAATGTTATATGTCAGTTCTTCATGAGTGTCATCTTCAACATCACCTGGATTTTCCTATATAACAACAGGAGGTGTCGGGCTGTGTGCACTAACTTCAAGCTCCACCTGTTTCGTGGAACTCTGAGAACCTGTAGCTGGAGAATGGACGCCATCTTGTTTTGCAGAAAACATGGCAGACTCATCAAAAGTAACATTTCTTTCAATCAAGAATTTTGATGAGTTTGGCTCAGTGCACCAGAATCTGTATCCCTTCACACCATCAACATAACCCAGAAAAATACACTTCTTCGCTCTAGGCTCGAGCTTTCCTTCATTTGAATAGACATATGCAGGACAACCAAAAATATGCAGATTTGAATATTTTACAGGATGACCAGGCCATACCTCTTCAGGAGTTTTGAAACCAAGTGGAGTAGATGGTGAACGGTTGACAAGATAGGCTGCAGTAGAGATGGCTTCAGCCCAAAAATCTTTGCTAAGTCCTGCACTGATTAGCATGCAACGTGCACTCTCTAAAAGAGTTATGTTCATGCGTTCTGCAACACCATTCTGCTGGGGTGTATGTCTAACTGTGCGATGTCTTGCAATACCCTCAGACTGGCAAAACTCATTGAATTCATAAGAACAAAAATCCATGCCATTATCTGTCCTCAGTGTCTTGATGCTCCTTCCTGTTTGTTTTTCAATAAGCATCTTCCACTTCTTAAATTGATCAAAAACCTCAGATTTATGCTTTAGAAAATACACCCAGACTTTCCTTGAGAAATCATCTATGAAAGTAAGCATGTATCTAGAACCTCCCTTGGACGGTACTTGAGAAGGACCCCAGATGTCTGAATGAATGTAATCAACAGTACCCTTTGTAGTATGATTTACAGTAGAAAAACTGACCTTTTTCTGCTTTCCCATAACACAGTGCTCACAGAAATCTAACTTTTCAGTACTGATATCACCTTGAAGTCCTCTCCTGCATAATAATTCCAGGTCTTTCTGGCTCATGTGTCCCAGTCGCATATGCCACAATTTAGTGGCATCCAGTTTTGGAGTGGGTGAGGAAGAAACAACAGCAGCTTTGTCAGTCACAGTTTCACCAATTAATTTATAAAGGTTTCCAGGAATACATACTCCCTTTATCAGAACATCATCTCCTTTGGTAATAGACAGGATTCCATCTACAGCCTTGTATGGAAAACCGTTGGCTTCAAGTAAGCCAATAGAGATGAGATTTTTCTTCAGACCTTGAACATGACGAACATTGGAGACAGTTCGGATAACACCATCGAACATCTTTATGCGGATTGACCCAATGCCAATTGTCTTACATGTAGAATCGTTCGCCATGTTTACAACACCTCCATCAAAGTGCTCATAAGAAGAAAACCAATCTCTGTGTGGGCACATGTGGTGTGAACAGCCTGAGTCCAGAATCCAAGAAGTTTGAAAATTGACGGATGAGGAAGATAAAGCCATAAGAACATATTCTGGATCTTCACGTGCTACATTAGCATCTGCAGGTTGTTCTTGTTTTTCGTTCTCCCTCTTCTTCTTGTTATGTAACTTGTAGCATTCATCGACAATGTGTCCAGACTTCTTGCAGTATTTACAGACCTTCTTTGATTTAGACTTAGATCTGTGTGTTTCCTTCTTGTTGTTTCCCTTTTCTTTTGTACGACCCCTCACCATAAGAGCCTCTGACTGACTCCCGCTAGAAGAAGCAATTAGGTCTTTATCAACTATGGTCTTTGACAGCAATGAAGATATAACATCCTCCACTGTGATTGAAGATTTTCCATACAAAATAGTTTCCCGAAATTGCTTGTATGAAGGGGGTAAAGAAAATAGAAGAATAAGGGCTTTATCTTCATCTTCGAGTTTAATATCTATATTTTCCAGATCCATAATAATAGATGTAAACTCGTCAATGTGATCACGGACAGATGTACCTTCCACCAAGCGTAGTAAGTAGAGACGCTGCTTGTGATATAATTTCGTTTGGAGAGACTTCGTCATGTAGAGATCTTCGAGTTTCTTCCAAATACCGGCAGCAGTAGTTTCTTTGGCAACTTCAGCTAAAACCTTGTAGTCCAAAGATAACTGGATGGCGGTGAGAGCCTTCTGGTCCATCACTTTGTTTTCTTGCGGCGTCATAGTGGCTGGCATCTTCTTGATCCCTTCCAGAGCCTCGGATACTCCCTGTTGGACGAGCAGACCACGCATCGTGATCTGCCATAGTCCGAAATTGATTTTGCGATCAAACTTCTCGATCTTGTACAGACTCGTCATCATTCGGGTCTTGAACACATGGCTCTGATACCACTTTGTTAAGAGTCGAACGCGAGAATATGACGATTTTGCAGTGGAAGAACAAGAAACGAGAAACAATCACACAACCAAAACACAGGATTTACGTGGTTCGGTCAAGATGACCTACGTCCACGGGAGGGGGCGAAATTTCCACTATTTCAGAGAAAAGATTACAAAGGAGAGATACTCTCAAAGAAGAGAGAGAACTCTCTTCAGTACAACACTGTACATTGGCACTTCTCAGTACAAGAAAATCTCATGCCCCTAAGGTCCTATTTATAGGCTCCATGCCATAAGGCTTCAACTAGGAATAAACAATCCTAATAGGAGTCTAGTACACAATAGGAGTCCAAGTCGCATGAAGATAGAGCCATCTACAACTCCAAATAGGAATACTAATCTAAATCCAAGTAGGAACATGGGTTGGACTCAAACCAAGACAAGACCCAAAATAGGACTGCCACACCATGTAGGACTAGGATTAGGATTAGGATTAGGATTAGGAGTCTTCGAGTCACATAACAGATGTGGGTATAGAGGTGGGCACAGAAGTAGGGCACATAAGATTTAGACCCGGTTGGATGGCCGCATGTACCCTATCTACCAAAAACAAAAGTCGCTTAAAGGGAAATGAAGGTGGACTAGGGGATATTTTGAAAGTTTCTTGCCTGACATTCACAATTTTGAATTAAAAACTACTAGAGGCTCATGTAAATTTTGATTAGGATCTTCTGTCAACAAAAACAAAATGTGCTAAATTTGTTGGTAATCGAGCTATAAAGTGCAAAGAAATGGAGTACATACCATGGAAGAAGAATGACGAGTGAGGTTGGGTAAAAGAAACAAATTTCTTTTATGAGATGACGAAAGTTAGAATGAGGACGAGAAGGGTGGAAACGATATATAAGAGAGATGGAATATAGAAAGAAGTCTTAAGTCCAAGTGTGAGTTAAGTCCAAGTAAATACACAGACATGTATATATATATACATATATATATTTATATATATATAGAGAGAGAGAGAGAGTCAGGCTAGAATACACTCGAGTGTACAGATCATGCCGTACACCCCAATGGTGTTTGCCTATATAGACCATATTTTTTCAAAATGTAATCCATTGATCTTCATGGTTACAATAAGAATAGGTCACATATAAAATTTGAGCTCATTTGGATGAGTGTAAGTCACTCATCTAAGGACAACAAAATTGACGCACAAAACTAATTTGAAATGCATAATTTTTGCCACCTTTAGATGCACGACCTATAAATGTCCAAATGAGCTAAAATTTATTATATAGTATGTTATTATGATAATTAAGAAGATCAACGGTTTAGATTTTTCAAAAATTTATTACATCTTCAAAAATGACTAAGGTGTACGGTGCCTCCGGTACACTCGAGTGTACACTAGCCTGACTCTATATATATATATATATATATATATATATATATATATATATATATATATATATATCTTTGTGTGTGTGTGTATGTATATATATATAGATATATATATATATATATATGTATGTATATATGTATATATATGTATGTATGTATATATATGTATATATATGTATTATATGTATATATGTATGTATATATGTATATATATGTATGTATGTATGTATATGTATATATATGTATATATGTATATATATGTATATATATCTATATGTATATATATACATGTATATATATGTGTGTATATATGTGTATATATGTGTATATATATATGTATATGTATATATATGCACTACTACAGAAAATGCTTTTTACAACGGGAAATAGACAAGAGTTCTGATGATTGTGTTGTAGTTAGCGTACTTATCACAAAAAGCCCATTTTTGTGTTGTATATTGTATATTTTATACAACACAAGTCATTTACAACATGCCAAACCTTTTGTAGTATAGGAGGATACTACAAAAACTACTAAAGTGTTGTAATAGGTTGTAGTATCACAACATATTCAAAACTGTTGTAAAAGATGTTATTTACACAACATATTTTGACATGTTGTAATAGTCACATGTTGTAATAGACCATCATTACACAACGCAAACTCACCCGTGGTAGAATGTATTAATTATACAACAGACATTTACATGTTGTATGTAAGGACCCTGACCTCCGTTTAGGGTTTACCCTGTTTGCTTTGCTTAACCCTGATGCTTTGTTGCTTGCTAATCACCTTTGGTGGTGATTAGGGTTTTGTTGTGCTGTGTTGAGAGTTGGAGGTGCTACTTGTAAATAACCCAAGTCTAGGTTTTGTGGGCAAGTTTGCAACCTTGTGAGGTGTTCCTCTCTCTCTCCTTGCTTCCTCTGGTATGGAGAGGATGGCTTGGGCTCGTTGCTTGAGTTCCTTTGGTCTTGGTTGACCTTGTTGGGCTTTGTTGAGCCTTGCCTTTGTCTTGTTGGACCCTTGTATCGGCCAGGAGGAGCTTGTGTCACCCAGGGCTGTGTCGCCCAAGATGGTGTGTCTCCCAAGTGTGTCACCCAAGAGCCTTTGACCAAGCTTTGACCTCATTTGTGTCACCACTAGTGGACACTTGGTGCTTGATGCTTGCATGTAGCAATGACCTTGGACATGTGTTTAGGGCTTTCTAGAGTGGTGGCTCGTGCACTAGGACAAGTGTCCCTAGGTGGGCGACACCTTGCTTGGCTCTACCTTGTTTTCTCCTCCATTCCCTTCTATATATGTGTTCTTTTCCTCTTGCTAGGGATCCTTTAGTCTCTTGGTTTTCTCCTATACCTTGGTGCACGATACCCTTCTCCTTTGCAAGATTGGTGGACGACACCCTTGGAGGAGCTAGCTTGGTGGTCGATCCTACCTTGGAGCTTTCTTCTTCCTTCGTGCTAGGAGCTTGGAGCTTGCTTAAGGCGGGTTGCATAACTCCTAACCCTAACTATACTACCTTCTTTCATGTTCTTATATGTTGCTAGCTTTGTTTCTTGCCTAGTTGTTCTTGTTGGCCGAACCATGTGTTCTAGGGTTCCTTGGTGAGCAATACTCTCTTCTCTCCTAGGTCTTGAGGAGTGAGCTTGAGTCCTAGCATCATGAGCAACACTCCTCTCTCGTTTAAGTTGAGAGGTGAGCTTGTGATCTAGTAGCTTGAGCAACACCCTCCTCTCTCCTCGGACTTGATGGGTGCACTACTACAGAAATAGCGTTCAGTGTCGCTTTTCTGGGCGTCGGTTATTAAGGAAAACCGACGCATATAATATCAGGCGTCGGTTATGTTGGCAAACCGACGTCTATATTCGAAGACCAGCCAGACACGGGTACCGCTTTGTATTCAGCGTCGGCTGACTATAACCAACCGACGCCTAAAAGCGCCCGCGAAATCCAATTTGGACGAAAAAACTTTGGGCCACATACAGCGTCGGTGTTTTAACTATTAACCGACACCTATTTAAAATGAAATTTTGCGCAAAAAGTTCCACTTTAGGTGTCGGTTATCCTTGGATAACCGACGCTGATAATGGTTCCCGCCAAATAATTTAGGGTAAAAGTTTTCTATTTGGGCGTCGGTGTTTTACTATTAACCGACGCTAAAGCATAATAGGCGTCAGTTGTGTAGATAACTGACGCCGTTGATCAACTTAATAGACCCGATACCCGACTCTTCCCCCTTTCGTCCTGTTTCATTGCGACTTCTCTTCTGTGCTGCTGCTCGCCGCCGTTCTCCCAAAATCACCCATCGTCGGTTGTTGCTGCTCACCGCCGCTGCTCTAGTTCTCTTCTGCTCACCGGCGCCGCTGCTGCTTCTTCTCCTGGTGCTTCTCCGGTCGGCGCCTGCTGCTTCTCCGACCGTCAGTTGCTTCTGCCCGCCGCCCGCCCCCGGTCGTTTGTTGCTGTCGCTGCCACTGCTGCTCTAGCTCCTCCACACGCTGCTGCTGCCGGCGGTCCTCTCCACACTAGCTCCAGGTAGCGCTACCTCTCCTTCTCCCAAGCTATTTACCAACATGCAGCAAGCACGACCATGGCTGTGTTGGCCTACCACGGCCGTGCTGGACAGCACGGCCGTGGTAACGGCCGTGGCTGTGTTGGCCTACTACGGCCATGCTGTCCAGCACGACCATTACCACGGCCGTGCTGTCCAGCACAGCCGTGGTAGGCCAACACAGCCACGGCCGTGCTTGCTGTTGGTAAGGATATGAACAAATTTTCATGTAATGTTTTATGTAAATCCTAGGATATGAACAAATTTTTTGCTTGCATATATTTGTGCTTCTAATCCTAATGTTTGACTTAATTCAGTAAATTTTGATGCATGTTGAAATAAGATTTAAACTTGTAAATTCTAGCATCCTAATTTGATTTGATTAAACCTAACATTGATGAAACCCTAACATTAATTGTGATGAAACTCTAACATGTACATATCTATTATTGTGTTTGTTGGCCTAGAAACTCGTCCAAGATTGACTCATTAGGAGTAAATCTTGGATAGTCCCCGGTTTGGGACTGTTCTTGAACACCTAATCTCACTTAGGATGTAAGTGTATAATGTGTATTGGGTTTTCGAGAAAATTTCGGTAGCATTTCCCCGTTTGTTCTCTAAGTACATATGTACTTAGAGAACAGCGGGGAAATGTTGACGAAATTTTCTTGAAAACCCAATACACATTATACACTTACTAGTGAGATTGGTGTTCAAGGATGGGATAGGTGGTACACATTTATTATATATAAGAATGACATCAAATGTGTTTGTTGGCCTAGAAACCCATCCAAGATTGACTCATTAGGAGTAAATCTTGGATAGTCCCCGGTTTGGGACTGTTCTTGAACACCTAATCTCACTTAGTATGTAAGTGTATAATGTGTATTGGGTTTTCGAGAAAATTTCGGTAACATTTCCCCGTTTGTTCTCTAAGTACATATGTACTTAGAGAACAGCGGGGAAATGCTGCCGAAATTTTCTTGAAAACCCAATACACATTATACACTTACTAGTGAGATTAGGTGTTCAAGGATGGGATAGGTGGTACACATTTATTATATATAAGAATGACATCAAATGTGTTTGTTGGCCTAGAAACTCGTCCAAGATTGACTCATTAGGAGTAAATCTTGGATATTCCCCGGTTTGGGACTGTTCTTGAACACCTAATCTCACTTAGGATGTAAGTGTATAATGTGTATTGGGTTTTCGAGAAAATTTCGGCAGCATTTCCCCATTTGTTCTCTAAGTACATATGTACTTAGAGAACAGCGGGGAAATGCTGCCGAAATTTTCTTGAAAACCCAATACACATTATACACTTACTAGTGAGATTAGGTGTTCAAGGATGGGATAGGTGGTACACATTTATTATATATAAGAATGACATCACATTATACACTTAGGATGTAAGTGTATACCCTAATCTTTTCCTAATATATACTTGTTTCCTAATATATACTTGTTTTCTCTGATCATAGAATGGATAGATCATGGATGTCCATTCGTAATCGTTGCACCCCAGAGTTTATATCTGGTCTTGATCAGTTTATTAGATTTGTCGAGGAACAAAGGAAAAAACCTACAGATAGGTTCTACTGTCCATGTAGGCATTGCGCTAACAACTTGAAAGTCAACACTGGTGAGGAAATCAAAAGTCATGTCATGTGCAACGGGATTGTACAAGGCTATACAGAATGGCACTGGCATGGAGAGATTTCAAAATCGAAACCAGTAGATGTCGATAGCAATGCTTGGGTGGAAGAAGAAATTGCCTCCGATGACGTAAATGTGAATGAACCAGTTCCAGCAGACATCGTTGATGCAATGTTGGATAGTTGTAGGGTAGAGCACACTGATCCACCTCCTATCTTTAGAAACATTGTGCATGATGCTGAGATACCGTTATACACAGGCTGTGCTAAGTTTACGAAGCTTAGCGCTGTGTTGAGATTGTATAAGTTGAAAGCTAACAATAGATGGAGCGACAAAAGCTTCACTTCATTGTTGACTTTGTTGAAAGAAATGCTTCCTGAAGGAAACGAGCTACCAATCTCAAATACCAGGTAAAGAAAATGTTGTGCCCAATGGGAATGGAGGCCAAGAAGATAAACGCATGCCTGAATGATTGTGTATTATTTCAAAAGGACTATGTAGATTTGAAAGATTGTCCAAAATGTGGTGCGTCACGGTATAAATTGACTACTTCGGGGGAGTCTAAAACTGGTTCTCCTGCCAAGGTGTTGTGGTATCTACCTATAATATCACAGTTTCAATGCTTGTTTGCAAATCCGAAAGATGCGAAGAATTTGAGGTGGCATGCAGATGTTAAGAAAAATAATGATGGGATCCTACGACATGCGTCTGATTCCCCATAGTGGAAGAAGATTGATATATTATACCCCAAATTTGGTGAAGAAGATAGGAATCTAAGACTTGGGCTTTGTACAGATGGGATGAATCCGTACGGGACATTGAGCAGCCAACATAGCACTTGGCCAGTCATGCTTGTTATATACAATCTTCCTCCCTGGATGTGTATGAAAAATAAGTATGTTATGTTGTCGTTGTTGATATCGGGCCCTAAACAACCCAGAAATGATATCGATGTTTATCTTGAACCTTTGATTGATGACTTACAGAAACTTTGGGCTGAAGGTGTGATGACCTATGATGCTTCAGCAAGAGAGACATTTCATTTGCACGCTATGTTGTTTTGCACTGTTAATGACTTTCCAGCATATGGGAATTTGTCTGGATATAGTGTCAAAGGAGCTAAAGCGTGTCCTATATGTGAAGAAAACACTGATTCAATAAGACTAAAACATGGCGGCAAGACTGTATATCTTGGTCATTGAAGGTTTCTTTCATAATTCCATCCGTATCGTAGGAAGCGCAAAGCATTCAATGGATGGAATGATGAACGGAGTGCACCTAAACCTATACCAGGGGATGTTGTTTATGCAAGAGTAAAAGACATTGTCAATGAATTTGGTAAGAAATCACAATGTAGTATGGCCACACGAAGTGACAATTCTTCATTCAAGAAGAAGTCAATATTTTGGGATCTTCTTTATTGGAGTTCTTTGACAGTCAGGCATTGTATCGATGTAATGCACGTTGAGAAAAATGTCTGTGATAGCATCATTGGTACTCTGTTAAATATACCAGGTAAGACTAAAGATGGGACAAAATCCAGACTGGACCTACGTGAAATGGGAATAAGGTCAGAATTAACAGAATTACGTGAAATGGTAATAAAAGAACATACTTACCTCCCGCTTGTTACACGTTGTCTAGAAAGGAGAAGAAAACATTTTGTGAATGCTTGGTAAATGTTAAGGTGCCACATGGTTACTCATCCAACATCCGTAGATTGGTATCAATGAAAGATCTGAAGTTGATAGGTCTTAAATCTCATGATTGTCACACTCTAATGCAACAAATATTGCCCGTGGCAATTCGATCTATATTGACGAAGCATGTAAGGTTTGTGATTACCAGATTTTGTTTCTTTTTCAACAGTCTATGCAGCAAAGTTATTGACCCTGATACTCTCGATAATTTGTAAAGAGAAGTGGTTGTTACCCTATGTCAGCTTGAGATATATTTCCCTCCTTCGTTCTTTGATATCATGGTACATCTTGTTGTCCACTTGACTAGGGAAGTGAAAATGTTGGGACCAGTTTTCTTACATTGGATGTATCCCTTTGAACGATACATGAGCGTTTTTAAAGGTGATGTTCGAAATCGTTATCGGCCTGAAGGGAGTATTATTGAAGGTTATGTGGCGAGAGAGGTTATGGATTTTTGCAATGAATTTCTCAGTGGTAATGACACTCCTGATAATGACAAGAATATTGAGGAGGGCAAAGGAATTTTGGGATCACGGGTGAAAGTAATCAGCCGTGAGTAGTTGGAACAAGCTCACTTGTATATTTTACACAATATGGACGAAGTTAGTGTTTATATCGAGGAACATACCAATTTCATAAAGTGGTGGTTGTAAACGTTGCTAAGGTTGTTCCTTGTGTTGCCCGTTTGGTGTTAAGAGATGTGCAAGACCCCTCTCTCATTTAAGTTGAGAGGTGAGCCATCTTCTTGACACTTTAGGGTTTGGTGCCTTGTGCTTGAGGTTAGTGACGAGCTGGTGAAGTTGCATCTTGGTTGTTATGAGCTTGGGGAGGTGCTGCCCGACAACCCTCTTGACCTAACACCTTGGACGACAGGCTATGGTGGTTGTGATGGACGATACTCCTGGTCTCTGTGACGGGCGTCACACCACCACTCTTCCTTGTGACGGCCGTTAGGTCATGGTTTAGTTAGTTGCACGATATGTCCCTTGATAGCAGTTTGAGTTGTACCTCTGGACGATACCTCTTGTGGAGTACCTGGTCCGATACACACCTGTTTTAAGATGTAGCTGGGGCTATTGTGCTTTGAGGTAGGCATTGCTAGTAGTTGTGACGGGCGTCACACTAACCCCTTGTGAGTGCACGACAGGGTGCGCGTCACACCAGCCCGACACTATGTTGCCGATACACCTAGCTACACGGCATGCCCTTGGCCGTTATCTTCGCACACAACATAGCGTTGTAGACGTGAACGACATGCGTTGCCCGTGACCTTTGAAGTGCACTGATAGGGTTGGTTTCTATGTTTCCCGATATCACCCATAGATGAGGGTATCCTGCCCGATACCACTATTGGTGAGGGTTTGTGGTGCTTTTAGTGAGAGTTCTGCCCCTCATATAAATCGACATGTTGAATGGTAATTGATATGGTAAAGCTTCTTTATGTAACACATATGCCTTTACCCATGAATGTGATCATCTTGATTATCTGTATAAAGCTAAGATAATGGTAAGCACATAATATGGTTTGCTTATGATGAAATCTAATCCCGTGATCACAAGTTGAGGTTTGATTGATAAAGTATATAGTCATTAATGTCACCATATTTTGATAAGCATGGTCTTTTTGATAAGCCTATGATTATTGTGTACACTAACCGTGCAGGTGATGCATAGCCAAGAAAAAGGCTATGAGGTATATAAATATGATGAGTAACATTGCTTTGATAAGTTACTCTTGATGATGAAATCACATGTATGATGTGTTGGACTGATATCCCCTGATGATGATGTAAGCTTTGAGAGGTAGTGGCAATATGTGATGAGGGATTTGGATCCCATGGTATGTGATGATCCTTGAGGTGTATCGGGATGATTGGCAAGAGGCCAAGTGATAACATGTACTGTTGGATCCTTGTAATGGATCAGGATGATGTGACTACAATAAAAACATAATGTTGTTGTTTAGTTCTTGTTATAGTATGCATATTATGTAACTTGGTTGAATCTTGCAATCCATATAAAAGATACTAATAAATCACAGTGGAATATATCATGTAGTTGCCCTGGCCATAGATCCATCATCGTCAGGAGCTGGTGATGGTGAAACGGGTTCTCCTGCGGGTTAACACGGAGCACATATTGTTGAATATGTGAGGTTTCTCCTAGCCTAAAATAGTGAGGATTCAAGTGGAGCTACGGTTGCAGACTCAGGATATGAATAGAGCATGGTGAACAGGCCCATGGCTCAGGATATGCGATATGGGAGCATGAATGCGTTCATGGCTCAGAGCACGGTGAACAGGCATGTGGCTCAGATATACTAGCGCCGTGACCTGTACCGAGGCGGGCTAGAGGAAGGGTAGCCTATGGAGCTGACCCTATGGCTGAGGCCACTTAAGCATGAGACTGCGGTCCTACTTGTGTTATATTCGTACACTGACTACGAGATGGGAGGTCATGGAGTCTGGCTCTTTCATTTGACCTTGTATGGCATCGACTTTGGGTTTCGCAACCGAATGTTGGATTTGATCGGCACAACTCACTTCCTCAGGGCATAATATTACGTAATCCAGCTGTATAGTAGTTACTGCTTAAGACCAAACACGGAACATTGGTTGAGGCCTTGCTTGTGTAGTTAATCTTGCTATATCTTGTAGTTATTTATATGTTCCTCATGTTATGTGGCAATATATCTTATCTTGTCAATCATGTTCCATAAAGAGATAAGTGGTGATATGTCTTATGAACAACCTGGTAAGTATGATGGTATGAATAGCCTTGTTATATAGACTGTTATCATTCTACGTTTTACTAGTTATCTACTGTTGTTGCTTTACCCTTCTAGTTTTATAGTTTCGCCGGGGAGTTATGTTTCTCGCTGGGACAATGTTCAATTGTCTCACCCCGCTGGTTTTCAGGTGTTCGAGCTAGACGTGGTGGTAGTCGCGGAGTTGCAGCCGAGAAGCCAGACGAGCATTAGAAGGTAAGAGATGTATATGCTGCTGTTTTGGTGTTTTGCAGTAGAGTCTAGAGTCATCCCTATACTCTCAGGTCCTTGGGAGCATTTTGACATTGTTTCAAGATGTATGGCTGTTGATCCTTTGTATATCCTGCTGCTGGCCGGATATGGGCCTTTATGTATATATATAACAGGTGATGAACTCATGTGATGGTTAGACAGTTGTTGCTCTAAGCTGTGGACACATATTAGAGCTCGTAAATGTTTATATAACATGTTTTCTTGCAGGATGATGACATATATGTAATAGTTTCACAGTTTATCCATTTTCCACAATTGGCTTTAATTAGCCTGCATTTTTGATAATCTATGGTTATGGTGTTTTCCGCATGTTTTCACGTAACACCTCGCTATCTGTGTGATAGTGGGATGTGTTGCCACAAGTTTTGGTATCAGAGTTTTAGGTTCGCTGAGTCTATAGGGATTTAGGACTAGGTTGTGTCTGTTCTTGTGAGTTTCCCAGATTTTCTTATGATCGTCTCCTGCCCTCAGTGGAAGAAAAGTCAAGATGTTTCGAAACCATGAAGAACATGTTGCTGAGAACAGCGATGCAGCATCAGTTGATGGAGCTTTTGGGTAGGCACATGAAGATCGGGTGCCGGAGGTCCCCCAACCTGACCCAGCCATTCTTGAACACCCTTCCTATCAACAGCTTATGGGGCAGATGATGGCTATGATGAATCTCATGGTAGAAAGATTGCCAGTGCCTCCTCTGAGAGCACAGGCTCCCCATGGTGAAACATCGGGTATTAGGAAGACCTTCGAGCGGCTTCGCCGAGTCGGAGCTTCGGATTATGCTGGAACGGCTGATCCAGCAGATGCAGATCTGTGGCTGACAAGTCTTGAGAAGGCTTTCCGGATCCTTGACATCACTGAAGCTGACAAAGTAAAGCACGATGTCTACCTTCTGAAAGGTAGTGATGGTCACTGGTGGACCATCGAGGAGGAGAAGTGACCTGGTGAGGTGATCGGTTGGGAGGTTTTCTGGCGCGAGTTCGTCAGCAGATACTTTCCGAAGACGTATCTGGATGAGAAGATCAGCCAGTTGGAGAACCTGCGGAAAGGAATGATGAACATCACCGAGTATCAAGCCAAGTTCATGGATCTGTTGAGGTTTTGTCCTCACATGGCAGCAACAGATGAGGAGCGGATCAGACGCTTTGAGAAAGGTCTGAGTGCTAAGTTAACAACACCTGGTTCTGCATTGGAGAACCGTGAGCAGTTTTCTATGTTTGTGGAATATGTCCAGAGGATTAAAAGGTCAGTAAGGGAGAAAAGAGAATCCATGTCTAAGAAGAGGCCTGCTCAGTTCTAGGGATAGAGGTTTGGTGGATTCAAGAAGCCAAGGTTTTCAACACATTTTGTGATGAGAGGTTCCAGTGTACCATCACAGTGGTCTCCGAGTAAGGGAAGAGGATATGTTTCTTCACCATCTAAGGCACATAGTACAACTTCAGTGGTAGTGACAGGGCCATCTAGGCCATGGTCTAAAGATAGGGCATGCTATCTTTGTGGTCAGATCGGGCATCTCAAGTTTCATTGCCCGAATAGAGATGTTGAAGTGACACAGCAGTCAAGACAGAATCAACAAGGATCAGATAGACAGCAGCCCAGTAGTAGCAGAGGGCGAGGACGCGATCAAGCATAACAAGTGGGATCATCTGCTCAAGGAAGCATAGGATGTGGACACCAAGCAACGACTCGATTCTACGCTATGAATCAACCGGAGGTGATAGTCAACCCACGAGTGGTGACATGTCAGATGGAGTTATTTCATTCTAATATGTCTTCTTCTTGCTTTATATTTGTTCTGGTTGACCCGGGTGCTACACACTCTTTTATCGCCTATAGTATGCTTGAAAACTATCGTTTACCTGTTAGTTGTAAGAAGGATAGCTTGTTGTTAGAAACCCCTCTTGATGGTTCCTCGATGCTTCGAGAAGAGTGTCCATCTTGTGTCTTGTCTTTTTCGGGACAGCGCATTCAAGTGAATCTTATACCACTTGATATGCATGGTTTCGCTGTCATCCTTGGGATGGATACCGTACAGAAGTATAAGGTTGTTTTGGACTGTGGTTCCAAGCAGGTTGTGTTTGATGATGCGGGAGAGAAGTGGATCTTCCAAGGAGATAGGAAGATTCTTCCGACATGTTTGGTATCAGCCATGGTGGTAGAGAAGTTGCTATGACAAGGATGTGAGGCATTCTTAGCTCACGTTGTGGATACCGTTGTGGCTACCAAGGCGAAAGGTTCTAGTCTCGAGGAGGTGCCAGTTGTCTGAGAGTTTGTAGATGTGTTTCCTGATGAGTTCCCTGGTGTTCCTTCACCCCGAGAGATTGATTTTGAGATCAATCTGGTTCCAGGAACACAACCAGTTGCACAGACACCATATAGGATGGCTCCAGTAGAAATGGCAGAACTTAAGAAGCAATTGCAAGAGTTGTTGGAGAAAGGTTTCATACGACCGAGTACGTCGCCTTGGGGTGCTCCAATTTTGTTAGTCAAGAAGAAGGATGGATCAATGCGGTTGTGCATAGACTACCGACAGTTGAACAAAGTCACGATCAAGAACAAGTACCCGTTACCAAGGATAGATGATCTGTTCGATCAGTTGCATGGTGCTACCATGTTTTCAAAGATCGATCTACGGTCTGGATATCATCAGTTGAGGATTAAGGCAGATGACATACCCAAGTCTGCTTTCAGGATGAGGTATGGTCACTTCGAGTTTGTGGTTATGCCGTTCAGGCTAACCAATGCACCTAGTGCTTTCATGGACTTGATGAACATAGTGTTCCGTCCATTCCTAGATCAGTTTGTTGTAGTCTTTATAGATGACATCATAATCTACAGTCAGGACAGGCAAGAGCATGAGCAACATCTTTGACGAGCGTTGACTCTTCTTCGCCAACATCAATTGTAAGCCAAGTTCAGTAAGTGTGAGTTCTGGTTGGAAGAAGTGTCTTTCTTGGGTCATGTGATATCTGCACAAGGAGTCAAAGTGGACCCGAGAAAGGTGGAGTCCATTGCAGAATGGGAACATCTGAAGACGCCGACAGAAGTTCGTAGTTTTTTGGGTTTAGCAGGTTACTACCGAAGGTTTATCAAGGACTTCAGTGCGATTGCATTACCGGTGACGAAGTTGACTAGAAAAGATGTACCTTTTGTCTGGGATGATCATTGCCAACAAGCTTTCCAGAGTTTGAAAGAGAAGTTGACTAGCGCTCTAGTGTTAGTCCTACCAGAGCCTGGAAAGGGCTATGTTGTTTTCTGCAATGCTTCCAAGAAAGGTTTAGGTTGTGTGCTGATGCAGGAAGATCATGTGGTTTCTTTTGCTTCGCGACAGCTTAAGAAACACAAGGAGAACTATCTGACTCATGATATGGAGTTGGCAGCAGTGGTTCATGTGCTAAAGATTTGGAGAGATTATCTGTATGGGGAAGTGTGTCATATCTTTACAGATCATAAGAATCTGAAGTACATCTTTTCGCAACAAGAGTTGAACATGTGACAAATCAATGATTACGACTGTACCATCGAGTATCATCCTGGTAAGGAAAATGTGGTAGCTGATGCGCTTAGCCGAAAGTCTTTTTCTCTTTCTACAAAGAAGAAGGCACAGTTGAGTTCCCTGGTATGCTATCGACGAGATATGTTTGTTTCTTTACGATAGATGAATGTGCAGATGGAAGTTCCCTTGTTAGCTGGACTTTTAGCACATATGCAAGTCAAGCCTATGCTGAGACAACAGATCAAAGATGCACAATAGACAAATGATGCAGTATAGTTGATCAGATCAGAGTTCGGCAGTAAAAAGTGTGATGGGTTCCATGAGTCTGAGGATGGACTAGTTTGCTATCGTGATAGGATGGTGGTTCCAGATGCTGATGATATGAGGAAGTTAGTGCTCGAGGAAGCACACACGTCGATGTATTCTATGCATCCAGGTGTCACCAAGATGTATCATAGTCTGAAGGACTTGTATTGGTGGCCCGGCTTGAAGAGAGATGTGGTAGAGTTTGTGGCTAGGTGTGCGGTTTGTCGGCAAGTCAAGGCTGAGCATCAGAAGCCAGCAGGTACGTTACAACCCTTTCCAATACCGCAGTGGAAATGGGATCATATAACGATGGATTTTGTAGTTGGTCTACCCAGGACAACTAGGAATCATGATTCCATTTGGGTTATAGTGGACAGATTGACAAAGTCTGCCCATTTCATACCGGTAAAGACAACGTATTCAGCTGAGAAGCTCGCTCAAGTGTATGTAGATGAGATAGTACGCTTGCATGGTGTGCCAGTGATGATAGTTTCTGACATAGGTCCTCAGTTCACGAGTCGTTTATGGGAACAGTTGCACAAAGCGTTGGGAAAACAGTTGAGGTTCAGTACCGCCTTCCACCCGTAGACAGATGGACAGTCTGAGAGGACTATTCAAACTTTGGAAGATCTTCTTCGAGCCTATGTTTTGCAGTTCCTAGGCAGTTGGGATGTGCATCTCAGTTTTATAGAGTTTGCCTACAACAACAGTTATCAGCGGAGCATTGACATGGCTCCTTATGAGGCTTTGTATGGAAGGAAGTGCAGATCTCCTTTATGTTGGTACGAGTCTCGTGAATATCAGCTTTTGGGTCCTGATTTAGTACAACAGATGATAGAAAAGATCAAAGTGATACAACAACAATTGAAAGTGGCACATGACAGGAAGAAGTCTTATGCAGACAATCGTCGACGACCTTTGGAATTCCAGGTATGAGACAAAGTGTATCTTAAAGTCTCGCCGTGGAAAGGTGTGCTAATGTTTGGGCAGAAGGGTAAGCTAGCACCCAGATATATGGGGCCTTACCCAGTCATAGCACGAGTTGGCAAGGTAGCTTATGAGTTAGAGCTACCGCCAAAGTTGCACAGGTTACATCCAGTGTTCCATGTCAGTATGCTGAAGAAAAGTCATCCGGATTCGGGAATAGTGATACAGCCAGTCGAAGTTGAGCTTGATGAAGATGCGACCTACGAGGAAGGTCCTGTGGCGATCCTTGACAGAAGGATTAAGAATCTGAAGAGGAAGGACCTAGTTCTTGTGAAGGTTCTTTGGCATCACCGTGGCGTTGAGGAAGCCACGTGCGAGCTTGAGGAAGAGTTGAGGAGAAAGTATCCCTCGCTTTTCTCTTCGGATTTTGGGGACGAAATCCCTTTGTAGAGGGTTAGTTTGTAAGGACCCTGACCTCTGTTTAGGGTTTACCCTGTTTGCTTTGCTTAACCCTGATGCTTTGTCGCTTGCTAATCACCTTTTGTGGTGATTAGGGTTTTGTTGTGCTGTGTTGAGAGTTAGAGGTGCTACTTGCAAATAACCCAAGTCTAGGGTTTTTGGGTAAGTTTGCAACCTTGTGAGGTGTTCCTCTCTCTCTCCTTGCTTCCTCTGGTATGGAGAGGATGGCTTGGGCTCATTGCTTGAGTTCCTTTGGGTTTGGTTGACCTTATTGGGCTTTGTTGAGCCTTGCCTTTATCTTTTTGGACCCTTGTATCGGCCAGGAGGAGCTTGTATCACCCAGGGCTGTGTCGCCCAAGATGGTGTGTCGCCCAAGTGTGTCGCCCAAGAGCCTTTGACCAAGCTTTGACCTCGTTTGTGTCACCACTAGTGGACACTTGGTGCTTGATGCATGCATGTAGAAATGACCTTGGACATGTGTTTAGGGCTTGCTAGAGTGGTGGCTCGTGCACTAGGACAAGTGTCCCTAGGTGGGCGACACCTTGCTTGGCTCTACCTTGTTTTCTCCTCCATTCCCTTCTATATATGTGTTCTTTTCCTCTTGCTAGGGATCCTTTAGTCTCTTGGTTTTCTCCTCTACCTTGGTGCATGATACCCTTCTCCTTTGCAAGCTTGGTGGATGACACCCTTGGAGGAGCTAGCTTGGTGGTCGATCCTGCCTTGGAGCTTTCTTCTTCCTTGGTGCTAGGAGCTTGGAGCTTGCTTAAGGTGGGTTGCATAACTCCTAACCCTCACTATACTACCTTCTTTCATGTTCTTATATGTTGCTAGCTTTGTTTCTTGCCTAATTGTTCTTGTTGGCCGAACCATGTGTTCTAGGGTTCCTTGGTGAGCAATACTCTCTTCTCTCCTAGGTCTTAAGGAGTGAGCTTGAGTCCTAGCATCATGAGCAACACTCCTCTCTCGTTTAATTTGAGAGGTGAACTTGTGATCTAGTAGCTTGAGCAACACCCTCCTCTCACCTCAGACTTGAAGGGTGAGCTTTGTGGTGGTTGTAAACGTTGCTAAGGTTGTTCCTTGTGTTGCCCGTTTGGTGTTAAGAGATGTGTAAGACCCCTCTCTCATTTAAGTTGAGAGGTGAGCCATATTCTTGACACTTTAGGGTTTGGTGCCTTGTGCTTGAGGTTAGTGATGAGCTGGTGGAGTTGCATCTTGGTTGTTATGAGCTTGGGGAGGTGCTGCCTGACAACCATCTTGACCTAACACCTTGGACGACAGGCTATGGTGGTTTTGATGGACGATACTCCTGGTCTCTATGACAGGCATCACACCACCACTCTGCCTTGTGACAGCCGTTAGGTCATGGTTTAGTTAGTTGCACGATAGGTCCCTTGATAGCAGTTTGAGTTGTACCTCTGGACGATACCTCTTATGGAGTACCTGGTCTGATACACACCTGTCTTAAGATGTAGCTAGGGCTGTTGTGCTTTGAGGTAGGCGTTGCTAGTAGTTGTGACGGGCGTCACACTAACCCCCTGTGAGTGCACGATAGGGTGCGCGTCACACCAGCCCGACACTATGTTGTCGATACACCTAGCTACACGGCATGCCCTTGGCCGTTATCTTTGCACGCGACACAACGTTGCAGACGTGAACGACATTCGTTGCCTGTGACCTTTGAAGTGCACAGATAGGGTTGGTTTCTACGTTGCCCGATATCACCCATAGATGAGGGTATCCTGCCTGATACCACTATTGGTGAGAGTTTTTGGTGCTTTTAGTGAGAGTTCTACCTCTCATATAAATCAACATGTTGAATGGTAATTGATATGGTAAAGCTTGTTTATTTAACACATATGCCTTTACCCATGTATGTGATCATCTTGATTATCTGTATAAAGCTGAGATAATGGTAAGCACATAATATGGTTTGCTTATGATGAAATCTAAGCCCGTGATCACAAGTTGAGGCATGATTGATAAAGTATATAGTCATTAATGTCACCCTATTTTGATAAGCATGGTCTTTTTGATAAGCCTATGATTATTGTGTACACTAACCATGCAGGTGATGCATAGCCAAGAAAAAGGTTATGAGGTATATAAATATGATGAGTAACATTGCTTTGATAAGTTACTCTTGATGATGAAATCGCATGTATGATGTGTTGGATTGATATCCCCTGATAATGATGTAAGCTTTGAGAGGTAGTGGCAATATGTGATGAGGGATTTGGATCCCATGGTATGTGATGATCCTTGAGGTGGATCGGGATGATTGGCAAGAGGCCTAGTGATAACATGTACTGTTGGATCCTTGTAATGGATCAGGATGATGTGACTACAATAAAAACATAATGGTGTTGTTTATTTCTTATTATAGTATGCATATTATGTAACTTGGTTGAATATTGCAATCCATATAAAAGATACTAATTAATCACAGTGGAATATATCATGTAGTTGCCCTGGCCATAGATCCATCATCGTCAGGAGCTGGTGATGGTGAAACCGGTTCTCCTGCGGGTTAACCCGGAGCGCATATTGTTGAATATGTGAGGTTTCTCCTAGCCTAAAATAGTGAGGATTCGAATGCAGCTACGGTTGCAGACTCGGGATATGAATAGAGCATGGTTAACAAGCCCATGGCTCAGGATATGTGATATGGGAGCATGAATGCGTTCATGGCTCAGAGCACGGTGAATAGGCCCGTGGCTCAGATATACTAGCGCTGTGACCTGTACCAAGGCAGGCTAGAGGAAGGATAACCTATGGCGCTGACCCTATGGCTGAGGCCACTTAAGCATGAGACTGCAGTCCTACTTGTGTTGTATTCGTACACTGACTACGAGGTGGGAGGTCATGGAGTCCGACTCTTCCATTTGACCTTGTATGGCACCGGCTTTGGGTTTCACAACCGAAGGTTGGATTTGAGCGGTACAACTCACTTTCTCAGGGCATAATAATACGTAATCCAGCCGTATAGTAGTTACTGCTTAAGACCAAACATGGAACATTGGTTGAGGCCTTGCTTGTGTAGTTAATCTTTCTATATCTTGCAGTTATTTATATGTTCCTCATGTTATGTGGCAATATATCTTATCTTGTCAATCATGTTCCATAAAGAGATAAGTGGTGATATGTCTTATGAACAGCCTGGTAAGCATGATGGTACGAATAGCCTTGTTATATAGACTGTTATCATTCTACATTTTACTAGTTATCTACTGATGTTGCTTTACCCTTCTGGTTTTATAGTTTCGGCGGGGAGTTATGTTTCTTGCTGGGACAATGTTCAATTGTCTCACCCCACTGGTTTTCATGTGTTCGAGCTAGACGTGGTGGTAGTCGCGGAGTTGCGGCCGAGCAGCCAGACAAGCAGTAGAAGGCAAGAGATGGATATGCTGCTGTTTTGGTGTTTTGTAGTAGAGTCTAGAGTCATCCCTGTACTCTCAGGTCCTGGGGAGTGTTTTGACGTTGTTTCACGATGTATGGCTGTTGATCTTTTTGATATCCTACTGCTGGTCGGATATGGGCCTTTATGTATATATATAACAGGTGATGAACTCATGTGATGGTTAGACAGCTGTTGCTCTAAGTCGTGGACACATATCAGAGCTCGTAAATGTTTATATAACATGTTTTCTTGCAGGATGAGGACCTATATGTAATAGTTTCACAGTTTATCCGTTTTCCGCAATCGGCTTTAATTAGCCCGCATTTTTGATAATTTGTGGTTATGGTGTTTTCCACACATTTTCACGTAACACCTCGCTATCTTTGTGATAGTGGGATGTGTTGCCACATTGTATTTGGTACATGTCATAATAGACCACATTAATAAAATATATTAAAACTCATTGTTATATCCCAACATGAGACAACATACTCCAACCTGTTGTTATATATTATAATTACACAACATGTTGTAACCTGTTGTAATATCCACAATAAATATCGTTATAACAGACCTCCATTACACAACGTAAACTAAACCATTGTAATATACTATTATTACATAACATGATATCACATGTTGTACTAGCTACATATTGTAAAAGACCATAGTTAAAAAACACGTCATATTCACATAATTCTCTGAATTTTTTAGTTATTCGCGTATAATATGCAAATTTTTTATTAGACGTATGGTACACCTGAATTTCTTATTAAACCCGTATTTTCCCCGAATTTTACGAATTATTCGTGTTTTATTCGTCATTTATGCATTTTCACGTATTATCCCGAACAAAACAATTTATTTTCGAATTGTTTAAAAAAATACTCACTTAGCATTGTTTCATGTTTCAATATTTTCTAAAGACTATTTCCCCTCAATCACTACTAACAAACTCAACAAGGCCGAAGGATTTTTCCTCAAGGACATAATCCCTGACAAGTGTATTAATTTTTCCGAAGGCTTATCCCTGACCCTTATGATGCTATCCTTGATGAATATATTAAATTTTCCCAAAGGCTTATCCCTGACCTTATGGAAATGTATCCCAGACTATTATTTAATTTATCCAAGGATTGCTCCTGACCCTCATTAACTTTTTTCCTAACCAATATTAACTATTTTTAACCAACCATTATCTCTTTTACTTCTCTGAAGAGGATCCATTTGATTGTGGACATTTATCCTTTTCTTTTTAGATAATCATAATTGTTTAAATGGATTAGTCGTTGATTTTAAACAATAATTGCATTTTCCTTTTTTGTACCTTGTTGAGTCCTAATTCATTTAGACGGTGGATTACTTTCCAATACATGCCTCCCTTCCGTTCTATATCTACCGCTCCGAAAACAAAAAAGGCGCCAAACCCTCGCTCTCGCTCTCGCTCCTGCTCCGGAAATAGAACGACGCCAAAGTCCCACCTCGAAAACCATAACAAGCACTCCCTCTCCTTGTGTCGCTGCAAGTCTTCTTCTGTCTGGTCTCCCATTGTAATAGCTACATGTTGTAATAGACCACAGTCACACAATACGCTATAATCCATTGTTATATGCCAAGATTATACAATAGACTCTGACTTGTTTTATATACCCGGAACCGAGCTAAACCCAATTTCTTATTAGAGAATTTTATCATGAACATGTAATCAAATAATTATTTTTTCATATAAAATTATTGTCAAATATGGGTCTGAGTTCTTTTTGGGATTTATTTTTTCTAATATGGGTTGGTTTCAGTTTGTGAGGTCGATTGAACAAAATTTAATTTTGTGTGGTCATGGGAATGACAATTTTTTCACTCTGGGTAGATGTTTTGACACGGAACCGACCACCCAATATTATATCACATGAAATATAATCATGAACATCTAATCAGAGATTTTTTTTATATTCATTGTCAAATCTGGCTCTGAGTTTTCTTTCGAATCTAATGTTTTCAATATGGGTCGTTCTCAATTGAGACACCATTCGAATAATTAAAATCTAGTTTTGCATTTGGGTCCGACAATGAGAATTGAACTCTCTAACTGGGCCATGTTTTGTCCCGAAACTGACTGACTCAAAACTAATTTTTAACACCCTGTGTGATATTATAGTAGAGTAACTAATCAACCTCTATGTTTACATGTTATATATATGTATATACTATTTTACATACAAAATAGCATTTGAATTATTTTTCTCGAAAAAATTCAATTTTAGATTGGGTCCGAGATTGACAGTTAAACAACCTGGGCATGTTCATTTTTTTACCCAGAACTAACAATTATTTAAAACCCTTATGTGATATTATTGTAGAATAATTATTAACCTACATGAATCATATACATTGCATATATGTACATGTACATGTATAGTACATGTATAGATCTAATTAATAAATAGGGGTCACATAATGTTAAAACAATTCAACACCCGTGCTTCCTCTTTTCCTCCGTGCGTCCGTTTCCCCCAAAATTCACTCCTTCCTACGATCAACAGTTTCCACCGCAAACTACCCGCCATCCCAGAGCGCCGTAGATCCTTCGTACTCCTACAATTAGTAGTTTTCACCGCAAACTGTCTTCACATCGCCGCCATCCCAGAGCGTCCGTACTACTTCTCCGGAAAGCGCTACCTTGGAGAGACCGACGACGACTCGACTCCGCTGCCCTGGAGAGACCCCCGACAACGCCTCCTCATTCACCAGAAAGCGCCGCTATCCTGTGCAATTTCTTCGCCAGAAAGCGTTTCACACCCACCTCTACTTTGAGCTCCCTTCAATCTAAGGTAACCTCTACTTTGAGCTCCCTTCAAATCCAAGGTTACAGCTAGTGATGTAGTGAGTTCGTGGCTTCACCACTGTATTAAGAGAGGCAAATCTACTTCTCAATCACTCTTTGCGTGCGATGCCAACATGAGCTTGGCATCACAAAATGCTCTGTAATGAAATGGTACTGGAAGTAATAGGAATGGGGGTGACAACAAAGTTTCTGCCAGTACTATTTTTATGAAGTTGAATCTGATTTTGTGATAGGAGGGGGTGGGGGAGGGGGACGACACCGGAGCAGAATAGAAGAATTGGTAGAATTTTTACTAGCCAATGTTGTTCACTGCCTCGATTCTCCATTTTCTCAGAAATGTCATCGTATTTCAGAAAACACTTGCCTTTATTCTGCATTCTTTATTCATAGAAGCACCTTGGGAAAAATATCTTCCAGAAGGTGTTTTGTGTTCTTCCCGAGCTAGATTGCAAGGCAGGAGTACATTGGCCTCCGATGAGGCGTTCTTAAAGACTACATTGTAGGCCCTTGTCTTGTGGACTCAACATCTACTCTGTATACCACATTCACAAAGAGATAGCTCATTTTGTTGACATAGAGCTTATTGTTCCAGCAATGGAGTTTAATGGTATTATTCTTTGATGTGATCACTAGAAGGGAAATATATTCTATGGAAAGATAGTGGAGTACACTGTGGATGTTGAAATCCTATTTTGAATGAAGTGTAGTAGGAAGACCTGAGTAGATCTAGGAATCTTTCCTTGGAACATGGAATACATATGTACAATAACTGATTTAGAGTTACACATATATATCGACAATTTTACTACAACAAATTGAAATGGATGTTACAAATTAATATGATATTGAGTTTCACATAAATTAAGTTTCATGGATGATGCAATAGCTATAACAACTACTTCAAAAGAAAATTTAGAATCAACGGAGGGACATGGAGTTGTACCAAAGAAATAAATGTCTTGGTCAAGCAAGCTATTGAAAAAGTTACTAGTGGGTCAATACTAGAAATGGTGAGATTTTTGGTCGCCTTGTGGTGACCTTCATAGATTTACACCTCCCCTATTATTCTTCTTTTATAATATCTTGATTAAGATGATCTCGACACAACACAGAGATATATTGGGAAAACAGATCACACTGGGGAAACGTGATAGCTGGATGGTGGTTATAAGTACGGATATAATTTACCATATTTTGTTCGCAAACTACCATGATTTCAAAAATCAGTACACAAACTCACCCTAACTTGTATGAGAAATCATTTTATATACATCCCCATGAAACTCACCTTAGCTGATGGATCGATAAAGCATGTGCAAGCTTGTGCAACTATACGATTGCCATATTCTTGGGCAGTTGTTTAGACAACACCTTTTCTCTCAATAGTTTTTGCTTATAGGGATAATGCAATTCAAAGACCATTGGTTTTGAGAACTATAATTGGCTATCTCTATTACTTCCATGCTCCATACTATTTACCAATCTCTCTTTTCTTCCTTCATTGGATGTTCTTGCCACAACTTCATTACCAATATGGCCATCGCTGAATATTGTTTTCTTAGAAGTTTAGGGCGTGCATCTTTCTTGTTGACATTGTTGAATGTTTCGAACGATGTGTGAAAGTGTGGTCATTTCGACTACGATGATAAAAAAATATTGACATGAACATACCTAGTGAGTTAGGGACTAGTAATAATTTTACAAAAAAATAAATAAGAATAAATCTGGGAATGATAATGTATGTTGTCAACAATTCTAGATACATCATTTTTCAAATGCCTTTTGAGTTGTGACACCACCCCACAGAGGATGGGGGGACCCGAACCCTTTCAGCTAGTGGGAATGAGCCATCGTTAAGTTTATTCATTGAAATATTCGTTGTATCAATCCCATTGTGTGATTATATTTCATTAGTTTAGTTAAATTATTAATATCAACTAATTATTATAATTTAACAAATTTAATTAATAAACATAATATCAACACATTCACTGCGACTCAATTATAGTAATATATATAGTATATACATTGCCCTCCCCCTTAGAAACAACATATGACACATGATGAAGGCCTCCACAATATTCTACATAAGATATTATTGGATAAACCTATGTCTATGTATCGATATTTTCAATGTCTCTATCATCATGATTCATCAAAGGTCTTGCGCTTACACTCTCCAACAAAATAGAGTATCTGAGTGCAAAAATGCCATCTTAAATTGCCCAAACATCACTCATCCCTTCCTGTCGTTTTAAACATTATTGGTTAGATGCATGGTCGTCAAGGCGGCAAGTTGTCAAACTTGAGTGCCTTACTGCCTAGGCAGCCTTAGAAAAATAAAAAGATATATATATATATATATATATATATATATATATATATATATATATATATATATATATATATATTTCATGTACATATACATATTCTGATTAGAGTATGACACATAACAGAGCTGATTGGAAATAAAGAATCCATGTAGCCGACCCTAACATGGTTGGGATTGAGGCTTAGATGATACTATACATATTTGTCATGATTTTATGAATATCCCCCTGCCCCATCTCATATACACGTCTTACAGTCATATATGTAGGCAGATGCTTATTTATGGTTAACCACCTATATATATAAATCTATTTCTTCATGGGGATCTTCTTGAGGAAGTCTATATGGAACATCCTTTAGGATATTCCATTCAACAAGAGTGTCAGAGGGAGGTCATTTGCCTCAAGAAGGCTATATACATGTTGAACCTATCTCTAAGAGCATGGTTTGATAAGCTCCATAAAGTACTCACATAACTAGGCTATTGCAAGTCTGCTAGTTATCACCCCTTATTTCATTGCTTACACGGAAAAGACTCATAGCCGTGGCTATATACATGGATGATATGTCTCTACAAGGGGTAATTTTATAGGTATTTTCGTCCTAAAGAAATCTCTTATGAAACTCCATACTTTTTTTTTGAGACCCTGGGGAAAATCTTATTCATCCTGTTCCCACAGACCAGGTATCCGTAAGCTCCTTACATGCTTTGTGGCTCAATGAAGCTTCCTCCCTAATCAAATCAGTGAGGAAACTGGGACATTGGGGCCACCTACTACTAGAAGACTTCTGCTTCATACACCACTTGGCTGCGGAATCCTCCGCCTTATTACAGACTCTATTGTTATATGTAAAGACAATAACATCAAAATCCCTACTCAGCCTATTAATGCGATGACACCTTGACCTGTACTTCGCTAGAATGGCGATTGTCTTGTTCAGCATCTTCACCGCAATAGCATTATATGATTCTAACAGTACTGTCTTGAATTGCAGATGACATTCCTGTAAACCCAGTTCAATAGCACACAGCTCAGCTTCCAGTATGTCCATCGTAGCTCCCTTATCACATCCGCCCGCTATCCATCTGCCATCATGGTCTCTGACTACAAATCTAGTAGCCATCTCCTTCTTCTTCCTTGTCACAGTGGCGTCGACATTGATTTTAACCTAATTCCTTGGTGGAGCGATCCAAGTTTTCTTGTTGCGATCTCCTTCACGTCCTGTCTCTTCCAAAAAAGCCATCTTACACAGCGTGACCTCATGTTGTATACTCCTGAACATGCCGACAACGTTGACACTAAACTCTCCACCATGCGTTCGTGACTCAGAGGCAGTCCCATTGTCTGCTGGATGTGCTTCCACACCTCATGGACCTCGGAGCATTTGAAAAGTGCATGCATCGCCGACTCAGACGCCCTGTGGCACCGAGGGCACCCAGCGTCCTCAGTGAAACCTCGCAGAGCTCGTTTTTCATTTGTCATGAGGTACCATGTAGTGTGAGCCACAATGTTGTTTTGACTCTATGGGGCACCTTGAGCTGCCAAAGCTGCTTCCACCTGCCAGACGTTCTCCTGGTATGCTCCTGCTGTAGAAGACGATAAGCACGTTTAACAGAGAAATGTCCACCTTTGTCTTGCAGATAAATAATATCGTCCTCTCCTTCCGTTGGGTCCGGCGGTGGCATCTCCAGAATCTGGCGGACGGATTCCTTTTCAAACCAATGATTCAGGAACTCAACATCCCAACCTCCGTTCATATTCACCATGGAATTGACTGTGAGTTCTCGTAGCTCTTCTGGCACTTGGAGCGGACACCTGAGTTGAGGCTGTGATCCTCCCACCCACTTTTTGAACCAGGCAGAAGTAAGGTCTCCCGATCCCACTGCTTTACCCATAATGGGCACTAACTTAGCTTTAAGTTTGATGATCATCCTCCATAACTGTGAAGCTCCCGCAACCCTCTGGTTTGCCCTGTGATGATACTTCTCCATCATAATAGTCTTCCATGGAATTTGACGCTGTGACATGAAGTCCCAACAGTTTTTTTGAAGCACCGCCTCATTCTGTAGCCTTGCAGATTTAATATCAAGCCCTCCTTCATTCCTGCTAGCATAGATCTTATCCCATGCTACGACATGGGTGCCCTTTTGCCTCACAGCTCCCTTCCAGATGAACGTCCGGATCACCTGATCTATATTATCACAGACCACGATAGGAAGATTCGTGGATTGCATGGTGTATATAGGAATGGTATTTAGGACGGACTTAGCCAACGTAATCCTTCCAGCAAATGACAAAGAAGTATTGACCCACGATGAGATCCTTGCATCAATCTTGTTGATGAGGTCCAAATACATAGCTTTAGAAGTTTGTTCATGGATTATTGGCACACCCAGATGCTTCCCTAGATCCGCAGTCTGCTTTATTCCAGTGATCCTGGTTGATATACTTGAATCTTAGGCATATAAGTCTGTAAATCCAGAAATGGTGTTAGGTTATTCCATAGAAATATAATCCTAAGTCCTAATGTTCGCCAAGAAACCGAGATGAGCCACACCAAACCACTTCCAACCAAGGAAAAACTACCCTAGTAGTGCAGAGGACTATAATGATCTTAAAAATTATTGACATATTGCAGGAAAACTCATTTTCTTAACGACCACTTCTCCTGAAGTCTCTTATGTTGTTTGAGTAGTAAGTCAATTCATGCATTTTCTAAAACAATCGCATTGGACATCCATTCATAAAATCCTAAGACATCTGATAGAGGCATCAGGAAAAGGTCTCAGTTATACCAAATATATGTTCATAAACAATTGTAGTTGGAAGGATTAGATAATGCTGACTGGGTTGGTGATGCCACAAATATACGTTCCACTTTTGGGTTTTGTATATTTCTCAATCTGTCACTTGGCAGCATGGAAAAACAAGAAGTGATCCGTCATTGCTTGCTCGAGTATCGAAGAGAATACCAACAAGTGCAATTGATTCTTACTGAACTACAAATACGACTGAATTGTCTAATGATTCTAAAATGTGACACTCAAGCTAATACCCATGTTCAATGAACAAACGACACATAGATGTGGACTGCCACTTTCTTTGAAACTTTGTTATACAAAGAAGATAATGACACCTCATGCCAAGGACGGAAGATCTGGTAACAGGCATCTTCACCAAATCATTATCTCCTACCATCTTCAACAACATGAATAGCAAGTTGGGTTTACATGTTATGTACACTCTAAAAATGGAGTATTAATATACATTAGTATATATAATATACTTCTCACATGCCTCTATGTAATTCACTCATGTACATGGTTCCCTGCTTCCTACCGCTATATACACTACTACAGAACAAGCCTTTGGCGTCGGTTGTTTATGCCCTTTTAGCGATGGTTCTAAAGCGACGCCTATGTGAGCGCCACTAAAGGTCGAACTCTTCGGCATCAGTTTTATAACCGACAACAAAAGGCTTCGCGCCACCAAAAACACGCCAGTAGGGCACCGATAGGCGTCGGTCATTTATAGTACGCCGACGCCAAAAGGCTTCACGCCACAAAAAGGGTGCCATCTAGGACACTATCTGTGTCGGTTTGCAACTAAAACACCGACGCCATATTCCCAGACGCCACGGCTGTGCTTCCCTGCACAGCTGTGTTTAGTAATATAGGCGTCGGTGTTATACTAATAAGCGACGCTATTTCCCGCCACTATCGTTCTTTCCTGCACGGTCGGGTTGTTTGTCACATTAGGCGGCGGTTTTTATCCAATAACTGACGATGTAAGCCTTTGATGACAGTTTTCTATAAATAACCGACGCCTATATTTTAATTTTTTTTTCTTATCAGTTTGCAGGCCTGCTGTGGCTGATCAGCAGGATGAGAACCTGCAATTCAATTTTGAACTGCAGGTTTACGACATCCATTGATATCAGCCAACAAACAGGCCAAAAACCTGCAAAATCAACAAATATACTTTTCACACAAGTAGATACATTCAGACAGCAATTCAATTCTCACATTCACACATGTAGAAATATTCAAATACATGTAAAAACATTCATACATGTATAAACATTCAGAAATATTCATTTACAAAATATCATTCAACATCGCTATCAACATCCCAATTATATTTTACAGTCCCCACTACTTGTATGGCTCTTTCCCATTCTTCTCTTACTTCATTTAATACTTCCATCGTATATGGAGCATGTACATCTTTTAAGTGTTTACTTATAGTGTGGTCAGTTTTAAACACCTGCAAAGAGAATGATGTATATATATAAGTAATAATATAAAAATAAGATTGATATATTTCATATTAACTAATGAGACTATATAATACCTCATGTATGGTATCGATGTCCAATGCGGAATATTGGATAATTATCTACATAAATCGCATCACATAGTATGCACATGCCCAACCGTTGTCTTGTGTAGCGCACTATAAATTGAAACATACAAAATATTAAACAATACAACTAACAACAGTTCACATAAATAATATATACATTGGAGTCGGGAACTTACTTTCATGTTCTCCCAAATTATTGGCTGGTTCTTTTTCCGAGGGACCTTTCCTCCAGGCTTTTTGAATGCATCTAAACCCTTACATGTTAATGTAACACAGTAAATTGCATAATTAAATATTAATGTAATTACATATGTTAACGGATATAAAAATGAAATATTTCTCACCAGAATAATGGCATTCTCATTACGTGTCCAATTTTAGTATTCAATGTACTCCCCGGAGGATCTAGATAATAAATAGTGAACGTCCCGGGAAGAATAACTAGTAACTCCCAATGCCTACCGCTAGAGGTAAAAAGGTTAAAAATTAATAACTCAAAATCCACAATAAAAATATAATTTTCTTTAGTCCAAATTATAAGTAAAGTAAACTTACTTGACATTGAATGGAGCTATTATTATCGTCTTCTTTTGTTGACCAAAAATTGTAAAAGCATCTATACAGTATTGTTGAACATTATCAGGGTCTTTAGCTAGCATACTAATCAATGATGGAATAAAAAATCCCACATGGTTAAATGCAAATTGTTTACATTGATTTTCGACTAAGTAGCTGCAAAACATGTATTACGTATGCATTAATATATAAGAAATCAGATCACCAGATCTTACACAAGGTATATGGATGTATAAACAAGATCTCACCTTATCCATGTCTCTATCATTGATGTATTTAGCTAATCATATATAAACAACTCAATAATATCTTATATAAATAAAGAGCTTTCGTATGATTGACCTGCATAATTCACTTCTAAAGAAACAATTATAGGGCAATGCATTTTATGTACCCGTAGCCAACATGCCATTCCCCTACAAGAAGGACCTAACGGGTATTTTAGGTCAGTTGGAACCCAACTTGGTAATGCAGGAAGTGGAGGTGGAGGCCTAGATGCTCCAGGTGTCTTCTTTTTAACCTGTATATATAATTTCAGACCAATTGACCTCATATATACACATTAACAATCTAAAGTAATGTAAATTTATCTTACAATTTTAGTAGTGTAGACGACATCTACTTTGGGCCACAATATCACCCTACCTTCTGCCTCAGCAAGTATATCAATATTCGGGTGGGCATATGGAAATGTAGCTTCCCTCCAATCAGGGAATACACGTATTGGGCTCACACGAATGTAGCCCTATGGCATTGGAGTCCCATGAAACGTTGCCCCAGGAAGGGACATGTAAGCATATGCCTCTGTAACAACATAGTCTTGCATTCTTAAGTGGCGTGGCTTCAACGCCTACAAATTTACGTAAAGAATGCTATACATATATACATATCATCTTGAAAACATATCATCTTGAAAAGACTAGCTACAATGTCATAAACAATACTTACAACAGACGTGTTAGGCGGTGGGTCTACAGGATTACTCTCAGTCTGTGCATCAGGAGAAGAGTGGGTCACCATAGGCTGATTGGAAGCTTGAGATGCCTCCCACCGCAACAATTCTTCCTTGACCTTCTTAGCAACTATATCCTCGACTCTTTTATTCTCCTATACATGGATAAAAGAAACATTAGCTTCTTATTATTGAATTTCCTTTTGCAGTAACATTCTAAAAAAAGAATAGGTTACCTCTTCTTGTGAAAGTCACGCTCTGGGTTTGCGCTGGGATGGCCCAAAGAATGCTTTGATGCCCAGAGCAACTGTCAATTCATCCCTTGTGCCCTGAGGGATGAACGTGCCTTGTTTCCTCTGCTCGTGCAGCTCCCGCTAATCACCATCAACAGACACCACAAATAATCAATATTCAAATGATTGCTCTAAGGGGTTGTATTTTACCATTTTCGCAACCGCCTCAGCAATTACGGGCTTCTTTATTTCACCCTTCTTATTTTGCCTCCCAGCTATCCAGAAATCATGGTGAGGCATGGGTGTGGCACATGTAGTAGAGGACTCCTGAGTAGTAGTAGACTCTGCCTGTAGTCTTTGGTGAACGCTTGCATAGCCCGTTGGACCCATAGTGTGGTCTTGCACATTCAGTGCACACCTTGCTTTTTGTGCCTCACTTAATACCTTGAATTCTTCAAATTTTCTTGAAGCAACAAATGTGTCCCAATATTCTTTGTCCAAGAAGTTCCAATGTTCAAGGGCTGACTTCTTCTTCTTGTCACCATCTTTTATTTATTATCTATTGAGATTTGTCTTATAGTTCCTTAACATCTTTCCAGTGCATTGCATTACGCTTTTACGATACAACTTCTCATCCAATGTAAATAGATTCTGTAAAATAGAATTGCTATTAACTAGTATCCAAAAATAGAATTGCAAATAATAGAATTTGTAATCTACAAAATAGAATTGCAAATAATAATAATTCACGCATAAGTCCTTCCATATCATGTCTTTCTTCTCCTGAGGAACTTTATGCTAATTATCATACTTAACACCACAATGGCTTCGAGTGACAACCCCAAGATAGTTTACAAAATTATTGCGGTTCACTCCAATTACATTTCCTCCATTATCAAACTCCACAGCCTATCTGGATCCACTGCCACTTAGCACTATTAACTTCTTCAACAGAGTGATTCCCTTTTTCTTGTTAAGTTTTTGGTGATGCGCATAAAGTTCCTCCAGTGCTTCAGTGGGTACATATGCATCATCAACCTAAAATTTGACAAAAAATAAACACACAGAATTAGCCCAATATAGAAATATAGGATATATGACATAACTAGAAGATAATGAATTTTATAGAAATACAGGATATGTTTTTAGAACTTACATCGGTATCCTCTCCATGCTCATCATGGACAACATGCTCATCATGGACTTCATGCTCATCATGGACATCATGCTCATCATGGTCAGCCATATGAAAATGTCATTAAAAAGACAAACATTTAGCATTTGTATTAACTAGAATATAATGAAACATCTGAAAATGATATTGATATTAAAAAAGCAAACATTTAGCTTCAATAAAAAAATATAAACATGCATGCCTCTAAAATTGTGATCTTTTATCAATTAACAATCCTTCATTGTGATCTCCGCGCACATATAAGTCGTCATTAGCTTCAATATTTTGTGGAGTACTTGTCAACCCAACTGAGAATGGACTGGAGTCATCATACTTATCATAGTACTCTTCTTCATCTATCAGATCTTCAATGAACTGTCTTTTACCATGAAGAACAACTGACCATTTATCATTTGTAGGATCATCGATATAGAATACTTGTTTCTCCTGTGATGCCAATATGAATGGTTCACCCTTCTCGCCAATCTTTTCAAAGCTCACTAAAGTGAAACCCAATTCATCCACTATAACTCCTTTGGTGTTATCAACCCAATTACATTTAAAGAGCGGAATTCTGAAATCTATGTAGTCAAACTCCCATATGTCTTCAATGACACCATAATATGACATTTTAGCTTCACGTGGACTCTTATCCTTTGCACTTGCAAAATATATAGTCGACGCTTGAAGAGTGACCCCACTATTTTGGACGACACTCTTATCATCTTGGTGCTTTGTGTAATATGTGAACCCATTAATGTCAAACCCTTCATAAGACATAACATTCAGTTTTGGTTTAAAGGTGAGGCATTTGATAGTTTCCGTAATATCATTTGGTGTTTGAGATAGTTGATGTAAGACTTTATCTTCAAACCACTTAGTAAAAGTCTTGTTATGCTCTCTAGCAAGCCACATTGCACTTGCTCGAGGATGTTGTCTCTTGATGAAATTGGTATGTTCCTCAATATAAACACTCACTTCGTCCATGTTGTGTAAAATATACAAGTGACCTTGTTCCAACTACTCACGGATGATTACTTTCACCCGTGATCCCAAAATTCCTTTGCCCTCCTCAATATTCTTGTCATTAAAAGGAGTGTTATTACCACTCAGAAAGTCATTGTAAAAATCCATAACCTCTCTCACCACATAACCTTCAATAACACTCCATTCAGGCTGATAACAGTTTCGAACATCACCTTTAAAAATTCTCATGTATCGTTCAAAGGGATACATCCAATGCAAGAAAACTGGTCCCAACATTTTCACTTCCCTAGTCAAGTGGACAACAAGATGTACCATGATATCAAAGAACGAAGGAGGGAAATACATCTCAAGCTGACATAGGGTAACAACCACTTCTCTTTGCAAATTATCGAGAGTATCAGGTTCAATAACTTTGTTTCATAGACTGTTGAAAAAGAAATAAAGTATGGTGATTGCAAACCTTAGATGCTTTCGAAATATAGATCGAATTGCCACGGGCAATATTTGTTGCATTAGAGTGTGACAATCATGAGATTTAAGACCTATCAACTTCAGATCTTTCATTGATACCAATCTACAGATGTTGGATGAGTAACCATGTGACACCTTAACATTTACCAAGCATTCACAAAATCTTTCTTCTCCTTTCTAGACAACATGTAACAAGCGGGAGGTAAGTATGTTCTTTTATTACCCATTTCACGTAATTCTGTTAATTCTGACCTTATTCCCATTTCACGTAGGTCCAGTCTAGATTTTATCACATCTTTAGTCTTACCTGGTATATTTAATAGAGTACCAATGACGCTACGACATACATTTTTCTCAACGTGCATTACATCGATACAATGCCTGATTGTCAAAGAACTCCAGTAAGGAAGATCCCAAAATATTTAATTCTTCTTGAATGAAGAATTGTCACTCCATGTGGCAACACTACATTGTGATTTCTTATCAAATTCATTGACAATGTCTTTTACTCTTTCATAAACAACATCCCCTAGTATAGGTTTAGGTGCACTCCATTCATCATTCCATCCATTGAATGCTTTGTGCTTCCTACGATACAGCGAAATTTTGAAAGAAACCTTCGACGACCAAGATATACAGTCCTGCCGCCATGTTTTAGTCTTATTGAATTAGTGTTTTCTTCACATATAGGACACGCTTTAGCTCCTTTGAATCTATATCCAGACAAATTACCGTATGCTGGAAAGTCATTAATAGTGCAAAACAACATAGCATGCAAACGAAATGTCTCTCTTCCTAAAGCATCATAGGTCATCACACCTTCAGCCCAAAGTTTCTTTAAGTCATCAATCAGAGGTTCAAGATAAACATCGATATCATTTCCGGGTTGTTTAGGGCCCGATATCAACAACGACAACACAACGTACTTATTTTTCATACACAGCCAGGGAGGAAGATTGTATATAACAAGCATGACTGGCGAAGTGCTATGTTGGCTGCTCAATGCCCCGTACGGATTCATCCCATATGTACAAAGCCCAAGTCTTAGATTCCTATCTTCTTCACCAAATTTGGGGTACAATAGATCAATCTTCTTCCACTATGGGGAATCAGACACATGTCGTAGGATCCCATCATTATTTTTCTTAACATCTACATGCCACCTCAAATTCTTTGCATCTTTCAGATTTGCAAACAAGCGTTGAAACCGTGATATTATAGATAGATACCACATCACCTTGGCAGGAGAATCAGTTTTGGACTCCCCCGAATTCGTCAATTTATACCGTGACGCACCACATTTGGACAATCTTTCAAATCCACATAGTCCTTTTGAAATAATACACAATCATTCAGGCATGCGTGTATCTTCTTGGCCTCCATTCCCACTGGGAACAATAATTTCTTTACCCGGTATGTTGAGATTGGCAGCTCGTTTCCTTTAGGAAGCATTTCTTTCAACAAAGTCAACAATGAAGTGAAGCTTTTGTCGCTCCATCTATTGTTAGCTTTCAACTTATACAATCTCAACACAGCGCTAAGCTTCATAAACTTAGCACAACCTGTGTATAACAGTATCTCAACATCATGCACAATGTTTCTAGAGATAGGAGGTGGATCGGTGTGCTCTACCCTACAACTATCCAGCATCGCATCAATGATTTCTTCTGGAACTGGTTCGTTTACATCTACGTCATCGGAGGCAATTTCTTCTTCCACCCAAGCACTGCTATCAACATCCACTGGTTTTGAGTTTGAAATCTCTCCATGCCAGTGCCATTCTGTATAGCCTTGTAAAATCCCATTACACATGCATGAGTTTTGATTTTGTCACCAGTGCTGACTTTCAAGTTGTTACCGCAATGCCTACATGGATAGTAGAACCTATCTCCAGGTTCTTTCCTATGTTCCTCAGCAAATCTAATAAACTGATCAAGACCAGATATAAACTCTGGGGTGCAGCGATTGCGAATGGACATCCATGATCTATCCATTCTATGATCAAAGAGAAAACAAGTATATATTAGGACAAGATTAGGGTCTTGGACGGGTTTCTAGGCCAACAAACACATGTGATGTCATTCTTATATATAATAAATGTGTACCACCTATCCCATCCTTGAACACCTAATCTCACTAGTAAGTGTATAATAAGTATTGGGTTTTTGAGAAAATTTTGGCAGCATTTCCCCGCTGTTCTCCAAGTACATATGTACTTAGAGAACAAATGGGGAAATGCTATCAAACTTTTCTCGAAAACCCAATACACATTATACACTTACATCCTAAGTGAGATTAGGTGTTCAAGAATAGTCCCAAACCGGGGACTATCCAAGATTTACTCCTAATGAGTAAATCTTGGATGGGTTTCTAGGCGAACAAAATATAACACCAGTCCCTTGTCCACAACCCCTTCAAAACACAATTTTCTTATAAAAACACTCGTGGATAGCCATAATAACAAATAAATGCTTCCTAAATTAACCAATGTATTATTTTATAACACAAATTGTGGTGGGTATAACATAGCAAAAAACTCAACACGTCACAATAGAAACATGTCCTTAACCTAATATTTAGATATTTGTAACAAAACTCGTGATAGAAAATTAAGTAGCATGCCCAATATATAAAAAAAGCAACATTTGAATTTGACATAGAGTAAAGAGATTTTCTATCACACACAGACCTTGCGAATAGACTTACTAAAATAGAACCATTATATGGAACTAATCCCCACATTATACACATACTTTTCCTGAGTAAGATAATGTGTACTTCATGGAATTATTAAGATCTGAATATATATAAGTTTTTCTACCTACTTTGATGGGATTTTATAACATTTGAGTCTTCCATTTAAGGCTTTAGATGCATATATTGCAGTCCATTATGTTGAGGATAAGAATCCCAAGTGATACACATGATTGAGAATCTTTCACCATACTAGGAAAATACTATAGCATGTCCTCTCTAAATCTAGGTTCAACATATACATCCAAATTAGATACACAACTAGATATTCATTTAGGTGTTAGACATTCATTTAGGTGATCCTGATAACTCCCAGGTATGTACAACTACACAACAGTGGTGGACCAATACTGGAGGAAGCATACCTTTCCGTAGCGGTGGTGGACAAGTAGGCGAGCAACAACAACAGACCTCCAGCAGTGGTGGTGGTAGCCAGTGAGCTCCACAAGCGGCGTGGCGGTCTAGTAGCGGCGGCCGGCGAGCTCCAGAACCAGCGGCGGCAGGGCAGGCATGTGCAACAGTGACCGGTGAGCTCTAGAACCAGCAGCCGCAGGGCAGGCAAGTGCAGCGGAGACTAGGGACCAGAGACTGGCGTGGTGACTAGGGACTGGAGATGTCGACAGCACAGGTAGGGGAGCGGTGGTGGCGCGTAAGGTTGAATGCAGGCGGGTGGGGGTTGAGTCGGGCGACCAGCAACAACGGCGGTGAGAGCAGGAGAATTCTCGCGATGAAACAGAAGAAATGGGAAGATTCAGGTGATCGCGGGTCTATTAAGTTTGTAAAATGCGTCGGTTGTCTACAAAACTGACACCTAAACCTCTTAAGAATCGGTTGATAGTACAAACTGACGTCCAATTTGACAATCTTTGCCCTAAATTATTTGGCAGGAACCATTATCAGAGTCGGTTATCAAAGGATAACCGACACCCAAATTGGAACTTTCCGTGCAAATTTTCATCTTATATAGGCGTCGATTAGTAGTTAAAAACCCGACATTGTATGTGACATTTTTTTCACTCGAAAATTGGATTTTGCTGGCGATTTTAGGCGTCGGTTTGTTTTACCTAGCCGACACTGAATACAAAGTGGTACCCATGTCTGGCTGGTCTTCAAATATAGACGTCGGATTTCCTAACTAACTGACGTGGAATGTTATAGGCATCAGTTTGTTTAAATAACCGACGCCCAGAAAAGTGACATTGAATGTTGTTTATGTAGTAGTGATAAATGAGTGTGTCTCCCCTCCTTATGCAATTCACAATATAATTTCTAATTCAATACTATTATGAATGATATAAGTTACCTCAGTGAGCCCACATAGATATAAATTTCTATAGCACGTCACCTGACTTGGCAGGAGGTTCTGCTCATGAGGGTATCAACCCCACTACTTGAAGTAGCTTGAGGAAGCTTCAAGCTCAAGAAATACATTATGCAAGATATAACCCAAGCATGCAGAAAGTAAAAGAATAACAACCCCGTTGACATAGCCAATACCGCTAAAAATGTCCAACGAGAAAACAGATTTGGCTAAGAAGATCACAAATTCTATTAAGCAAACTTCAAAAGGTTACAAGGTTTGTCACTTTCTCCCAATTTGCACACCCATAATAGAATCATGTTTCCCATTCTCGTTCTCTCAAGTTGTTAGCCATCTATTTGGCTTCCCTTTTTTTGCACACAAAACATGGTTGTCTAGGCGGCTAGGCGGTCCCTTTTTTGGAAAGGGAGCTTAGATGCTTTTTTATACATATATATAGTAATATTTACATATATGTTTATTTATATTTAAATAGATACATTTATATGTATGTTTCTAATGGTTGGATCTAAGTTATAGCAATTATATTTGATCTAAATCACCCTAAATCACACCTAACATGACCTAAACTAGACCTGATTGGCCCTAATTTGACCTATCTTGATCTAAATTGGACTAATCTGACATAAATATAAAGAGCTTGAAGGAAGCATTAGTACCGTTGTTGAAGGATAAAGAGCTCTGCTAGATAATATATCACCAAATGGACACTTGATCACATACAATCCAGATCAGATAGGAGAAGGCAGTAAGATCAACATGAAGATTGTCGCAGATAGCTAGACAAAGAAGGCAGTGGCTGCCAAACAAGTGCCTGTTCTCTGTTTATGCTACCTACGCTATTAGTATCCTACTTCAATACCATGCTGAGAAATGAGAAAAAGAATCAGCATTGTATTAAAAAATGAACCTTACTGCAATGTATTATAGTGAGAGTCATTGCATGGGATGTCATTGTCAAACTCATTGACTAGCTGGCGACTAACCCAAGCCCATAGAAGATGAATTACATAACAAGGTCATTTTGACTAACTCTAATAATAATCCACATGTCAAAATTGAACCAAGGATGTTAGACAGTGAAAGATCAAGATAACCAACACAAAAGCAATTTTAGACAAAATATTAGTGGGATACAAACTTAAAAAAAAACTCCTTCAGGCTATAAGAGAAAATGTTCTAATGTAGTTTTTTCATGAATATAATTTAAGGGTTTTGATAGTTAATGAAAAGTAGTTGGTTTTCAAAATGGTCAAACTGAGCTATTATTATCATTTGAAACTTGCACAAGCCTCAGCAATTTGTACCGCAATTTCATGTAAAGCTGATTAGAATTCACGTCAATTGAATGCCTTGGTGTATTCTTTAGCATGTTAACATGATCTGCACAAAATCATAAAGCATTGCAAATTTGCAATGCTAGTCTTGTATCTTCTTTTGTCATGCACACTAATGCCACTTTTAACGTCTTTAGAATGGTAGTTGTCTTTAGGAGTTGGGTAAATTAAGTAAAAAGTCCTTACTAGGTTAGAATCCTATTAGAATTTTTTTTTCTTCACATTAATTTCTTTGTTGCTAACGAATATGTAAAATCCATATCTAAATAGTTCAAGCCACTCTTATGGGTCTAATTTTCCTTATGGTATGAATTCCTTGACCATGCAATGTCATATGGTACTAATTCCTTGACCATGAAATGCCTAGATTGATATGCGTTCATTGATTATTGTGGACCTAGGATTAATCTATTTGATAAACAAGTGGATGTCGATGGAAAGTTAGTCAATTAACCCTACTAGGGCCTGACATACAGTTGCACTAGCATGTTAGATATCAATACACTTCTTATTAGGTCAATGGTTATTAGACCTAGTCTAACAAATTCTAAAAAAGTAATTAAAATCTAAGCCCTATAGTGGTATGCCTTTCCTTAACATTAACTCATTATTGGTGTATACCTATCAATTTTTGTCATCCTTTTTTCCAACATACATTCTAGTTGGGTTCTAGTTAAGGGGTCATTTGTCATTAGAATGAATCTAGCTAAATATGTTATGAATTTATTCAGGTACGTAAAAACCTTCTTATTTTATTTTTTTACTAATTCGTGTTACCTATTCACTATGGTCGTCCTGGAATGAAGAATTCCATGTGAATGTTGTACTATAAGTGGATCTTATGATTGAGGTATTCCCATTAATTATGTACATACAAAAAGATCATGCTTTTCTATCCATGTTTGCATTAACTGTCCTTTGTTGAGACGTGCCCATTTAATTCGGCTTTTCCCATTGTGTCTTGTTAGCTATTCTTTTTTTAGTAAATCATGGACACCATGCAATGTTGGTGGCATCCAATTGCTAGGGGACAACATGTCATTGGTTGATTCAAATTGGTTTTGAGCCAATTATCCTTCACAATTTGGCATTGGATCCAAAACTCAAAAAAATTGGTGGGAAACTTGGAAACTCATATAGAACTTGAAAATTTGGTAGGAAAGTAATAATTTGAAGGGAAGACTAAAAACTTAAGGGGATGATTAGAAACTTGAAATAGCACAAGGTTAAGAACCAGAATATCAACTATGCCTTCCTGAAATTTTTCCCCATGCGCCATAACACAAATCTGAATATCAGTCCATGCGTCTTGCTTGCAACTATTCCTTCCCTACAAGAACTATCCACATATTTGTACTCACCCTTTTTATCGTTGTGCAGCAATGAATAGAAAGTGGATGTCTTCAAATCTCTTATCTGAAGAGTATGAAAAAGGAGTGGATGAATTTGTAAGGTGTGCAATTGAACATGCATGGAATGATACTAGACTTCTTTGTCCTTGCACAAAGTGTGATTTCGGTAAGCGGATTAACAAAGACGCATTGCATCATCACTTATTTTGAGATGAAATTGATACGACTTACACGCGATGGATACATCATGGCGAGAGGGAAGATTTTCATATTGTAGATCAGAGTGAACAATTTGAGGGAGGCGAAGGAGACACATTGCAGGACATGGCTTACAATGTAGAAGAAAAGATATGAGACTATCCTAAAATGTTTGAAAGGTTAATGACTGACTCTGAAACACCATTATACAATGGTTGTGTCAAGCTCACCAAATTATCTACTGTTTTAAAGTTATATCACCTGAAGGCGAGCAATGGTTGGTATGATAAAAGTTTTACGACCTTGCTATATCTCTTGAAAGATATGCTTCCCGAGGATAATGTGCTTCCTCGTCGCACTTACGAGGCAAAGAAAGTGATTTCATCCATGGGCCTTGATTATGAAAAGATACATGCATTCTCCAATGATTGCATTTTGTATCGAAATGATCATGATTTGAAGGACAATTGTCCAGTCTGTGGAGAACCACGATACAAGAAGGATGGCAACCCTAGTAAGGTGTTGTGGTATTTACCAATAATACTGAGATTTAGGCGCTTGTTCAATAATGATGATGATGCGAAGAAGTTGGTTTGGCATTCTGAGGATAGAAAAAGAGATGGTTTTCTTAGACACCCTGCAGATTCTCCACAATGGATCACTACAAAAAATATATGATTTAACTACAATTATTCTAATTACATATGTATTATATGTAGTTGAAGCCACTTTTGTTTACAAACTTTAATAGTGTAAGTAAATTACTATAGTTAATTATATTAATAAGACTTTAAAACTCTCTGACCTCTCCACCTTCTCCGTCCTCAATTGAAATTTCACTTCCCTCGCACAATTATCTCCCGCGCGCTCATTCTCTCTTCCTCCCCAATCATGCATCTTCCCCTCCCCCCATTTCACCCTACACAGCCCCTCCCATCTGTGACCTAGACTCTTATTCTGTCCTCAAACTTCACTCCTCCGTCTTCTCCTTTAGCACCACCCTTCTCTTGTCAACACATTCATCCAACAGCCTTAGGGGCTGCTCTTCTTCTCAGTGGCTCCACCCAACACTTCTTGTCGGTGGCTCCGCCCAGCAGCCCGAAGGAGAAACTGCTCACTCTTCTACTGAGAGGCTCCAGTCATCACCCTAGACGTGTTGCAGGCCATAAAGCCACTGCCTCAAGCCCATCGTACCTCAGTGACCACTCATCTCCCTTTGGTAATGGTCAACTCTAATCTCTCTCTGATCATCTTCAGATTAGCAATCTATTATCCTTCCATCTTAAATCATCTTCACCATAGTGATATTACCATCTCCATTTGTCCCTAGATCTGATCTCTACATAAGGTAAGTACTCATTGCATCAAAGATGGATAAATACATCTATCTGGTAATATTTTTATTATATAGATCATGTATTTGAGGTTAAATGTATTATGGATGTATGTGAAACAAATATAAGTGGTGCTAAAGACTCTCTCTAGGCTTCCACAATCACAGGTTGTTGATGTCTTTGATTTCTTTATGCATTTATTGACTCACAGGAAATTTCCAAATTTCGAATATCATTGTTGCTGCATTCCATACGGACTCACAGGGAATTGGGTTCTATTGGATCTGATATGTTATGCATATTTTGTACTATCTAATCTATTAACTTTATAACTTAATTTACCAGGTGTTGTTGATATTTGTAACTAATATTTATTGTTAGAAGGTGCTAGGACATCTGAATCCATATTGGTCTCTTAGGATTCTTAAGCAAATGATCTACAAGAGCATAATAAACAAATACACCCCTGCAATACTCTGATTGTAATCATTCATGGATGGCCAGATTCATTTTCCTTTACAAGATATTTAAAGTCATTGGCATTTCTTGCATCTTTGGGATACAACCTGCTTATCGTAAATAATAGGTTAGCATTGTCTATTCCCAAACCTACTTATATGAACTCTTCCTTCAATTCTTATGAATGAACTCTCTTAATACTTTTCAGCGATCATACCTACACCAAAAATTAGTTGATGTCGTTCCCTTGTATAATCAGTAGATGATGCATGCTTCTCTTCTCATCTAGATATCTATTTTCATGTCTCACTCTTGCCCTTATTCCTGAGACATAACATCATGTTCTTTTTTATTGTTGTCCTTAATCCCCCAATGGCTTGTTAAAGGTTATCATAATTGTGAGTATTCTTAAATGTCAGTAGGCTCTTTGATTTTACTTTTGCCTTGTGGGGTTTCATTATTCCTAAGGTAGCAGAGATTAAGTGATCAATATTCAGTACAAGATTATGTGTGTGTATCTAAGAAGTGTAGGAATTTTCCAAGAATTTTTGTCTAGTCTAACTAAAATTACTCTCAACGCAACTGTCAATGTTTATACAGCCAGAATTAGCTTGGTAACTCTTATTGTGACCATGCATTGTCGTCTTTGTAGAGGATAATAATCCCTGAAAATAAATGGCACCCTGGTTTCTAAAGAACTTACCCAAAGGAATCACAATGATGAGAAACCAAACTATCAAAAAGATGAAGAAAGTGAATTGCAACAAAAAAAATGAGGATGCACATAATTGAAAAGGAAATATTTCTGGCAAGTGTTGGTGAGGCTTTGATTTGTCCCTAAGAATTGAAACTACCATCCTTTTGCTCTACTCTATCCCTATTTTATGATGTTTCCATACATGGTTGCTTCCCAAGAAGAGGACCATTCTTTCACAAAGCCTAATGAAGACAATATATGGTTCAGGAAAGGCAAAGAAAAATCTATGGGGGAGTTTTGGTATTGTTTTATTCAGGTTCGTTATGTAGCTTGCTTTTACTACCAATTTAAAATCGCTAACTAAAAGTTCATGTAGTAGGTAGATAAATATATACACATAAAATCTAACTTACCTTTTTCATTTTGATGTATGTACTGATTGACTGCAACATTCACACTATAGAAGAATCATCATTGACATCACGAGGTCAGAACATGGAGGTATGTCTCTCATCCTAAAGTTTGGGACGGGAAATTGAAAATTTCATGCTACTTATATATGATCCAAATGTGGATTCATTAATGATAGCAGCCTCCTACTGAAATATGTAGCAATGCATAATGAAACATGTGCCTAGTAAGGGTGATTTGATCATATAACTATTTTGTTGGCAGTGTGCCATAATATGCTTTGTGTTGATATGCTAGTCATTTTCTTGCCCCTACTTTATCCCTAGTCTAGCTAGCACTCTATCCAAAATTGATGTATCTGTGAATGTTGATATATTTTGTAGCATGCTGATTCTAGTAGGTTTCTTGCTTCCTCATGTGTCCCAACTGTACCTAGTTAGTTGATTAGTTTTTGTCACAAAGTAGCAACACTAAAGAGGAGGATAAGAAAAGGTAGTAGTACAAACATAGGAGAATAAAAAAGATTTAAGAAATGGTAAAAATAGTAGAAGGAATAAGGATAAGATGGAGGAGCCATTATACGATATCCCTAATAAACATGCAAAGACATCATGTGGATTTTTGGTGATAGGAAATCCTAAACGGATCAATTGAGATGGGGCACCACGATGGCCATTATGTAACAACTGACAAGGATTTTATGTCAGGCCAATGAACTCAACTTTCTTGGATGCTGGCTTGAGCTTCTATTGATGGATTTGTTCATTACTGCTTGCCCATATATGCCACCAGGAAACCACTCTCATGATGAAGGAGTCATCCGAGTTTGTGGTACACCTCTGGATCCATTCATTCGAGTGGAGGGCTGAGTGATCTTCATTGGGCATCAGCTGATTCTAGACGTCTCGGCTAGATTTGCAATCTCGGAGAGCATGAGTGATGGTGTCTTGGCTATTATTGCAGACATGACATTCTTCTGGGACGTCCATGTGTCTACACCTCTTCTCCATGTTCATCATGAGGCTCCCATGAAGCATGAGCCATAGAAACATTTTAATCCATTCTGGTATCTTGGCTTGCCAGATGCCTTTCCAATTACCGTTTGTAGTGATCTCTTTCCCTCGCCTGAGCCACCTATAGACAGATCGTGAAGTGAACTGTCCACTTCTTTCAAGAGACTAGATCCAGCTGTCATCGCCCGAGTGAAAACATTGGGCAGGGATAGAAGCAATAGCAGACCAAGTAGATGCAGGTAGGAAATTGTAGATGAAGTCCAAATCCCAGACCCCATCAGAGCACGCCATGGAGTCTACAGTGAGATCGCGGATGTCTTGGGGAATTATCCAATGAGGGTGGAAGTCTAGCATAGAACCACCCGAAATCCATTTGCCTTCCCACGTGTTTGTGTGCCTCCCATTGTTGATTGCTATATGAATTTGTTCGGTGACCTTATTGAGATTCTTCTTGATAAAGCTCCAAGCCGGGGAGTTCGGTACTGATTTGAGCCTACCGTTCTTAATATATTTGTCCTTCATCACCTTGACCCAGACCTTAGATGGGTCAGTGAGGAAAGCCCAAACGTTCTTCATCATTAAAGCATTGTTTTGGTCTCTGGCATCCCAGATGGAAAGACCCCCAATGTCTTTACTAGAAGAGACTTTTTTCCAGGATACCAGGGATGTTTTCTCAAAACAATAGCAACAATATCGTGACACTCTTTATTTTCTCATTAGTGTGGGAATGATGTCATGCTTATACCCACTGCTTTAGATTGAACTTGATGGTTAGTCCATTAAGAATATGCGTCGTTCCGGTTCTTACAGAATTTAGTTGATAGCTGATAACCATCATCTGATGCCTAATGCCACATCCTGACTATCTTTGTTCCACTTACTCATATGTAACATTTCCTGTGTTTTGCAGGTTGTACTGCATAAGATTCCTATACATGAGCCTCTTTATATACAATCAAGTTGTTGCCTTTTGGAAAGTTTTTTTCAAAGGCCATTATAATGCATTTTCAAATTCCATGAAAAATGTATCAAAAAATTCCATGAAAAGTTGAAAACAATCCAATATTAATACATGCCCCTCAACTTATAGGTCGGTTCCTTAGATTTGATGGGCACAAATTTTTTGGTTTGTATGAAATGGAAGTGATATTGCTTTTAGAGGAAGGTTAAGGATTGAAGGCTTTGGGGTTATATTACTGTATATTGATGGTGGGTTTGATGACTATGTTTTTTTTTCTATCTTTGATATCCAAACACCATACATTACCTTCTTCACAAACTCACCTTACCTCACCTTGAGGGTTCATGCATTGAATCTCTGAGTATTGTTCAACATGCTATTACCTCCATGCTCAAAATGATCTTCTTTTATTTTAATATAGTGACCTAATGATTACTAAATTTTTTGGATGAGGTTTATTGAGCTTGTTGAATAAACTGCAGGTCTAAAGATGGAGATTCCAGAAGATAAGTACATGAAGTGTTATATATATGTCCCTACAGCAAAAACTTTTCTAAGGTTCATGTAAGTACTATTATGCCCCCAAATGAAACTTGAACTAGATATATGAAGATGTCTCCCTTTCAAATGTCGGTTTGTTCAATAGTTAGACTTTGATATCGAAATGCAAGATACTCAAGTAGTTGATGTTAAGAACAAGTAAACTATAGATGCATCATGTTAAACCCAGAAAACTTCATTTTCATCATGTTTACTTGTTAAATTTAAGTTCCATACATGATCAATCTCACATTTCAAAATACTTCAACCTTAATAGCATCATAGGGAATGTCATAGGCATCTTTGTGCCTTAATTTTTTTCAAAACAATATTGAATCATACTTTATTAGACCTAAGTATCTCGGTTTTCACACTAGTAATGTTGACCTAGTTCACAACTTTGGTATTTATCCCTTCCATTCTAGAGAATTTGCCTTTTGACAGAATAACTTTCACACGAGTTGCATACCTAACTATTAAGAAGTCTTTGATACAGATCTAAAAAATAGCAGGGAAGTGAACAACCAGCTTTGATTGTGATTCTTCAAACTTATAGCAAATGATGTTCTTGGGAAATCAAATTTCTTGTAAAATAAACTCACACAGGATCCCATGCAATGTCTTTGTTGGTTTACCTTTATGTTTGTCAATATCTATTTTGTCTTATCTTCTACAACATTGGAGGTTGTAATACTTAGCTCATTTATGTTACAAACCCTACCCATTTCAGGCTAATGATGTTAGTAGAAGATGTTTTCTTTTATCAGTAAGCGTGCTTCTTTTTATTATTCCTTGAAATGAACATGTATACAAGTATGGAAAAAAATCCAAATAAAAAAATATAATACTATCTATGCATGAGGGAAGTATATTCTGTTATTATCTTTTCTCCAAATTGATTTTGTTAATGGCCTGATTTCTTTAAAAAGAACCAAGTTACTCATAAACCAGATCTAGTATAGGATTAAGAGGCTTACTGCTCTTTCATCTCTGGTTCTAAATTCAAGCAGATCTCTCTGGTTGCTTGGGATAGATGGAAGATATGTGTGTGCCTTATTCCAGATCTCCCTAGTAAATTTGCAGTCCCAAAGAAGGTGATCTGCATTTTCAATATTCTTTTTGCATAGAGAGCATCTCGATGCAAGTTGATAACCTCATGCTTTAATGTATTCTTCAGTGACAAGTTTGTCCTGCATAAGCTTCCACACCCATATAATTTGATTATGTTTGGGACTTTTGTCCTCCATAGCCATTTCAACCCATTCAAGTTTAGGAGAATGAGACCTACTGATATTCCATGTCCCTTTCAAGGAGAATTCAGATAGACCTAGAAACAATAATATTACCTGGGGGGTTTGTAAGAGGAAGTAGTACATATATTAGTATTGAGAAGGACTTGTCTCTCATGATAGTGATTTTTTTCTGTAGCCCTTCATAACTTCCTTGATTGGTAACTAGTTGGTATGTTTATTTTCCTTTTTCATAAATGTCAAAAGAAATTGTGTACCCTCTATGTTTCTCTATTGATGTCTACAATGACTTTCATAGAAATTTACTCTTTCACACTCCCTCTCCATCATGTATCATATAAATTGGGCATGTTGTGTTTTCCTAGAATATGGAGTAAATCATATTGCTATTATCCTTTATCTTATCTAATACTTGTCATGTGAAGGTGGACGTTGCAAAGTTTTGTCCTCTTTGGCTAGGACAAGTTTAGTCCCAAACATTACTAAGATTTTGGCAGTCTACTTATAATATATATGATTCCGTCCTAAAACAACATCCCCCCTCTCTTTTAGTCATAATGCAAAAATAATTGTGTGCTAGTTTTCATGTGATCCTTTGAGACCGTTTCTGGATGATGGTTGACCATAGATAAATTATATAACACTTGATCACTTTCTCGACGATCATCAACTAACGATTGCTCACTGATTTTTTGGGCAATATCTAATTCATTTCTATTCTTTTACCCAACTTAGTGTACTACAGGATAATCCCTCAATATGTTTTTTCAACAGATTATTTACTTTTATGAGTATTCATGATCTAGTGAGCAGAAGGCATTGATCTAGGAACATTGGTTAGAACTCAAACTCTGGTCATAAGGTATTAATAGATAATCATTTATATATAAGACGTCGTAGTTATGCTCTTGGATATAGTCAGACATACCTTGCATGGGTGTTTTGGATTGTTAGGATGACTCCATAGTTCATATTCTGTCTCTGTCACAACTGCAATTTTAAGTGAGTAGATGGTTAAAATAATAAGTAGAGGAACCCAAATTGCACCTGTGAATACCAATGTGCACCCTACAACTAACTATGGTCATTATCCAGTGGCCAACAATGTCCTATACCAATGTGGTCAATCCCAACGCACCTCTTAATAGGGGTTTTCTTCTTCAGTCTTGGCTTAGTCTGATAGAGTTAAATAGGCTATCTTTCCCTCATATAAGAATTAAATGATTCATTCATGACCTTGGCAGATGATTATGCACATGCCTTCATCTTTCTCTTTGACTCATTTAGTATTTTGAGACCTCCAGTATTCTAAGATTATTAACTGAAGTTTATCTCGAGCAAATCAACTCTCTTATTCTATATTTATGTTATTGTTGATTCTGCCTTTTTTCATGGCTGTTCTGATCTTGACTTATATGTTGTTGGCTAGCTATATGTATCGACTTCTGTGTATGGATGCTCTGATTTTGGTTTCAAGTGTCGTTATGATTAAGGAATTTGTGCTCACTATGGACTGATGACTTCATGAAGTAGATGAATGTTTCATATTAATCTAATCAAGATCTGATTCAGAGCTTGGCAAATGGTCCTTGAGATTCTTTCTTCTATTTAGTTGGCTTGGTTATGCTGGCATAAGGCCCTTCAAGACTTCTAAACTGGTACTAGTCACTAGAATCAGTCTTCTGGTTTTTGTAAGCTCTATGCAATGTCATGAATGCTCATGGGTTTCTAGTTTCTTTCCCAAGTTGACATACTTGTATCTTTTGCCTATAGTTGTTAGAGTTGTAAGCCTTTTGATTCTCATAGTAAGCATTTGGCTACTGGCTTTTGGAGCTGTAAAGGTGCTCTTCCACTATCAATGTCATTGGGGACTTGTTGTTCGGTGAGTTGGGAGCCATCGTAGAGGCCCTAACACATGATGGAGCTTCTCCCAGTGTATAGCTCCTCCTCAGACCCATAGCACATGATGGCTTCACTGATTTTTGCCTCATGTTAGGTTAAGAAGGAAGTCATTGTCTACCACCAACTCATATGAAATTGTTGCAGTGCTTGAGAGAATCATCTTTGAGCTACCATCTTTCTTTACAATGATTTTTATTCTGAAATTTTGATGGCAGGACGTGTGTCACACCCCTTAATTCTTAAGGAAGTGAGGCAGTGAGGTTTGCCCCACCTCACTTCATCCTTACACGAAATTCCTCTAAGGGACTTAGAGAAATCAACCCAGGAAGGGACAAGAGTCGGCTCGAAGTAGAATGAACAAAGAAGGATGCCGGAGAACTATTACTCTTTATTACTTCTCAAAGTAATGTACAAAACTTACACGGGACTTAACACAAAACTGAGGTTGATTCAATTCCCCAATTGAATCGGCACACAAGTGATTCCCCCGAATGCACCTTCACAATCCTTGCCTTAGTGGCTCCTTGGATCGATCCCCACCGATCCTTCTTGATTGCAGGTTGCACCTTTTCCCTCTATTACACTTCGTCTTGTTGTGAAGTGTTGTTGTCTTCCTTGCTTTGCCCAAGTCCACTTTTATACAAGTGTTGTGGGGGGGGGGCAGTTGTGCTCCTGGGTGGTTAGAGGGGCGCACGCCGGTTCCAACGGTACCTGGGGCGCCTCTTAACTCCCAAGGAAACTCCCTATAATGCTATCCGAGTGTAGAGGCAGTTGCTGGAGAGGTTAAGTCTTTTGCTCAGACGAAGGGGCGCCTCCCCTTGGCACGCTCCCATGTTCGCCCCTAGTTCACTGACAAGCATCGCTTCCCTTGGAGTAGTCTCCCGCTGTCTCCTTTGCAATGGTCATGTTTGTCCCACGATCCCGCATCGTGGTCTATTCACGCCGGTTTGCTGAGTTCTCGAGTTCGGGCGGCAGTTGTGCACTCCGTCTGTGTCCCTCGGTATCAACTGCCATGTGCCCACATTTGCAACGCGGTGCTTGGTCCGTCCGCATGCTGGTCCTCCTCGCGGTCCTCGCACGGTCTGGTCCTTTGACTCGCCCATGAGTCAAGTGTGCTTCTAGCTTTGAGCTTGCTCGTGGGTTGTCTTGGCAGAATGCTTCTACCCGAGCTAAGTCCTTGGCCGTCTGAGCTACACACCTCATCGCCCAAGCTAGAGTGAACTAAGCCGAGCTCTCTCTATTGCCATCAAGCTGCGCCGAGCTGAAACTGAGTTAGCGAGCGGTTCAGTCGAGCTGAATGGTGCACCGTCGAGCTGCATGCGTGCTGACTGAGTTGGAGTTGAGCTAAGCCGAGCTCACTCCTTCCTCTTTGAGCTGAACTGAGCTGGATGCAGCTCCATATGAGCTAGGCTGAGCTTCCCCTGAGCTAGCCTTAGCTCCTCCTTAGCTATTTCTGGACTTAGGAGCTTGGAGGGGTTACAATGTGATATCCCTTCTTCTAGGGTGTCATAATGATTGCCATTTGTCAAAGTTGCCGCATTTAGGTATTGTTCATCTTCTCTGGTTGAATTCAAAACTTCTAGAACTTACATGCAGTGCTTGTTCTTTCTAGTTTAATATGTAAATTACAAGCCTAGTTACATATTAGAACAAGAAGTTCTTATATGCAGTTCTAGGTAACATGCATAAACAAAGCTTTAGTCAACATTCATGTAAGTAGAGGCAGCATTAGGCTGACATGTAGCTTTAATTTTTGGTCTTTTATCGTTCATTTAAGGTTGTATAAATTATGTTGGTTAGATTGTCCACAGTTGGTCATAGAAATCATAATTAATGTTGTAATAACTCTCTACAGATTTCACATACTCTCTTTTTCATTTGAGCTGACACTCATCATGATCATTTAAATGAATGTCAGATTATCATCTCAATGCCTTTGTGCCTGTTATTCCATAATCATTAATTAATTTATGATGTGTCTTGAAGTGTTTGCTTTTCTATTTAACCGTATTAGTCATTATTTTATTTAATGCTACCTACTAAGAAAGTCCATTTGTCTTTAGTCCCTGGTTATACAATAAATATATCTACAAATGTAGAGATGGACGAATGTGGGAGTGTAAGTGGCAACTATCTAGTCATGAAATATTGTAAGAAAAATCATATAACTCCACATGAGTGCACACATAATTGCAAGCAGATTCAAATTGACTCCATTTAGAATAAATACACAAGCCTCAGGGAGATGTTTAGATTTATGACATCGGTGCTTCAGGTTTACTATATTTTTTACTATCTTAACTATCATGTTAGTGTTTTAGTTTGAACAGACTTTTATGTATGGTGTCCAAATAGACATGGCGTCTACCACTCTGAAGTGTGAGGAAAGTCTTAGTAAATAAGTGCTAGATTGTCTAGTATATTTTGTTCACAATTACATACTAGAGCTTTATACCATTGTCCATGTTAGTGTCCTCAAATATCCTTCACATCCAACAATTACCCTCAATGTATATATAGGAAACTAAAATCAAGAGTAATAAAGTGAACGCAGTTACACTAACATGACTTAATGCATTAAAAAAAATAAGAATCGGAAGATTTAAGTGCAGTTTTTATCATGTTGTTACAAAAATAATATTCTCATAAAATGTTGACCAGTATATGGATGTTCATGGACTCTCCAAAATTAAGATACTTTATGTGGAGGTTATTCTCTGATTAGATTCCCAAGAAAGCTGAGTATTTGATAAACATATTGCTCAGACTCTGGTTGTTTCATCTATAACTCACCAAGAGAGATTGTCAACCATTCAATGCTTCACTGCACCTCTGATGAACCTATATGACTGTCAAAGAACCGTCAAAGTCTGACTCAAAACCTTCCGTAGTAGAAGGGAGTTGTTATTTTTAAGATTTTGTGGTTTCAACTGATATAAAGTGAAGAGGTGAGTTTTCACTCAGCTATCTAGCACCATGTTAGTTCCTCTTCACCCAAACCTGTGATAGTTGAAGCTAGTTTTCTAATATGGGATACTTGAATATTGTTAGCCAACAAAAATTTCTTCACATTGTTGTGCATAATTATTCCATGGAAACCTTTTGATTGAAGCCTCTAGCTAAAGCGTGTGGTGAAAGGAAGTGTTCCTTTCTGGATTCTTTCTCATTTTATGTGATTTCTGTCTACTAAAATTATTTACATATGGAAAAAGTGATGTTGCAGAACTTAGTCCCTTCTTTCCTTAAATGACACATTATTCTTCAATACAGCTTGTAACAAATGTTGCATGCTCTTTCCAGGAAACCATGAGTGCTGCATGGAGGTGTATTCTGGTGATGTTTCATTCTGAAAAATATTGGATTGATGGCTTATTGGCTGGGAATTGGTGCTTCATTTTACAAGCACACTTACATAATCTTTACCATTTTGGGAACTCATTGTAATGCCTTAATGATGGATTAATACTCAATTATCCTTACCCAATGTGTATAAGAGAATGACATAAAGTGTTATATGGACTTTCTGCTTTTCACTCTACAAATTGTTTTAATGCTGCATGGGCTTTCATTTCTTCACTTGTGGCGAGTCCTTAGAATAAAGCTACATAGTTAAACTTCCAATTAAAGTAGCTAGCTCTGATTCTGATCTTTATAGTTTTTTTCCCCTTTAGTATGCTTTTGGTCTAATGATTACTTCTTTCTAGGACTTTATTTGGTAAAAGGATCTTTGTTATGTCACAACATCTTGTGGGGTTTGCTCCAAGTTAATGTCAGCATTTAGTAATGCGACAATGCTTGTTCTTCTTGCAAAACTGACGTGTTTCTGAATGGTACTATGTTGTGTGGTTTTGTCTATTTCAGCTAGCAGGGAAATATCGCCATGATGCGAATAAATATGATGCTAAAGCTGATAATAAATTTCAGGATGTTTCATATTCTTATGAGGTACTACTTGCTCATTTATGGTAATCTATACTCTCCAGAAAGTTTTGCGTATAGAGGGAAAGAATGACATTTCTTGTTTTAATAACTAGGTACTCATGAACACAAGCATCTCAAAGAGAGGCTATAGTTAACATGCACTTTATCTGGTGTATTGACAACTGAAAATAAAGGATATAAAGAGCCTTCTTCTACATGGTTTATTAGAAGCCCTTCTCCTATCTTCCATAAGAAGGGTTCCTAGAGAGTTAAAGTAGTGCACATTGTGTAATAGGGGCAAGGTATATGTCCTCCCCATGTACATTTGACATTTCAATATAAATGAAAGTAAGATTGTTGGCATAATGAGCATAACTTGGCCTAACTACTGCAATTATATATATATATATATATATATATATATGTGTGTGTGTGTGTGTGTGTGTGTGTGTGTGTGTATAGTAATTGTCGCCTTTCCCTACACATTAACTTCATATAAAATGTATTAACTTCATGTTTTTGCTACATACTGACTATATATGCAATTGTAGTCATACATTTAGCTATAATTATACTTATATTTAAATATGTAAGGACAATATCTAGCTACGCTTCCGGATACATATGAATTTGTAGCGAATGGATTATCTAACTACATATTTGAAAAATATAGTTAAAGACTTTAGCTATACGAGCATATACTACAATTTGTATGTGTAAATAAATATGTAGTTAAAGCCTTTAGCTACAAAATATGGGGTTTTTGCTACAATTTTTTTTATAGTTAAAGACCATTTTTTTTGTAGTGAATGACAATCGATAATATATTTCCAGAATTTGGTGGTAATCCTAGAAACTTAAGACTGGCACTTTCTGCAGATGGAATGAATCCCCATAATTCCGGAAGTCATAGTACATGGCCTGTAATTTTGGTTATATATAATCTTGATCCAAATATATGCATGAAACACAAGTAAATGCTTTTGACTTTGCTTATTTCAGGACAAAGCAGCCTGGAAATGATATTGATGTTTACTTGGCTCCACTTGTTGAAGATTTAAAGATTATGTGGGACAAGGGTGTTGAGTTGTATGATGCATACCGCAAAGAGAATTTTAATATGAGGGTGATGCTATTTTGTACGATAAATGATTACCCGTCATATGGAAATCTATCTGGGTACAGTATCAAAGGACATCTTGGTTCCCCTATCTGTGAAGACGAGATCTCTTTCTGCCAACTGAAAGATGGGAAGAAAATTGTTTATCTCGACCATCACAGGTTCTTTCCTAAGGATCATCATTATCATAGAGTGAAGAAAGATTTTAATGGAAAAGTAGAACTACGAAGAGCTCCACAACCAATAACCGGTCAAGAAATATTCACTAAGGTGAAAGAGTTGAAAGTAAAATTCAGAAAAAAGAATAAATCTCCAATTCTCAAAGGTCTCTACAAGAAGAGGTCTATATTCTTTGATCTTCCTTATTGGAAGTCTTTATATGTGAGGCATTGTTTAGATGTGATGCACATAGAGAAGAACATATGTGATAGTCTGATTGGAACATTACTTAATATCCCATGGAAGGCAAAAGATGGCCTCAAGGCAAGATTGGACATGGTTGACATGGGTATTCGAGATAGATTGGATCCATAAATGAGGGGAAGTCGGACCTACTTGCCCCCAGCATGTTACACACTTTCAAAGTCTGAAAAAGTTGTATTTTTTGGGTTCCTAAAAGGAGTTAAGGTTCCAGAGGGATATTCTTCAAACATGAGTAGATTTGTGGATATGAAAGATTTGAAATTGTTGGGCTTGAAATCACATGATTGCCACATCTTAATGCAACAGTTTTTGCCGTTGGCTAGTTCCATTTTGCCTAACTGGGTTAAAAATGCAATCACTAAACTTTGTATGTTCTTCAATGCTTTATGCTCAAAAGTCATTGAACCTGAGACGTTGGACTCATTGCAAAATCATATCATCATCACTTTGTGTCAGCTTGAGATGTACTTCCCTCCTTCATTCTTTGATGTAATGGTTCATTTGACTGTGCACTTGGTTAGAGAGGTCAAACTATGTGGTCCAATATTTTTATGTTGGATGTATCCGATCGAGCGATATATGAAGCTATTAAAGGGGTATGTGAAGAATAGATATCGACCTGAGGGTTGTATGGTGGAAAGCTACATAGTAGAAGAGGCTATTGAATTTTGTGTCCAACATTTATCCAATGTTGAAGCCATTAGTCTTCCTAAATCACGACATGTCAGAAAAATTGATGGACAAGGAAGTACTGGATGCAAGTTTGTACGACTTTCAACTGATGATTTACACACAGCGCATGTGTATGTCCTTCATAATACAACTGAGGTTGAACCATATGTTAAAGAACACATTGATTATTTACAAACTCGTAACCAATCTAAGAATGAGAAGGATATAATGAACTTACATATCCGTTGTTTTGCCGAATGGTTAAAGAATCATATTAGTGAATAAATTAATCATTCACCAAATTCCATTTCAAAGACCTTGAAATGGTTATCTGTGGGGCCTAAATCAACCATGTTGTCATTTGCTAGTTATTTTATATATGGATACACTTTCTATACAAAATGTCAAGATGACAAAAGCACGATGCAAAATAGTGGGGTGTCTTTGGTATCCGAAGCTTTGCACATTGATAGTGCCAAAGACAAAAATCCAGTCTGGTGTGACATGTCCTATTATGGTGTGATCCAAGATATATATGAGTTGGACTATAACACGTTTCAGATTCCTATTTTTCGTTGCAAGTGGGCTGAAAATGATAAGGGTGTACACACAAAAGATGGATTGATCTTAGTGAACCTAGATAGGGAGGGATGTAAACACGATCCATTTATAATGGCATTACAGGCAAAACAAGTTTTCTATGTGATAGACATAGCTAACAAGGGATGGTTTGTGGTCTTCTCTCACAGAAGAAGGCCCCATGAAGGAGATGATGATGACGATGACATCGTTTTAGAAGAAGAAAATTCTTTGTCTTCAATCATTCCATCTATGTATGTAAATGATGATCTTGTTGTTGAAGAAGAAGAGATATGTGCTCGAGAAGATCATAATGACGGGAATTTTTTTGATGATGTTAGTGTGCATAAAAATAAAAACAGTGTACGCATAAGTGAGAGTAAGTACTAGCATTTTCTTGATGTGCACTAATATCTTTCTGTAATGAATGTAAATATGTCTTAAATTTTGTAAGATTTTATTATGTTGTTTTATATGCAGTTTGCTAATATTTTTTTGTACCAAATTTTGTTGTTGATGTCTTCCAATGAAGACGACTCAATGACCACAACGATTAGTAGGGGCCGTACCACAATGCCTAAAGTTTTGAGAAAGAGACATAAAGGATAAAAAATTCAATTGGAATGGAATTCAGAAGGACAACCAATTGGGAAAACCAGAAACATTTTCAGTAGCTATATTGGAGTCGCATCCCGAGAGTGAGTTCCAATCAACATTGATACTTGGAGTGATGTGGGAGAAGGTCTCAAGGACCTTATTTGGTAAGAGATTGAGGTGAGTATGTAGATGTTAATATTTTTTGTATAAAAATATTATATTATATTTTATGTGTATGTGATTTTGTTATTTGTAGGGTGTTTTTTTTATTGGATATGTCAGAAAGCAGTGGGTATTACAAAGAGCCAATGATAGATGGAGGGAATTCAAATCTCGGTTATCAAGAAAATTCATGAGGGATGAAGATGGAAACATATGCAAACACCCACCCAAAGAATATGATTTTATATCTGCAGATCAATGGGAGGAATTTTTCATGAGTCAATTGACCGAAGAATTTAAGGTGATAATATAAACTAGTGTACTTTTGTTGTTTTCTTGTACGACATTTAAATATATTTTCATATTTATTGTTCGTAAAATTATCCAGAGAAGAAGTAAGGCTGGAAGAGAATTATCGTCAAAGAATGAGTATCGGCCTAGAATTTCTCGTAAGGGATATGTTGGCCTAGAGCAAGAAATTGTAAGATTTGATTCATTTTAAAGAAATTTGAGAAATTTCATATAGAGGTATAAAAGTATTGTGGTTTTATCATATTATAAATAGATCAGTGAGAATAGTTTAGATCCAGTTATTTCAACGATTTCTAGAGCAGAATTATGGAAAAGAGCTAGAATGGACAAAACTGGTGTTGTTACTAGTGAAAAGGTTAAGGAAGTGGTGTACAAGATTGTAAGTTTAATTTTTTATCTCATTGATTTTTCATCACAATATATGGTTTTTATTATTTTACATATGTATTTTTTATATTTTGCAAGGATGCTCTATCTCAGGAAGTTTCTGAGGGACTCATTAGTGAGAAGGGATGTAATGATGTGTTAACAATGGCATTGGGAAAAAAGGATCACCCAGGACATGTGAGAGCAACCGGACCAGGAATAACAATTACAAAATATTGTCAAAGTGTGGCTCGAACAGATGATCAACCATCCCATATGCTGTTACAAATGCAACAGACCATTAAAGCTTTGGCCATGAAGATAAAGTATCTTTAAGGGAAGAATACGAGCAAGGATCTCGACAATGTTGGGGATACAGACCAATACCCTACTTCCAAATCTATTTGTCCACTTGCACAATTCTCACATCTACCTGAGGTAATCAACAAGTTTGTTATGTAGTAAATGTTAGAGATAGTGATTTCTCATGTTGACAATATCTATATTTGATTTTTGTAGGGCTATCACAAGTGTATTTTGATGTTGGATAATCCATTATGTTCAGTAGCTGATGGAAGGGTGTATATATCTCATACAAATGAGCCAATTATCCTTCACAATGTGGCATTGGATCCAAAACACAAAAAGGTGATAATTGATACCCCGTTGATGCCTAAAGAAAGTGTGCTAAAACCTTTAGATATGAATGAAGTTTATCAAGTTTTTCAAGGCATAGGAACCTACCTTCCTTGGCCTGCAGAATTGATCAAAATAAATATGAAGGAATATTCGATAACTTGACAGTGTTTTTATTAATTTATTTAAATGAATCATGTATATTAATAAACTATATTTTTTATTTTTATAATCATATATGCAAGGAATGCCAAGACTCATTATCTCAAAGAAAATTGAGGGAATCAATAAGCACACAAACAACAAAGTCAAAAACTAGAAAAAATTGTGATGGAGTCTCAAGTCCCGTCAAGCCAACATGCAAAAAGCCTCCAACAAAGCTGAAGATGTTGATGGTGTATGTGGAAGATGATGAGAATCATAACATCTCTCTTTAGATATTTGAAGATGTAGTCGGTTACACACATGAGCTAATTATCACACCGGAATTTGTTAAAATATGCCATGATAAAGACCAACTAGAAGCCTCACACATATCAATGTACATAAAGTAAGTTTCTATACGAGTAATATGTGTTTCTATACAAGTTTCTATACAAGTACACAGACTAATTATGTGTTTCTATACAAGTACAAAGACTAAATATGTGTTTTTTTGTAGGGATTTGTTTAATAAAGTGACCTCAGGAAATATATTTAATATATTTGGATTTATATGTCCACATTTTATAGATCCGTTATACAATGATAAAGTGGAGACTCAGGTGCAGTACATAGTAGATCAGTTCATTAGAGGGAAGAAACAAAGATTAGAATTGTTCTTTATACCTTATAATGTGGGGTACGCATACATTTTGTCGATTGTCTGTTATTTGTTTACTTTAAATGTTGCTTAAAAATACATTAATCTTAAAATGTAATACTCATGTATGCGTAGGGGACATTGGATACTTTGCGTCTTCGACCCTATGTGGGGTAAGTGCCACTATCGTGACCCGTTATGAGGAAAATTATGTGGGAACGTGGAAAAACTCATGGAGTTGTAAGTACTTCATAAAACTATTTTAATTACATAATACATGTATTGAAATTTCCATATATAGTTACTAATGCATAGAATTCTTGATACAAATTTGAATAGGACTCATAAAGTTTATCAAAAGAGAGATGTGCAATATAGGAAGAATTTGAAATGGGAAATTATCAAGGTAATTTACCATTTTGATCCAGAAAAATACTGCTTTCTGATTCACCAATAGAAGTGTTGTTCTAGTTTCTTTAGATTCTGCTACTTGATTTGATATGGTGTTATTTTTACAGATGCTCTTATTTTTACATATATCGATTAGATCTTCTTTGGGTCAATATCATCAAGGGCATCCAAGGGCAATTGTTAATTGTTGTATGTGATATTCTTAGGTGTTTCTTCCTTCACTTCATAGGACGACCAGGAAATTATCAAGTGTCCTGTCACTTCTTTATGTTTTCTTCTGGTATCAAAATTGTTTTGGTATTGCATCACTCTTCGGTTCATACTTATATTGTGGCCATACTCCATATTATAGTTTATGTCAAATACAACTTACTAGACCTTTTCTCATACTGTTTCACCTATTATATGATATTACCTGTAGGCTATGCTTTTCTTGTAGCCGACATGAAACAAATTGTAGTGGTGTTGTAATTTATAATAGGTTCATGGACTTTCACCATTTCTAGTATTGACCCACTAGTAACTTTTTCAATAGCTTTCTTGACCAAAACATTTATTTCTTTGGTACATCTCCAAGTCCCTCCCTTGATTCTAAATTTTCTTTGAAGTAGTTGTTGTAGCTGTTGCATCATCCATGAAACTCAATTTATGTGAAACTCAATATCATATTAATTTGCAACATCCATTTCAATTTGTTGTTGGAAAATTGTCGATATATATGTGTAACTCTAAATCAATTATTGTACATGTATTCCATGTTCCAAGGAAAGATTCCTAGATCTACCCAGGTCTTCCTACTACACTTCATTCAAAATAGGATTTTAACATCCACAGTGTACTCCACTATCTTTCCATAGAATAGCTTTCCCTTCTAGTGATCACATCAAAGAATAATACCATTAAACTCCACTGCTGGAACAATAGGCTCTATGTAACAAAATGAGCTATCTCTTTGTGAATGTTGTATATAGAGTGGATGTTGAGTCCACAAGAGAAGGGCCTACAATGCAGTCTTTAAGAACGTCTCATCGGAGGCCAATGTACTCCTGCCTTGCAATCTAGCTCGGGAAGAACACAAAACACCTTCTGGAAGATATTTTTCCCCAGGTGCTTCTATGAATAAAGAATGCTGAATAAAGGCAGGTGTTTTCTGAAATACGATGAAATTTATGAGAAAATGGATAATCAAGGTAGTGAACAACATTGGACAATAGAAATTCTACCAATTCTACTATTCTGCTCAGGTGTCGTCCCCCTCCCCCACCCCCTCCTATCACAAAATCAGATTCAACTTCATAGAAACAGTACTGCCAGAAACTTTGTTGTCACCCCCGTTCCTATTACTTCTAGTACTGTTTCATTACAGAGCATTTCGTGATGCCAAGCTCATGTTGGCATCCCACACAAAGAGTGATTGAGAAGCAGATTTGCCTCTCTTAATACAATGGTGAAGCCATGAACTCGCTACATCACTAGATGTAACCTTTGATTTCCTTCACCCAACTGGATTTGACTAGGATTTTAGAGGGTCGTTTGGACCACAACTTTAGAAGTTACAGCTATTCTATACAGCTAGGCGTTCTTCATCACTAACATGACTAGGGATATCTTACACAACAGGACATCAACCATCAACTCCAAAGGTTCTCACTTAGATCATTGACGTTGGGTTTTGGATAATAGGTATCCATGACACAGATTAGGCATCCCTCCCATGACTACAATTACGAGAGCATTAGCTCATACCCAGACCATACATGGTTCAATACCTAAATATAAAAAGTTTTGAGCTGAAATGAGTTGGCTTGATCTGGATAACACTGATCAAAAGGACCTATTTGGGAGCATATTTTCCAAACAAAACCGAAAAACATTTGATTGGTGAGCATCAACTCATACCGAGACCATACAGGGTTCAATACCTAAATATAGAAACTTTTGAGCTGAAATGAGTTGGCTTGATCTAGATAGCACTGATCAAAAGGACCTGTCTGGGAGCATATTTTCCAAACAAAATTGAAAATCATTTGATTGGTGCTAAACAAGGGTAATTTAGGGGTTGAAGCATATTCAACGAGCTTACTGGTCACAATTAGTTTAAAATTAAAGGTATTTCAGACAGGCTTTGAAATGTGACTTGGAAAAAAATTTAACAGGTCATCATCTGTTTACACAATTCATTGGTATCGGAATTTTGAGCATGAAAGATTTGTAAGAGGTTTTTTTGTTTTGTGTAATGAATGAAGCTGACAAGTTGAATCCCATAAGAATCGTGTAATATCAATAATACTAACATATTCAGTCTTTTCCACAAATTTTGCATCCTATGCTATACACCAGGAGTTTATCACAAAATTTGTTCATTGTAAAGAATCCACTAAGCGAAATACATTAATGATATCTATTCATACACTTTTGTATAGAAAAGACACCAATCCAACTTTAGGAGAATCTGACCATACACCCTATTTCCCAACACTTCTCCTTCCTATCAGTAGTAACAACCTCGGAAATAAACTTGGTAACATGTTCAAAAATGAGAATAACACCATTTCAGATATCTGACAAGCAGCAACACAAATGGTGCATGAGTTATTATCAATTCAGTCCTTTCGATGATGAAGAGAGATGCAATATTGATAAACTTCTTAATCGTAGCCTATCTGATATTACCCAATGTCGCCTATGCAAAATAGATTGGTCTGTCACAAGCTTCGAGGAGGTGACTCGTCATTTCCGGATAATAATTGCACAATTTACAGAGGTCATCCCAAGATAGGCTTCTTAACTGTAGCCTTAAAATATGATATTTACTCAATATAGCCTACGCAAAAAAGAATGGCCTTACAAGCTCCACAGAGGTGACTCAAAACATTTCTTGATGAACTCACTAGGTGTAGTTTAACAAAGGTTCCTTTTATAAGGGTGGCATTCTTCACTCTTACAAAATCCCCCTCTTGTAAGAGCAAGTTTTGCATCATCCAATATGGCATATAAACAACGCCTTCTTCAGCAATAAACCATGCTTTTTTCACTCTTATAGCATTTTTGATTCTGTTTACACATACCTTTTATTAAGTTTTCTGGCTATTTATACCTTTCCATCCTCTTATTTGCTAACAAGTTCTCACAATTATTTGGATAACAATTTAATATTTATTTTGTATAGTGTCCAAAGCAGCCGAACAATACAGATTGCAGGTATTATGTGCTGAAGTATATGAAAGACATCTTTGATGCGAGAAATAGAAATATTCCTGAATGTTTAATCTACTTAACATTATATTCTTTTTGTTTGTTCAAATTTCTAAATAAATTGAAAAAATCACAATATGTTGATATATTTGTCATATGATTGCAGTATTATTCGAAGTACATTGGTCGTTGCTTCAACCAAGAAGAAATCGATGAGGTCTGAAACGAGTGGGCGACATGTGTTCTTGAGCACACATAAGATTATGTGACATGTGGGGGAGACATTTGTTCTTTACCATAGTTCAATGTGTGAAACTTTTTTTAGTTAGTTTTCAGTTCGATTCTAGAGTGGATACTGAATACTTTGTATTATTGAATCGTTGTATGGATGATTTAATATTAATTAAATTTAGTATGAGTTTCTTTCAAGGTTTGATGGAAATTTTGTTCAACTATGTGTTTGTTTGTGAAATGAAAAAGTATAATTGCATATTTATTATAATTTATTAATAATATGTTTAATTTGATCAATACAATTGGTTCGATATATGACCTGTCAAACTCTAATCAAAGACAACATTTAATAATATGTTGTAAAATGTATTATTCTACAACAAATAACATATGTTGTGTTATCCACACCTATTACAACAGGGTTGTCAGGAAAAAATACACCAATTACAACATGTGTTTCTAGTGAACTACAACATGCATAACCTGTTGTATAAATTGTGTATATTACAACAGACACACACCATATTGTCTAAACAAACTTATTACAACGGTTAAATGTATGGAAAGACAACATACTCCAACTGTTGTATAAACATGTATATTACAACAGGTGCACTGCATGTTGTAATAGACCTACCTATTACAATGGGTGTGTTTAGTAAAAGACAACATGCTTCGACTGTTGTATAATATATATTACAACGGGTGAACCGCATGTTGTAAAAAATACCCCTATTACAATGGGTGCGTTTAGCGAAAGACAACGTCGTTCAACTTTTCTATAATATATATTACAACAGGTGCACCACATGTTGTGTAAAATACCCATATTACAACAGGACATTCCTTAAAAGACAACATGTTTCAACTGTTGTATAAAATACATATATTACAACATGCAATCACATATTGTGTAAAGCACCCCCCATAAGACCACGCGATCTAATACAACGGTTAACACATGTTGTAAATTGAGAAAAGGAACTGTTGTAAAAAGCATTTTCTGCAGTAGTGATGTGTGTGTGCATATATATATATATGTGTGTGTGTGTGTGTCTATATATATACATACACACACACACACACAGATATATATATATATATATATATATATATATATATATATATATATATATATATATATATATATATATATATATATATATATATATATATATATCTTTCAATCCTATACTTGGCACGTCATGTGCTTGACCCATCTTGCTTCACATATGTTATAGGTTCAGAGATGGCTAGAAGTGGATGAGCTTCGTGAGATATGTTAGGTATACTTGTTATCAGATCCCTAGTGTACATGAGCATACTTGTGTATATTATCTCTCAAATTATAATTGAAATCTTGTAATAAAAGGATGTTGTTTAATAATATTTGTTGAATGTTGAGATTATGATTGGTGCTTATATCTTGTTATATTGTCATGTATGCTAATATTTATGCTTCAGTATTTGTACTTTTTTAATAACATGCTAGGGACAGACGCTGGTTCCTATCACCATTGACTTTATAGTCATTTAGAGTTAGGATTTGGGTACTAAAATGTTCCATGAAACAATGCCTACAAGATTTTCATCTAGAATGAAAGGTATCCTTTATTCCTCACTCCCTCCACAACAAATTTCCATAAATCCCTTGTACATCAACTAGTGGTCTTGAGGGAGGTGTGTACATTGTTTTTGTTAAATCAATAGGTAATAAGCTTGATTTCATCATGGGTATCGGGTTTGAATTGCATATTGCAACAAAGGTTGATGATAAGTTGAGAAAGGAAGGGTAGATTGTTTAGGATGTGTTATTTTTTTCATGGGAGGTATTTTATGAATAGAGACCTACTTATAAAGAAAACATCCTCCCTGGTAATGTTCGTGCAAGGTCAGCATTGAGGTTGGGGGAAATGATGGTATGGGTGAAGTATGTTGGGAGCCAAGTCAAGGCTATTGGTATTAATAGATTTAGAGCCAATGCTCCAACTGGGAAAATATACATGGATTTTTGGCTAACAAGAGATTTTTTTTACCATTGTAAAGTCATTATGATGTAACATCCTACCAAATGGGTTCTCCCACCCTTTAAGGCATTACTGAAAATAAGGCGTCTATTAGTAATTGAAGGATGAAAATTTTGAGGTGACTGAGAATAGAACCATCCATTGTGATGTATTGACTAAATAAGACATTCTTGTATTACTTTCTTGTGTTTATGTATTTTAGGTTACTAATAAAATAACAATGTAGCATTTGTGCAACTTGTTTTACCAGTTTTAAGGTGAAGGTTATATCCTCCCCTTTGTAACTTTTTTTGTCTTGAACGATAAAGAGGAATCTAAAATCCGAATTTAAGGATTATTGTCCCATTTTGCATTTTAGGAAATGTGATTTTGTGATGTGATCATAAATTATTTTGAGAAAATGATATTCATTAGGGATAATGACAATTATCTTTACTATGATCTTTTATTGAAAAATAATACATATATGAGAGCCACTAAACCTTCAAAATTGTTATTATCAAGATTCCTTATTCCTTATAAATACACCTATGAAGGTGTTATAAGACCTTCATTAATGAATTTATGAAGGCCACTTGTGAGGAAAATTGCATTTTCAAGCTATTTTATTGGGATTATTTGTAAAGGAATATCCCACAACTAATTTTTTGTGAGGGTCTTCTCTCACGTATTTATGAAGGCCTTGTTCTTAAATACAAAGTTGTCTTTTAGTTATTATAAGTGCATTCACATTATACCAAAAAATGTCATCTATTTGAGAGCCCTATCATTTTGTTGACTGGTTGTTGGGTTTATTTGTAGAGGGGCCCATGTGTGCCTTGGCCCATTAGGGTTTTGCCTTAGTCCATATGATTCCCCCCTTCTCCTCTATATATAGAATAGTGGTTTATCTTATCAAATATAACAGTTATAATTTTTTTAATTTATCACATCATCATTGGGCCTTTGTCCAACTTCCCAGAGGAAGGGTTAATGAGGGACCTCAAGGCTAAAAGGTAAGAGCTAATCCTGATTCAAGGTCGTGAGGGGCCTCGAGGCTGAATCACAATAGCTAACATTAATTCATGTTGTGTCCTTGCTCGATTGAGACAAGTAGGTACATCGAGCCTTGTACCCTTACCCTGAGAGTATAGGTGGCTGCAACAATGGTTGTATACTGGTGTCACGATCTAACTTTCTCACTCCTCTTGTGTATTCATTTCTCTCCATTCTAGTGATCTTATATCGAATCAAATATCAATTTCATATTTTGGGTGTTATGATACTCTAATTTGGTCATATCAATGATTAATTTTGCAATACTTGACACACATGTCATTCTTTAATATATATCACCATCACTACAGAAAAATTACTCTATAGTGGCATTTTATTTAGTGGCTTTTGTTAAAAATGCCTTTTTAAATTCACTATTATAGGCATTTTTATGTCAAATGTCACTAACTACTCTACTATTAGTGTTACCTGAATATAGGAACACTACCGACTTTTATTTATGCATATAGTGGCATTTACGAATTCCGATTCTATATTATGTTTACAGTAAACAGTTTACTTGATATTTTCAATACTTGGCGGCAGTTCACTAAATCTTTTCAATACTTGGCGCTACATGGTTCTTGTCGATTATTTTTGCTATTACTTTATTTTGACCGCAAATAAAAAAAAACCTGGAACTCACATCCCATGAGTCCTCACGCGTTGGGAGCTAATGAACACATGGTTTCTTTGTGCCCTAGACTCCCTCGACGGCGATTTCCAAATCATGGGAGTCTGCAGGAGACAGACTGACGTGCTCTCCAACCCACAGGCATAAACATCACATTCCCCTCCCACCAAAATATTCTTCATTTAGATAGACCCTACACTCCTTCGTGTGCGCAATTGTACTTTGTACCTGTTCTCCGCTAGATGGTTTGGACTTCTATCTAGATACTAGAAATTGGTGTGTGAAACATCACAGATCTGGGCGGAGCGGGCTTCATCTACATGCATGAATTCTCTGATAAGTATGTTGGGTCATTGGCCTTGTACTACATCCACGGGATAGGGAGACGCCCATCGTCGTCCTTGATAAACCAAGCGCTGTTGCGGAAGTTGACCTCGTGCAACCTATTAAGGATTTGTTTCAGTTCAAAAGGTACAATCTCACTCTCGATTCGGGGATTTGTTTCGTTCAAAAGGTAAAAATTGAATCTTGATATAATAAGTAGCAATAGCAGTGAACATATGGATGAACAAACCGTGGTATCATTCATCATCAAACCTACTCAACATGTTGCGTTCAAGTTCTCCAGTAAGGAAAGGGTACACTTGTTCTATCTTGTCTGTAGCAGCAGATGCTCGAACTAAAGAGAGGTAATGCATATCCGTACTAGTGTTTGCAGCAACTGCTATTGTATTCAGAGGTAATCAGTCGTCATTATTTGTTCCATTTTTATATGAAAAGATCTTTGAGTTCACACCTTTTTTCCAGTAGACATATACAGTTTGACACACCGTTTATAATTGGGTACTGCCTGCTAGCAAGAGAAATGGGATCCAGATTCTGGAGGCACAAACATTCCATCCGTAAGTATCGTGATTATGGAATCTTTAACATGTGTTATTATATTCAACGACAAAGTACATTACTTCTTGTAATAGTAAAATACCTATATCCAGGAGGGAAGTAAGAGAATGCATCTTTCCAATTAGATAAATGTCAAATCATCATTGTAGTTATAGACACATACTGCTCGTTTAACACCAGTTATACTTTGTGCTCGTTGTATTTCTGGTCCCCAAATTACTAACTTGAACTATGATCTCATGCTTCAAAATATACATATATGACAGATCTGATTTCACAATATAATATTTGATTCTTCTATACATAGAAAGTATTATTAACTGTCGTATGAACTGGGTATAGACTTGTATTTTACTACCGGTCAAGTTTCTTATGGTTAAACCTAGTAGAGCATGTCATTTGCTGCTGCATGATTTGAAATTGTGTCATTATCCATGTATAAGTTTGAAGGGTAACGAAACTACAAATCTGAATCTCTGTATTGATTATATTATAGTGGTTATGTGGTATATAAATGTATGTACGGTACTCACATCTATAATACTGAACAAACTTTAGTCAGAGTTCATATTAGATTTATTTGTACTGTTTAAATCTAATTGGGTATGGCTCGTCTGCTAGCAACATGAATATTTTCATCATTTACTGTTGTAGTATGTGCTTTATTTATTGCTGCTATTCTTAGATCTAACATATATATGGTTTTATATTGACTCATTGACTCAAGGTAATACATCATCACGAGGTTTTTGGGCAAAAGTTGAACCTACCATCGAGAAGTGATCCTACCTTGATGGGGGAACTTCTCAATTTCCCCTTAATGAGGTGCATGCTAGAACTATCACCTCAAAGATGATTCAAGCCCTAAAGGTTGGTTGTGCATGCTCAATATTTTCTGCAATTCTAGATCAAATTGTTTTTTATTGTTTTTCTTATAATCGTGACTCAGAAACATGAATAGTGTTATTATATTTTTTAAAAGTTAGGACTATTTTGCTTGGGTTAGGATCTATTTTTTGTTTTTGGAGGAAAGACTAGAAAGTGTTCATGTTTTTTGAAATACACTGTGGAGGTTGAGCGCCTATCAATGATAATATGTAGTAATTTGTTACTAAAAATGTAGCATCATCCTTATATGTACTTTAGTAATTTGATATGTCGATCTCAGGGCAACCTCCTTGATTGAACTTAATGTTCCTAAGGCTTGTAAGTGTTCTTCTTGTCTCTCCTTGTAGATTTCTTTCTACAACACATCTTTGAAAATTTGTCATCACTAAGTAGGTCGACATACTCATCGTTATCGTAATTTGTCTATTTGGCTTGACTCTCCTCATCCATGAAGATGACCAACTTCGTCATGATCCTCATTGGTCAGTCACCTTCTTGATTACCTCATGGATCATTGGAGCTTTTATTTCGTTGTTGAGATACATTAGATGTTACTGTGCTTCAGAATTGGTTTGTTTGGACAATTGAGTAGTGTTATTTTTCTCTCATTTAGCCATTTCAAATGTTTATATATTTATGTTGATTGCTTAGGTATTATTGTGTGTGTCTGAGGGTGCTTTTTGAATGAATTGTTTGTAATTGTTCTTGCTTTTGAAACAAAAGTTTAATTCAAAGTGTGTTTGTATATTGACATTGTGCATCTCAATTTTACGGGTCATGCAGTAGATAATTGCTTTATAACAGTAATAATACAAGACATACTTGAGTGTCTGAATGCTAGGAGGTTTCTTACCTTTAAAGAATAGAGGGAGATGCCATTGAAATCATCATAATTTGAAAAATAAATATGTTAGTTAATTTTGGCTACTTGAAGTTGGCAATCATTTTGATATACTTCATAATTATGTTTCCACGTTCATTGCCAGAAATTTTCTATTTTATGAGAAGATGAAACATGTTCCAGTGGACTGCCTCTTTTGTTAGAGATGTTGTGCTACCAAAAATATTTCTACTATACCAAGATAATAGGACCAAGCTTCCGACAACTTCAACAATGTGTTCATGGCCCGTGTGATAAGTTTCTATATATGCTCTACCTTATGTGAGAGTTTTGTGTTTTATGTTCATCATTTCTGACTTTTGTTCTACTATAGTCCTTGCATTAGGTTCTGTATATATTTAGAGTGGGAATTATATTTGGAAGTTTATCAACCATTTGATTTTGTACTTTTTGGCTTCTCACATTGACTTTACTAGGATATAACTATTTGCTCTAATTTAGCTTTCTAGATTTTATAAAAGAATAAACTGAATAGAACTTTGTTTAGTATATCAATGTTTGCTTACAACCTTCTTGAATTCTTCATCTAGCGTGTAAAAGTTGTAAGAAATAGTAAATTGGTTAAGATAAGTTCAAGAGGATGCTACTCTTTATGTTCAATTGGGTTATCCCCAATTTGTTCATGATACAATCAATTAGTTATGTTATATAATATATAGTTGTGTCTCTTGCTTATTTTATTTCTTTTGTTTATTTTAAGGTATTAAAAGCTGCTTCATTTATGGTTTTTATCATCAAATGTTTGTTGGTGTTGCTGCTTCTCACGTCAAAGAAGCCATACCTATCATAAATTGTGTTACAGAGGCCAATGACTCTGCCATTTCCACATTCTTCTCTTATAGCAGTGAAGGAAGAGTGCAGTCTAGCTTGATCACCCTACATGCTAAATTTACTGGTCAAAGAAATTAGGTAAGCCTTCCAAATGGTTATATACACTCATTGATTTCAGGTTATCCTTCATTGATTGTTGCTCAAATGAATAGTTTGGTGTTTGTTCTTACTACTGGTTTGCAACTAGAACTCATAATCTTTCAATTTTAATTTTAGACTTTTCTTGAGACAGTTTCACCAAGTTCAGGCTTCTGGTGTTGGTTCAATGCTCCCTCTACAAGATTTTACCCTTCTCGTGAATCTACTGAGAAGCCTATATGGACAAAAACATGTGCAGTCTTGGGATAGGAGAAGATCTCCAAAAGGTTGGATCAGTGAGATGACATGCTAGACCTATCATATGGGCTACACAATCTTGGTGTCATCTATGATCGAAGACTTGTTGGAGCTTATCATGACTGGTATGTGACGTGGAAAATATCGCACTAACAAATTCACTCGGGGTTGAAATCCCCAAGCTTTAACCAAAACCTCATGCAATAATACCACCCGCAAGCGGACGAGTCTTATCACAGTATAGTTAAGGATCGAATCCCAAAGGAAAACATTTTTAAGAATCTTTGTCAGTCGAATCTAGCTCAAGTGAGAGTAATATTTAGAACAATTGATTTGGTTGAGGTTAATTAAACTAATTGCAAGAAAGTAAATGAGCAGAATGAAAGTTTGTTTTAGATTAGATGATATGGAATCGCCGGGATGGTATCAGGTTTCACCACTACTGCACATGCAAACACATCCAAACACATAACATCCAGGCAAGCATCTAACTATCCAAATGGAACTACTGTGAACCCTCCCGGAGGGATGTTTAGGCCCGCGTAAGCATCCCCTTAGGCATCAAATTTCTCGTCGTCATCCAGATCATGCACTTACGGTTCCAAAGATACAACATCCTACTAAGGCTAGGATCCTCCCTGAGGGATTTTTAGACCACAAAAGCATCACTGTGGGCTAGATGGCTCATCCCCTCATGGATCATACACTTAAGACCTCAAGGAACCCCATTCTATTTCTAGTCCGGAAGTTAACCGTGCTAATCAACACGCATGTAGGAAATTAGTCTGCAAGCAAACATTGACAATTAACAAGAAGATACAACATCCAACTAATGTTGTGGTCCTCCCTGAGGGATGTTTAGACCACAGGAGCGTCACCGTAGGCTAGATGGCTCAACCCCTTACGAATCACACACTTGCGACCTCAAGGAACCCTATCAGATTTCTCATCAAGGAGTCAACCTCATTAATCGACATTCTACACTACGAAGATAAGAACAAGATGAAAATAAGCAATAATCAACTGCAAGCATATCAATTAGCAACAAAATGAAAAGTTATATAAATTCCCTTGGAATGTTAAATATAAGGACATGAATTGCATGGGCAGCGGGGCTAGTCCCCGTACCCCAGCAAAAAGGAACTACTCACTCATGATGCGAGAAACAAGAAGAATAGGAAAGAGAGATGATTCTGCCATGAGCATGATGCAGAAGGTAGTCGCAGATCGGTGAAGATGATGCAGTCTTCTATGTTGTGTTAGAGCAGATCTGGAAGAATGAGGGATGCCAAGACAGTCTGGGCAGTCTTTCTCACTCCTCCTTCCTTCACTTCTCAGTCTCCTTGAGTTGCAGCAGGAATGGCAGGTGAAGTGGCAGTGGCAGGATCGGACCAGTGTACAGGCAGCCTATTGGCGTCCCAGAACCGCCGCCCAAATGAGGACCCTGCTGGTCCTATTTATAGGCTCCAGTCTGGCCCTCATGTTTTTGGTGTAAGTACTGCATTCGGTTGGATCCAAACAGTTTGGTTATAATTGACCAAATGGTCATGAGATATTTTCCTCCAAATGATTTTACAAATAGGACCAAATGGTCTTGGTATCTTTTTATTCTTCCAAACGGTTTGGCAGAAAGTGCCCAAATGATCTTATATTCTTGCTACTTTATCAATCAGTTTTTCTTCAATTGCTCTTTCAAACGGTCTGCTGCGAAGTGCTTTATTAAATGGTCTCATGCAATGTTCAAATGGTTTGGTAGCCAACACTTTATCATTCGGTCTTGCTTTGCATGCCTTTGCAAACAGTTTCATACGTAACTTCATCGAACAATTTGCTGCTGTGCACTTTATCATTCAGTTTTGCTTTGCTTTCTCGCATGCATGTAGCTACCAAACGGTCTCCAGAGGATACTTTATCAAACGGTCTGCATATATTTCCTCCATACGGTCTTTAGTTAATATCTCCAAACGGTCTGTGTTGCTGCGCTTTATCATTCAGTTTGTGCTTAAATGATTACTACGTCAAATGGTTTCTACTTCAGAGAGGCAAACGGTCTTGCATGTCCGCTACTTTAGCAAACAGTCTCACAGCCTTGAGTGATCAAACTATTTCGTGACCCAGCAGCATCAAACGGTCTCGCACAAAGCGTCATTCGAACGGTCTCGTGCTATCGGTCCTGAACTAATCTCAAATGATCTATGGCTTCCACGATCAATCAATCTTTGCATCGGTGATCTCCAACCGGTCTGTGAACAAAATGCTGCCTCACGACCCTATCGGTCTTGATTGAGCAGGTTGTTGTGCATGCGGCGGAGGTGCAGGTGTTGCGGAGCTAGGTGGTGATCACAGTGGCAGAGACAATAGGCCTAGGCCGAGGGAAGAGAGGAGCGGCGTTGCTGGTTCACTAGTAGGAATAGAAGGAAGAAGATGAAGGAAGTAGGGTCCTTCATACGGTCTCGAGTAGGTGCTGCTCACACGGTCTTGAGGGACCGTTAGAACGAGGCCGATAGGGCAGGTTGGGACCAAAATGGTTAGCTCAAATGAATGAGGGTCGTAGATCCAAGATCAGATGGTGTGGGTATGATCGCGATCTGAGACTAAATGGATGAACGACTAAGACCAAAAGGTCAAAACCAAATGGACAAAGCCGCTAGGTCAAGACCGTTTGGCAAGACCGAAAGGATCAGATCGAATGGATGAAACTGTTTGGTCAGACCGAATGGATGAAACAGTTTGGTCAGACCGAATGAATGAAACACTTTGGTCAGACCGATTGGTTAGAACCAAGGGTGAGTGAAGGTGGATCTAGGGTTTAGAAAGGTGGGTCTCAGATGATTGTTCAACTTCATCAAGACTTGCATCGAATCGACATAAATTCAGTTAAAATTTGTGATAATTGGACCAATTTAAGTAATTTTGCACATTTTGATATTTAGTAAATGAAATTGAATGTATTGAATAAAAAAGAGCACGAGAAGGCGACTGAAAATCATGATGAACATGCATTCAACAAAACACCCCTAACTTAAACGTTGCTCGTCCTCGAGTAACACAAAATCTAAAACAGTCACCAAATGAATACTTTTTGGTCATGTGATTGCCTCCTCTTCACATCACGATTATTTCCTTTTTGCTTAGTATGACTACACATCTCAACTTCTTGAGATCACTTAACACATCTTACCATATCTTCGTTCCTGAGTTTGCTTTCCAACTTCACTTCCTCCTCACTTTTTCCAACAACAAGCATGTCAAAGAGGTTTGCAAGAGTCCAGAGATACCCGTAGAACAACAAGTGTGCATTTGATCTGACATTGGTGTATTTTAGGGTGATGGAGGCAGTTATTGTGCCATTAGGTAGAAAAGGGAGTGAAGTTAGGTATGGAAGGAAGAAATAAATCTCTCCTCTATTCGACTCGAAATTTTATTATTTTATTTGCAATTTCATTTATTGCATATTTTTTATGCGAATCTCTCCTCTATTCGACTCGAGATTGTATTTCTTTTTGTGTGCGCTTTGACATCTTTTCTTAGTGGTATGCCTCTATTTATTTGCGAGGGGTATGGAAGAAGCAGATATATAGGGAAGTGGTGTGCCACCCCAAACTTCGGGTTTGGCACTATTTTGGCTATTTTAGTTTCTTTTTGAAGGATGGAGGGGTATGAAGATGATAGAAGAAGTGTAAAAGAGAGTTCAGATCAGAATGCATCTTAATTTACAATTCCATGCATCGAGTTGTTCTCTTAGTCGTACTCTGCTCTAATAATGACTTGATGAGGATCCAGTGGGGATTCGATGTTGTTGTTCCACTAGTCAGTTAGGAAGTACGATGTGTTTGATCCCTATTAGTTCGACAGACACTTGCCATTTTCGCATAAAGATCATGATGTTAAGATTCATAAGCTTCACAAGATAATTTCAATCAAAAGGCTAGTTTTCAAAAGAAGGTCCTTTTGAGGATCTGCTCCGAATAAAGAGGGTATAATGATTCAAAATGCATAGAGATATAAAAATCGTCAAAATGTCATCCAATATCTGTTCGAATTTCTTTTGAAAACTTTAAATTTTGAAAATTTTGAAAATTTAGGTCAAAAATGCGATGATGAAATCTTAAGTCCAGTTTAGATGGGTGAAGGTGGAAAGTAAGATACGTACCACCCACCCTCCACCCCAAACTTAGAAATTTTCTCATCCCGAGCAAACTCTAAATCCGAGATGGAGGGGAAAATTCATGCCGTTTGGACCACCGGATGTGGTTGCGTTCCAATCAGCATATTTCCTCTATCTAAAAATCTCAAACATAAAGACCATTCATAACTCAAAATAGCATCTCGAGATGCAATTTTATTTGGTGTAAAATTATCTAAAAAGTAAAAACAAAATTAAGAAAAAATCCTAATTCAAAATTAAAACTAAATACAAATTTATTTATCGGGTTGCCTCCCGACAAGCGCCTTTATTTTACGTCGATGGCTGGACTTGATTCCTTCAACTTCTACGGTGGATATGTTGGATTGGTGAGATCCATCATCGTTTCAGAGCCTGTATCAACAGAGGTGAAGTATCTCTTCAATTGTTGACCATTTGCCACAAATTCACCTGTCTTTTTACTCCATAAAGAAAAAGCACCATGTGGATAGATGCTCTTGACAATGTAAGGCCCCAACCAGCAAGAACAAAGTTTTCCTGGGAATAACCTCAATCTGGAATTGAATAGAAGAACTTAGTCTCCCACATGTATGTCCTTTCTTTTTAGATGGTCGTCATGCCAAAGTTTTGTACGTTCTTTATAGATTTGTGTATTCTCATAAGCTGTCATCTGGAGTTCTTCCAGCTCCTGGAGTTGTAGAATCCTGGCTTGGCCTGCATCCTTCATATCAAAATTAAGTTGTTTAATTGCCCACCATGCTTTGTGTTTAAGTTCAATAGGCAGGTGGCAAGCCTCTCCATATATTAATCTGAATGGTGTAGTTCTGAGGGGAGTTTTGAAAGCAGTCCAGTAGGCCTACAATGCATCATTGATTTTCACAAGCCAAATCCTTCTGATTGCGGCCTACAGTCTTTTCCAGGATAACCTTAAGTTGAAATTTAGAAACCTCTACATGTCCACTTGTTTGTGGGTGGTAGGGTGAGGCTACCTTCTGTGTTGCACCATACTTTCTTAGTAAAGCTTCAAAGCTTCTTTCAAGGAAATGAGACCCTCTATCCGATATTACAGTTCGTGGTACTATAAAATGGGGGAAAATAATATCTTTGAATAATTTGATGATGGGTTTGGAATCACTAGTGACGGTTGGTATAGCTTCAACTCATTTCGAGACCTAGTCCACCACCACTAGGATGTATGAAAATCCATGAGAAGATGGGAATGGGCCCATGTAGTCCACTCCCCAAACATCAAATATCTCCACTTCTTGCCATAGGTATAGCAACATCTCATCTCTCTTTGTTATGTTGCCTGATCTTTGACATTTGTCACAAGATAAGAGAAAGTCATGGGAATCCTTGGATATGGTTGGCCAAAAGAATCCACATTGAAAAACCTTCAAGGCAGTCTTCTTAGAGCTCATATGCCCTCCAACTTGTCCTGAGTGACATTGCTCCAAGATAAGTTGAGCTTCTTCCTCAATAATACATCGTCTGTATAGACCATCATCACATAGTTTGAAAAAGTACAGCTCATCCCAGTAGTACTGTTTCACATCATGCATAAATTTTTTCAGTGCATTTCCGGTGCATTGAGGATGGATAACCCCAACAACAAGGTAGTTTACATAATCTAAGTACCAGGGGTAACTTCTGAAAATTTCATCATTTGGTCATCCAGAAGAGAATCATTAATCGGGATCTTTTCGGTATCTAGAGTGTGGATTTGACTAAGGTGATCTGCCACAACAATCTTTGTACCCTTTTTATCTCTTATTTCTAGGTCAAATTTTTGTAGTAGGAGAATCCATCTAATTAATATGGGTTTGGCATCTTTCTTCACTAATAGGTAATGGATTATAACGTGATCAGTGTAGACAATGACTTTTGAACCAATTAGGTAGGATCTAAATTTGTCAAAGGCATACACGGCTGCAAGAAGTTCTTTCTCAGTAGTTGCATAATTCCTCTGAGCTTCATAGAGGGTTTTCGATGCGTAGTAGATCACATAATGTTTCTTCTCTATACATTTCCCTAGAACAACACCCACATCGTAATCATTGGAATCGCACAGGATTTCAAATGGATGATCCCAATCAGGATCTCTAATGATGGGTGTTGTTGTAAGGGTTTGATTCAGGTTATTAAAACTTTTAACACATTCTTCATCGAAATGGAACCCCGCATCCTTTAGCAACAAATTCATCATCAACTTGGTTATCTTGGAGAAATCTTCTATGAATCGTCTGTAAAAGCCTGCATGACCCAGGAATGTGCGTACTTCCCTTACATTTGTTGGAATGGCGAGCTTGGAAATCACTTTGTTTTTTTCTCTATCTACTTTGATTCCTCTGTTGCTAACTCTACGACAAAGAACAATGCCTTCTTTTACCATAAAGTGACACTTCTCCCAATTCAAGACAAGATGTGCTTCTTCACACCGTTTGAGGACAAGGGAGAGGTGTTTTAGGCATGAGTCGTAAGAATCTCCATACACTAAAAAATCATCCATAAAAACTTCCATAATAGTTTCAGTGAGGCCAGCGAATATGGCTGCCATGCAACATTGGAAAGTTGTAGGTGCATTACAGTGGCCAAACGGCATCCTTCTGAAAGCATATGTTCCAAATGGGTAGTTAAAAGTTGTTTTCTCCTAGTCATCTGGATGTATAGGTATCTGATAGAATCCAGAGTAACCATCGAGATAGTAGAAATATTCTTGATGAGCAAGCCTTTCTAAAACTTGATCAAGGAAAGGCATTGGAAAATGATCCTTTCAAGTTGCCTTGTTTAACTTCCTATAATCAATGCACATCCTCCACCCTGTGCCTGTTCAAGTGGGGATGAGTTCATTGTTTTCATTTCGTATCACAGTTGTACCACCTTTCTTTAGGACTACATGCACTGGGCTCACCCATGGTGAGTCTGATATCAGATAGATTATTCCAGCGGTGAGCAGTTTAATGACTTCGCGATAGACTACTTCCTTCATATTTGGATTTAATTTCCATTGATGTTCAATAGTTGGCTTGTGATCTTCCATCATGGGGATTCTATGCACGCAAAGTGCTTGACTGACCCCGGTGAGGTCACTCATCTTGTAGCCAATGGCTTTTCTTCTTTCTTTTAATTTCATCAAGAGTTTGTCTTCTTGTTCTGTCGTTAGATCTGAATTAATGATAACCGGACAAGCCTTTAGGTCTTCTAGAAATGCGTATTTCAATCCTTCAGGTAGGGGCTTCATTTTAGGAGCTTGTGGCTTTTCACGTGGTTCTTCAGTAACTTCCACATCTTTGAGTTCTTCAAAAGTAGCTTCAACGTCTTTTTCTATAGAGTCGAGAGATTCGATGCAATCCTTTACTTGTTCATCAGTAGGCTCATCAAAAGATGGATCTGTCAGAGCAACTTGTAAAGGATCATCTGATTCATTATTCTCTTGGGTGAGAAGTGACATCCACTCTATGCAATCAATAAGATATACTTCTTCATGCATTCTTGGTCTTCGCATGCTTTCAAAAACTTTGAATTCGAGAGTTTCTATACCAAGTCTGAGCAGCAATGTTCCTGCTTCAACATCAATTAGAACTCTTGCAGTGGCGAGGAACGGTCATCCAAAGATGAGAGGATATCTGGGGTCTTCTTTTATGTCCATGATGACAAAGTCACACGAAACATAGGAATCTTTTCCTACCTTGACAGGTACATCCTCAATAATTCCTAATGAGTGTTTTATCAAATTGTCTGCGAGTTGTATGGTCATGCCGGTTGGGAGAAGTTCAACAAACCCTAGCCTTTTGCAAAGGCTAAGTGGCATTATGGAGATGCTAGCACCAAGGTCTGCCAGTCCTTTCTTGCATGAAGAATCACTGATATGGCAGGAAATCCCAAAAGATCATGGATCTTTCTGCTTCTTTGGCATATTACTCTGGATGATATCTGAAGTGGTTTTAGCTAACTTGACTGTCTCCTATTCTTCAGTTATATATTTCCTGGTGAGGAGTGACTTTAGGTACTTTGTCCAGGCTGGTATCTCAGCCAGCGCATCCAAAAAGGGTATATCAACATGAAGTTTCTTCATAGATTCTTTAAACTTATTGAACTGAGTATCAAGCTTAGTTTGCCTTAGACGAGCTGGAAAAGGTATATAAGGTTTGTAAACAGGGATATCATGTTCTAGTGTTGCTTCTTCCTCTTCTTGAGTAGCCTCCTCAGAATTTTCTTTGTCCGACTTACCATTAGTTACTGGTTCTTTTGGTTGTGATTCAGGAGTTGTGGAGTCTTGTAAAATCACAGGTTCATCGTATTTGTGACAACCATAAGTGGCTTGTCAGGAGGATTAGAATAGTCTTTTCCTGACCTGGTGGTAACCACCTTCAGTTGTTCTTGATGTTTAGGATTGTTTTTCGGTTGGCCAGCAAAGACTTTAGCAGGTGGCTTTATGCTAGTTGTGAGTTGAGCTAGTTGAGATTCAATAGACTTCTGCTGGGCTTGCTGGTTATCTATCATAGTATTCTATGTTTGCAACATCTTTTCAATGACTATTAACTTGTCATCAGGAGAGGCAGGACCTGCTTGTTCTCCTTATTATTGATAAGGAACTTGGTTAAGACTCTGGTACTGGGAATTGTTTTGATAATTATTGAAGTTCCTATTCTGAAAGTTTCCCTTGAAATTTCCTTGATTTCCAAAATTCTGTTGTTGATTATAGTGAAATCTTGGTGGGCCTTGTGGTTGATTATTTGAGCCAAATTGATGCGAGTTCACTGCTCTAGAGGGGTTTCCATATTGAAAACCTGGATGGTTCCTATTCTGATTCAGATTGTAATACCCTTGGCCAGGAATGGTGTTAACAACGTTAAGATTCTCCATTTGACTATTATCTCCTTACCCACATGCGTTGCTCAGAACAACATCATAGATAACATTGCATTCTAGAGTGGAATGATCAGTACCTTTACATGCTTCAAAAAACAATAAAGCTGACTTGATCTATTCTTGTTGTTGAGGGGGTGCACATTCTCTTCCAAATGCAGCAAGGGATGATTCGATATGATCTTGCTTGGAAACTAAGAGTTTGAGAGTTTCAGCGATAGACTTGTATTCTGGAATAACTTCAGCCATAGCTTCCTTCAATACTCCTTTACCTACAGACCTACCCCAATTAGCTTGATTTTCAGCTCCAAGGGTGATGACTCTCCATGCGTTGTCATAACTTTGACGCATGAAATTTCCTCCAGATGAGGAATCTAAAAACCTTTTGATATCATCGTCCACACCCCTATAGAAAATTTTGATGAGTTGATTCTCAAGAATTTCATGGTGTGGACACTTGCATAGAAGCTCTTTGTATCTATCCCATGCTTCAGCAAGGGTTTCTCCAGGGACTTGAGTGAAATTTGTTATCCGTCCCCTAATTTCATATGTGAGAGAGGGAGGGTAGAACTTTTCCAGAAATACATTTTGAAGTTGTTCCCAAGTGGTGATGGGTTCACTTTGTAATGAATTGTACCAGCTTATTGCTCTATAAGCAAGTGAACACTTGAAGAGATGGAGACGAATGGAATCGTCATATACTCCATTTGTCTTTATCATAGCACATAGATTAATAAAACCTCAAAAGATGTTGCTGACTATCCTCTCCTTATTTTCCATAGAATGGGCTGTTTTGAAGCAATGTGATCCTATGTGCGCTAATCTCAAAATTGGCAGCATTGATGGGAGGAGGTTGTAATGGATGACGAACATTAGCAACTTTGGGGATTGAGAACTCTCTAAGATTCTTTTATAGTTCTGCTACTTGTGCTTCTTAGATTTCTACTTGAATCGCAGCTCTGGCTTCTTGCATGAGCCTTTCTCTCTGCGCATTAAGGGCTTGAGCTACCCTTTGGGCTATTTCCTTCTCTTGAGCCATTCTTGCTTGGTTTTCTCTATTTTGACGATGAAAGGTTCTGTCAATCTCAGGATCAAAGCTGGCAGTGAGTCCGAGACTGTTCAAACGGTGCATGCACTAGTCGTTCTTGAAGTACCTGAAATAAAAAGATTTGAAGTAAGATTGATGGAGTAGAGTGAAATTCAAGTAGATGATCAATGGTTTAAAAAAAAAGTAAAATCCTACATTAGCCTTAAAAGAACTAGATTTGACTAACTATATCTATTATCCTCGACAATGGCTCCAGAATTTGACGTGGCAAACACCGCACTAACAAATTCACTCGGGGTTGAAATCCCCAAGCTTTTACCAAAACCTCATGCAATAATACCACCCGCAAGAAGATGGGTCTTATCGTAGTATAGTTAAGGATCGAATCCCAAAGGACAACATTTTAAAGAATCTTTGTCAGTCGAATCTAGGTCAAGTGAGACTAATATTTAGAACAATTGATTTGGTTGAGGTTAATTAAACTAATTGTAGGAAAGTAAATGAGCATAATGAAAGTTTGTTTTAGACTAGATGATATGCAATCACTGGGATGGTATCGGGTTTCATCACCACTGCACATGCAAACACATCCAAACACATAACATCCAGGCAAGCATATAACTATCCAAATGGAACTACTGCAAACCCTCCCGGAGGGATGTTTAGGCCCACATAAGCATCCCCTTAGGCATTAGATTTCTCGTCGCCATCCGGATCATGCACTTATGGTTCCGAAGATACAATATCCAACTAAGGCTGTGATCCTCCCTGAGGGATGTTTAGACCACAGAAGCGTCACTGTGGGCTAGATGACTCGTCCCCTCACGGATCTTACACTTACAACCTCAAGGAACCCCATTCTATTTCTAGTTCGGAAGTCAACCGTGCTAATCGACACACATGTAGGAAATTAGTCTACAAGCAAACATCAACAATTAATAAGAAGATGCAACATCCAACTAAGGTTGTGGTACTCCCTAAGGGATGTTTAGACCACAAAAGCATCACCATAGGCTAGATGGCCCGTCCCCTCATGGATCACACACTTGCGACCTCAAGGAACCCTATCAGATTTCTCGTCAAGGAGTCTACCTTATTAATTGACATTCTACACTACAAAGATAAGAACAAGATGAAAGCAAGCAGGTAATAAACTATAAGCATATCAATTAGCAACGAAATGAAAAGTTATATACATTGCCTTAGAATGTTAAATGTAAGGACATGAATTGCATGGGCAGCGGGGCTAGTCCTTGCACCCTAGGGAAAAGGAACTACTTGCTCATGATGCGAGAAACAAGAAGAATAGGAAAGAGAGAGGATTCCTCCATGAGCATAATGTAGAAGGTAATCGTAGCTCAGTGAAGATGATGCGATCTTCTACGTCGTGTCGGAGTAGATCTAGAAGAACGAGGGATGCCAAGACAGTCCGAGCAGTCTTTCTCACTCCTCCTTCCTTCTCTTCTTAGTCTCCTTGAGTTGTAGCAAGAACGACAGGTGAAGTAGTAGTGGTAGGATCAAATCAGCATACAGGCAGCCTGTCGGCGTCCCGGAACCACCACCCAAATGAGGACCCTACTGGTCCTATTTATAGGCTCGGGTCTGGCTCTCATATTTTTGGTGTAAGTACTACATTCTGTTTGATCCAAATAGTTTGGTTATAATTGACCAAACGATCATGCGATATTTTCCTCCAAATAGTTTTGCAAATAGGACCAAATGGTCTTGGTAGCTTTTTATTCTTCCAAACGGTTTGGCAGCCAAGTGCCCAAATGGTCTTGTATGCTTGCTACTTTATCAATCAATTTTTCTTTTATTGCTCTTTCAAACAGTCTGCTATGAAGTGCTTTATTAAACGGTCTCATGCAATGTTCAAACGGTTTGGTAGCCAACACTTTATCATTCGGTCTTGCTTTGCATGCCTTTGTAAATGGTTTCATACGTAACTTACATCAAATGGTTTGTTGTTGTCCACTTTATCATTCGGTTTTTCTTTGCTTTCTTGTATGCGCATAGCTACCAAACAATCTTTGGAGGCTACTTTATCAAATAGTATGCGTATATTGCCTCCATACGGTCTTTAGTTAATATCTCCAAACGGTCTGCGTTGCTGCACTTTATCATTTGGTTTGTGCTTAAACAATTGCTGCGTCAAATGGTTTCTACTTCAAAGAGGCAAACGGTCTTGCATGCCCGCTACTTTAGCAAACGGTCTTGCAGCCTTGAGTGAACAAATAGTTTCGTGACCCAGCAACGTCAAATGGTCTCGCACAAAGTGTCGTCCGACCGGTCTCGTGCTATCGGTCCTGAACTAATCTCAAATGATCTCTAGATTCCGCGATTAATCAGTCTTTGCATTGGTAATCTCCAACCAATCTGTGAACAAAACGCTGCCTTACGACCCTATCAGTCTTGGTCGAGCAAGTTGCTGCCCATGCGGTGGAGGTGCATGTGTTATGGAGCTAGGTGGTGATCATGGTGGTAGGGATAGTAGGCCTTGGTGGAGGGAAGAGAGGAGCGGCGTTGCTGGTTCACTGGTAGGAACAGAAGGAAGAATATGAAGGAAGTAGGGTCCTTCATACGGTCTCGAGCAGGTGCTGCTCACAGGGTCTTGAGGGACCGTTAGAACGAGGCCGATAGGACAGGTTGGGACCAAAACCGTTAGCTCAAATGAATGAGAGCCGTAGATCCAAGATCAGATGGTGTGGGTATGCTCACGATCTGAGACCGAATGGATGAACGGCTAAGACCGAAAGGTCAAAATTAAATGGACTAAGCCACTGGGTCAAGAACATTTGGCGAGACTGAATGGATCAAATTGAATGGATGAAACTGTTTGGTCAGACCAAATGGATGAAACCGTTTGGTCAGACCGAATGGATGAAACAGTTTGGTCAGACTGATTAGTTAGAACCAAGGGTGAGTGAAGGTGGATCTAGGGTTGAGAAAGGTGGGTCCCAGCTGATTGTTCAACTTCATCAAGACCTGCTTTGAATCAACATAAATTCAGTTAAAAATTATGATAATTGGACCAATTTAAGTAATTTTGCACAATTTGATATTTAGTAAATGAAATTGAATGTATTGAATCAAAAAGAGCATGAGAAGGCGACTAAAAATCATGATAAATATGCATTCATCAGTATGCACCATTTGATTGTTCTTAGCACTCGAATCCAACCTTCATATGTTCTATTTGATAACAATTAACTACATGACTCATGGCCTCTTATCTGGATCTTCAAGATGTCATATCTATGAATGATTTCTCCCATTAGAAGAGATGCTTGATAGACGCTACCACAAGTTTTAACAGTTTGTTTTGTTCAACTAGGTATATAGCATTCTCAACTTATCCATGTACTTACGACCTTTTGCACCTTGATGGTTTATTTACACTAGAAAGTCACAGGTAAACATCCTCCTAATTCATTGATATCACAATTCTTTAATATACATGTCGACATTATCACAAAAGTTCATGATTTTTAGTTTATGAAATTTAACTTTTTTCTTTATAGCTATAACAACCTCAAACAAGGATATTGACTAATGGTTTGTGTCAAATACATGTTAGTCATGTGTATTAGATTCATTTTCATTAATATTTGGGGTTTACTGACAGAAGAGTTTTATCATTGGTGGGACTCAAAGGACAACTTCGATGCAGGAAGATGAGTTTTGTCATTAATATGACTCAAAGGAAAATTTGGATGCAAGTAGTTATCTCTCATGACAAATCAAAGGCTTAGTGTGAGTTCCTGATATGCTTATTGATGACAATGCATTCAACTTGTCTTTCTCTTCATGAAGTTCCTCAATGCATTAGTTCATGTATGAATGATTTCACATGCTAGTACGTTACAATCAATACTATTTCTCATACATTTGATTGAACTTTATCAAGATTTTAGTTATTCATAGGCCCTCTTAATGCATATATCACATTGTGAATGTTTTCATGTAGTTGGAGCATGGATTTGTTCTAGTTATCAAGGTAAGTGACATACTCTACTTGGCTACATTATTACCACCCAAATTTGCGGTTGACTCATTATATTGTCGGAATATTATAGGATTTTGACAAGAAGGACCTACCCAAAATTATTAAGGTAAAAAATTTGACACACAAGGAAAAGGAAAATGACCTGAAACCTAAAGATTATGAGGCTCAAATTGGACATGTTGTTAAGCATCTAAGAGGAGAGTAATACCAAGACAAGTACCTGAGTAGTTTTCTTTTGGCTTATTTATGGTAGTCACTCTGAGTTGTGACCATATGAGAAGAACATGATTACTGTTACAGTTGGTGCAGGGGATATCATCATTTCTTAAAGATGGCGAGTGTTATGCATGGCTACTAAGAAGTAAGAATGTCATCAAATGAAGCTATCGTATTAAATATAAACATTTTGTACTCATGAATTGCATTTATTAAAAGGGGCAAGGTAAAATGTCCTCCCCGTGTAACTTGCATTTGATTGTAGTTATAAAAGATCCATACTTTTGAAAATGCGAGTTCAAAACAATTGGCGTTCATTTAATTTTTTGGCAATGAACTGAAAATTGAATGACTAAAAGCGATTAAAATGTAATCATACACAAAATATATGTTATTAGTGGCTTTTCTTATATGCCATTTCACTCAATAAGAACAGTTGTATACAACATTACACAATAGTGGAATTTATATAAAAGCCAATTAATCGATAGTGGCATTTTTGTAAAAGCCAAATGATGATTTAGTGGCATTTATTGAAAGCCATTAAAGCCAAACATTTAGTGGCATTTACAACTTACGAGTGGCATTGGTACTAGAGGCATTTTTTTAAGTGTCAACAAATTCCACTAAACATGTTTAGTGGCATTTTTTTAGTGGCATTCTAAAATTCCACTAATGAGTATGTTAGTTGTAGTGCATCTTGTAACTATTTCAATATTAAGTGTGTTCGTTCATTTTGTTATTTGTTCATGTATGCTAAGTATTTTATGCTTTTGCATGTTGTCTTTGGTATTTGTTTGGTTCATGGGTTTAAAATTCTAGCTCCATGATGGATGTATCAGAGTATAAATAATAATTACACCAAACATTTCTCACATGAAAAACAAATTAACTCAATCTTACATCTCAACATTAGAAAATTAATAAGTTGTCCTTTTTGGACTAAGTTGACTTTGCCTCTTGGTTAGAAACTAGATGATCTAGAACTAGGTGTAGACTTGTGTAATTCCTAAAACCTTTCTTTGCCGCTCCTACTATCTTGTAGTAATTGGCAGTAGGCCCAATATGGTGAGAAAAAGGAGATCTTATTGTAACCCTAGACATATATTTGCAGCATGTTCTTAGGGTAATGTTCTTTCTCACTCTCTAGGTTTCATGGTACTAGATTAGTAATGAGTGTGGTAACTTGTTTTCATTTTAATGAAATGGAATATGGTGATTCCCATCACATGTTTTAAAAGCCTATTTCAAGTATTAGTATATGTACATATGAAAAATATTACTACACACAGAGAGGAAGTGAGTGTCCATTTAACATAAGATAGAGAGATGTATCATCAATCTGGATGAGAGTGTGTAGATGGTAAATGTAGTATCTAAAGTTGTCAAGATCCATGATTAAGGATGGGCTAGTATGTAGCCTAGATTATCTAAGCTTGATGTTGTTGTTGTTGATGATATGAGTTGGCTTCAAGATGACCTGATCTTTTTTTGGAACATTCAAGTGCACCGACATGAGATAAGTTTTAAGAAAGCAATCCTATATAGTCTAGCGCCATGTATGGTACATCTGGATTGTTTGCTACACTTAGTCAGTGGATATGGTACATGTGGATTGTTTGCTAGACTTAGCCAGTGGGTTGGCATGATTGTGTGTGCCTGGTTTTGTATGTGTTGAAAGATGTTTAGTGAGATGTGGGTTGAAAAACACATAAGTATAATCTCTCTAGAAAGAGGACCTATAGCATGAGAAATGCAAACAATGATCAACTCTTGATATGGGTCAACCCAATACCTGAGAAGGTCAATGTACCTAACCTCTAAAATATGTGAATTGTTGGAAAAAATTATGAACGATGAAACAAATGATGTTGAGTCCCTAGATAGATTATTTCTGAGTGCATGACTTGAGTCATCTAGTGTGGTTCCCTTGATGACATTTGAATCACTCCTTATCATAATATATATATATATATATATATCTTTTGGTGTGTGTGAATATATATATATATATATATATATATATATATAAATATATATATAGAGAGAGAGAGAGAGTCAGGCTAGAATACACTCGAGTGTATAGATCACGCTGTACACCCTAATGGTGTTTTCCTATATAGACAATGTTTTTTCAAAATCTAATCCATTGATCTTCATGGTTACAATAATAGTAGGCCACTTACAAAATTTGAGCTCATTTGGATGAGTGTAAGTCACTCATCCAAGGACAACAAAATCGACGCACAAAACTAATTTGAAATGCATGATTTTTGTCTCCTTTAGATGCAAGACCTATAAGTGCCCAAATGAGCTGAAATTTATTATATAGTATGTTCTTAAGATATTTAATAAGATCAATGATTTAGATTTTTCAAAAAATTACTACATATTTGAAAACGACTGAGGTGTACGGTGTCTCCGGTGCACTCGAGTGTACACTAGCCTGACTCTTTCTCTCTCTCTCTCTATATATATATATATATATATATATATGTATGTATGTATGTATGTATGGGATTTAGAGAGAGATTTCTCCCCCCTCTCCCACGCCTGTGGCGGAGGCCGAATGCCTGGAGGGTGGTAAATCAAGTTGGAAACTAAGATTCGAACCCGGGTCCCTTTGTTAGGGGACAATGTGTTTGACCACTTGAGCCACTCCTTGTCGGCATATGTATGTATGTATATATATGTATATATATGTATGTATGTATAGATATATGTATGTATGTATATATATATGGGATTAAGAGAGAAATATTTCTCCCCCCTCTCCCATGCCCGTGGCGGAGGCCAAACGCCCGGGAGGGTTGTAATGTGTGTATATATATATATATATATATATATATATATATATATATGTGTGTGTGTATGTATATATGTATCGGAATCAGGTAAATATATTCCGACATCCCCCCCTAAAAAATATTAGAGGGGTCAAGATTACATGTAGGCCCAACGCCATACACCCAAACAGCATTACAACTCACGCATTTAATCAATACGTAGTCTACGTCAAATGCATTTACATATTTTTACAGCAATATTAGAGGCATTCATAGACTTCCCTTGATGTCTTCTAGCATTTCTCTCCTCCCATATATGGTAGCATAGTGCAGCAAACAAAAGATTTTTCTTCACATCTCTTCCGCACCTAGCAAGCATTCTTCTCGGATCAGCAATGAGTTGAAGATGAAGTCCAAACTCCTTGCACAAATGGTCCCAAACATCCCTTGTGAAATAACATTCTCCAACAAGGTGATTGTGGCTTTCTTCCTTATCCTCACATAGCAGGCATACAATAGATATATCATATTTCCAGCTCTTAATTCTATCAAGAGTAGAGAGAATATGGTGCAGAAATTTATAAACACACATGCTCCATTTAGGCACATACCTATCTAACCATATTTGTTCTCCCACAAAATCCTTCGCTCTCTTGCTACGGGACATTTCCCATAAGCTAATCTTCTTATCTATGAGCTTCCATCCACCAGAATTATTAACAATAAACATGTGCTTCATTTGCGACCATATTTCCCTCATGACATTGATGGATCTTGAATACCCTTCTCTTGTGTTCAGAATAAAGTCCAAACCTCTAGGATATCTATCTCTCATCCATTTGCCCCATGTAGATGTGCCTTCTTGATATGCAATCAACCTTCTCATGGAACCCCATCTAGCTATATCTCTAGGAGTCTTCAAATTCAATCCTCCTTCATTTTAGGAAAAGCTAGCTTGGAATATTTCATAGGGTGGTGCTCACTTCCCCACAGAAAATTAGCAATCTTCATTTCAATTCTATCCAGAACAGAGACAGGAATTTCCCCTTGTTGTGCCCAAAAAATTAGGAGACCTTCAATAGAAGCTTTGATCAAGGTACTATGTCCAGCCATAGAAGTCCTTTGTGTAGGCCATCGATTTATCATCTCCTCCACTTTATCAAAGCAGTCTGTAAAGTCCTTGACTTGAAGGTTGCCACCTGCAAGCGGAAACCTCAAGTTTTTGGTTGGGAATAGTCCTTTTTCAACCCCCATTGCCTGCGTAAGTCTGGCTTCCACCTGATGGCAATTCTTTGACAAAAAGATGTGTGTTTTATTTGTGTTTATGCACAGCCATGTTTCCTTCCCGAAGTCCCTCAGTAAGCCTTTTAGATTTTCCAGGTAATGTTGCTTAGCTTCAATGAACACCAGGACATCATTAGTAAAAATTAAATGTGTCATTACCTTTGCGCCATGTACCGTGTAAGGCTTTATTTCCTTCATTTCTTCAGCTCGCTGCATCCTCCTTGTAAAATATTCCATGAAAATCACAAAAAGAAGGGGGGATAGGGGGTCACCCTGGCGCAGCCCATTGCTGCCCCTAAATAGGCCAGCCGACGTGCCATTCACCAGAACTGAATAGCTGGTAGTCCCGACACATTGTTTCATCCATCCAATCCATTGCTCGTTGAAACCCATCTGTTGCAGAATCCACCAAAGTTTATCCCACCGTACACTGTCATAAGCTTTGGAGACGTCAAGCTTTAAGCAAGCCTTCCTACTACCTCTCATAACATTGTAATCTAGGAGAAATTCACCAGCAAGAAGGGCACAGTCACTAATGTTTCTACCTGTAACAAAGGCTCCTTGATTTGCAGAAATCAGAAAAGGGAGAACCATTTTCAGCCGGGCAACAAGGATTTTTGCAATTATTTTATATTGTACCGAGCAACAGGCAATGGGCCGGAAATCAGCAAGAGAAGATGTAACTTTCTTCTTCGGAATAAGAACAAGAAAAGAATGATTAACCTATCTCACCATATTTCCTCCTTGGAGAAACCAGTCCACATAAGCAAGCAAGTCACCTTTAATAACATCCCAATTCTTCTTGTAAAAGAAAGCATTAAAGCCATCAGACCCCGGCGACTTATTGCTTCCAATGCTCGAAACAGCATCCTTGACCTCCTTCTCATTAGTTTTTCTGGTAAGAATATTATTGTGAGTGCTAGTGAGTTTGAATTTCCAATCAATTTCCTCTTGTTCATCAATATTGTCAGAAAACGTCTTGTTGTACAGAGAATTGTAGAACTCAATCGCCTGTTCTTCAAGATCTTCCTGTTTATTGACAACCATCCCATCAGCATTAATAAGTTCTGAAATAATATTACCTGCCTCTCTCCTTCTAACCGCAGAATGATATAGCTTTGTGTTTCTATCTCCATCTTCCAACCACTTCTCCTTGCTTCTCTGCCAGAAAAATTTTTCCTCTGCCTTCTTTAGATCTTCAAGCATCATTTTTAATTCCCTTTCTTTCTCTATCAAAATAGTGTTTAGTGGGTCAATTAACAGTCTTTCCCGGATGACTTTGCACTCCTGCTTGGTCTCCTTCAACATCTTTGGAATGTTCACCTTTTCTTCCGCCCATTATTTAATAGCCACCTTGGTATTTGACAACTTCTTTGTGAAAACATACATGGGGTTGCCTGTCACCTGAATACTCCAACTTTGCTTTATGACCTCATCAAAACCTTTCCAGTCCGCCCAGTAGTTTAGAAATCTGAAAGGTCTTCTTTTATGTTTTTTCTCAGTAATATGGACAGCAATAGGAGCATGATCACTAATATCTGAACCTTCGACCTTCACCTGCACATTAGGAAAAATTTTCAGCCATCCATCATTCACAAGAGCTCTATCCAGCTTGCTTTCTATTCTATCACCCGGGCCCCTCTCATTATTCCAGGTAAAAATATCTCCACCAACCATTGGTAGCTCAAAAAGACATGATTTATCAATGGCTCGATTAAAAGCGTCCACTTTAGCATTAATAGCAAGTCTTTTCCCTTTTTTCTCAGCTTGCAACCGCACTGTATTAAAATCACCAATGACCATCCAGGGAAGCGCAGCTTGTTTAGAGATAGAAATCATAGTGTCCCATAGATCCTGTCTCGCTTTTCCATCATTGTGCCCATAAACGGCTGTTAACCACATATGCAATCCTCCATTATTGACACAGTCCACAGTAATTTGCTGATCTGACATTTGTACAACTGAAAGCTGCCAAGCGTTAGGTTTCCATGCCACACAAACTCTAGCAACCCCGCCACAGTCAACATTGGATATTTGCTCCCAACCCTGCGGAAACAGATATTTGATACGATTTTTATTATGTACCTTTATTTTCATCTCCACCAATGCAACCAAAGAGTGACCACTAGCAGCAATCCACTCTCTAATTTCCTTCTTCTTGAACCTATCACACCCACCTTTAATATTCCATAAGAGCATGGACATATCAAAGATTTTTGTTGGACCTGGTGCGCCTAGGAGGCTCCTTTCCAGCATTCTTGCCCTTCCTTTTCTGTTCATGTTGCTTTGTTACATTTTCCTCCTCAGCATCTGATTCGGAAAGTGCCCCAAAGCTATTCGTTGTATCCATAATAGCACTAACACCTTGATTATTGGGAATTCCTAGAATACCTGCTTTGACCCCTTTCCTACGTGAGCTTAACACAAACTCACCCTCCTCATTATTTGTCTTCTCGACTCCTTTGCTGCTACTCGTCCCTTTATCTTTGGGTGTACATTGCACCTCTTCTTCGACTGCACCGCTGTTGCTGGTTTCTTTCCCCTTCTGTTGTTCTGCCTTGTCCTCAACTACCTTGTTCTTCTCGATCTCAGCGTCCTGGGTAGTTTCAGTCGGCTTGGCTGCGGTTGGCTTTTCCTTCCAGACTTGTCTGCCCTCCTTGTTGCTGTCCGCTGGCTCCTATCACAGTAGTCATCAGCATGCCCGAACGCCTTACAGATTGAGCATCTGGCCGGCACATGGTCATACTCGACCCTCACCGGGATGGGCTCCTTTCCCTTCACATTCAACATAACCTTCCACGGTGTAGGCTTCTCCACCTCCAATTCTACAATAACCCAGGCTTCATCCGTCTCGAACGATTGGTCATTGATGTGCAGGACACGTCCGACTCCGCTAGCAATCGTCCCCACCGCTCGCCTGGTCCAGGAGCGTCCAATGGAGTGCACCGTGATCCATGTCGGAACGGTAGAGAAGATGTCCCTCTTGAGTTCATCGCCAAATCGATAGTCCTTCACGATCACCAACTGACGGTCGAACCATCTCGGACCGGTGTTCAGGGCTTCCTTCTTGTCGGCGCCGTTGGCAAATCTCACGAGGAAGATGCCGTTTTCTCTGGACAGAAGGTCAAAGGACCCCTTTGGTCTCCAATTGCGTTGAATCCACGCCTTAAGATGAGGGTAGTAAGGCCTCCTCCCAAGAACATAGATTAACACAGTGAATTCCCAAACATCTCGCATACGTTCAAATTCTTCCGGCTCGAGATCAACGTGGATCTCTCCCTCCTTGACGGACGGTTTCGGGAAATCCAGGGAGTCGTTGTCCGCTGTTACTAGTTTGGTCAGGATCTGGGACCAGGCCTTGCGGCCGTCCGCAGCACCCTTTCGGCCGTCCGCATCATCCTTGCTGCCTTCCGCACCGTCTTTCACCCGCCTAGGGTTCCTTGCTTCCTCCTGTTGTCGAGCGGCAGTTCCATTTCTATCTTCCTTCTGGTGGTTAGGGGTGGAGTTCGGGGGTGTGGGCTGGGCGTCGGTGGATGCGGTGGAGTGGACATCACCGGTCGGGTTGACAGGCGACGTGGGCGCCATGCCGCAGTTCGGCGGCGTTCTGTCGGGAATCGCCAGAACCAATGGGTTGGGCGTGACACACAGTTCATTTGTATGTATATATGTATGTATATATGTATGTATGTATTTATATATATATATATAATTTTTTTAAATATACTCCATTGATCTTCTTAAACATCTTGTGAATAGCTCAAATATAAAATTTGAGCACATTTGACATATATAGGACATGTTATAATGACCAAAAAAATAACACATTTCAAATTAGTTTTGCGCGTCAATTTTGTTGCTCTCAGATGATTGCCTTACACTCATCAAAATAGGCTCAATAGTTATATGTAGCTTAGTTATAATATGGCAATGAAGATAAATGGTTTACATTTTGCAAACAAATAGTGTTGATAAGCAAACACAACTTGAGTGTAGCGTGCAATCTATATACTCGAGTGTATTCTAGCCTGAATCTCTCTCTATATATATATATTTATATATATAAATATATATATATATATGTATGTATATCCTCCTAGTGCCAATTGGTTTTAGGGTAGAACTTGAAATGTTTCATATGTGGGCCTTCACTCCCTTCTTTGTTTCTCTCCTAATAAGTCAGTTGTCAACAAAATACTCATGTGACAATTTACTTAGAGTTTTTCTGTAGGGGCCTTCTAAGGATGTGAGTGGATTTCATTTTGTATTCGCACATTGTTGAAGTAGGCCAAAAACAACATTTTGATCAAGATTTCAAGCTTAGTGAAATTTGAGATGTTGTTGAATACACAAGAAGCAACGATGCATAAAGCCCTAATCAGGTTTGCAAAAAATGAAATTCAAAGAAAAAATAAGGATATGATTTGTCAATCTATATTTAGGACAAGATAAGAAAAGATAATGCTAAGTGCTAAGTCAATGGGAAATAGAAAAAAAAATGACCACCTAAGGTGGATTGGAATGTAAGCATGTAAAGAGATCATGTAAAGAAATTTAGTTACGATTAGAGAATGTATTATGAACCCACATGTCGCCCGACTAATGGTTGGCTATGTGTACAATTTTGGGTCTAAAGTTGTTCAATTTGATATGGGTTAATAGAACAATAATAAAACATGAAGGTTATCTAGAAAATCACTTAGAACTCTGAATGACCCTGGATCTTTTCATTGTCGACCTAGATGGTTTTTGTTTGGTCATATCCAAAAAGAATCTGATATCCCACTTATGCATCCCAGATGATGTAGATGATTTAAGTCTATTGTATAAGAGAGATGAATGAATGATGTTGTAAATTGAGTCAAAATTGGTAGTAGTTGTGCAAATTCAATAAATCAAGATGGGTTTGCACATGCACTTTGTTCTTTAAACTAATGATGGTTAGAGAACATGTTAATTAAAAATATTCCTTGTATGCTTTTTTTTCCTGATAGATGATATGCATGTCTCCTATATGTGTATGAGGAGATACATGGAAGTGAATAAGACCCTAAGGAATAGGTATCCAGAGACTGATGTGACTAAAAGAATTGAATTTGTATAAAAATAAACTAAACATTTGTATATGCAAACACACACCCTCAAGTTGGAGCATGGTAAATACTCTTCTAAACTTGTAAACAAACATATATCTAGATATGATCTCCAAGGCAACCAAACATGCTAAAAATCATCCCATACAAGACTATCACCCCCTTAATCTAATAATGAAACACTCCGTAGTAAAACACCCCCTCTCAAAAATAATCTAGAGAAGGTACAAAAGTAACTTGCATGATCTTTCTGAATAAATAGGTGTACCACATGCAGTAGTAGAAAACAAAAACATATAGGATTCATTGTATTCATCTCAATTGCTAATGTCATCGAGTAGACCTGAGAGTGATGGAGCATAGGTAGATTTGAGAATCTTGGGATACTATATACACTAATAGTCAATGTGAATGACATAGCACAAAAAATAGTAATCAAATGTGTGACATAGCCAAATCAAATAAACCATTGCATGAAAAAGCATTTAGGTACTAGATTACAAGATGCAAATCTTATAGTATCTATCAAACATGGGATCCACGATATATGTAATTCTTGCAGAAATAAATCACCAAAAAAATCTTCATCATCTTCTGTCTTCAAATAATTTCAACACATTAGTAATTGGTGCAGTCTAGAAGGTTTTTGGTCATGGTCAAGATAATGTCGGGTGACAAGTACTAGTCAATATTCATATAAAACACATACAAGTAGAAGGTCAATGCGTAAATATGGCATGGACTTAAAATAGTGCGTACACACAACATAATTGATAAATCGTGCTAAACAGAACCAATATCAAGCACATTATCACCTGATAGAAAGTCATGATAGAAAATGTTGTAGAAGTAACATCTAGTGAATAGATAACACATGTGAAGTGGAAAACTTTATAACAATAGTGAATGTAGACATTGTTGAATAAGCTCCATATATTTTTGGTATAATAGAAAACATATGAACATATATCATACCAACATGAATATCCACGTAGACATTAGTAGAAGGAAGATCCACAATATATAAAGAGAAACATAAGAAAATTTTGCCCCTTCTCATTCTTCATATTTCTCCTATTTCATTTTGTGTGCTATTTTCATGTATTATCCCCTAAAAGACAACCCAAAATATAATAAAAAGTGGTGTGCGATGAAGAGTTATAAACAATGGTAGTGGATTGGTAGGCATACATCTGAAGGAGACTAACTAATCATAACATAAGTTGGTGTGATACAAGAATCAATTACATGGAACTAGGAAGAAAAGTAGATGGATCTTTGCATCACCCAAAAAGGGGTTGTGCAGTAGAGCCCCCACATAATGGATTAGGTAAGAAATACAACCCAAGTAAGGATACTATAAGAATTTAGTATGATATATATGAGGGATGCGACCGACCTGAATCGCACATCCAAAAAGGAGTATATCTAGAGCAGTCAGACTCTTAAATTTATAACTCGACACTCAGACCCCCACTACTATTGTACGGGGTCCTATGTAGTAAATCAGGAACGATCCAGGGGGACAAGAAGTGGTAAGTGCTAAGAATGTAGAACCTTGGCTCAGTTATACCAACACAGAGGGTTAATTAACTTTGGTGTTCTGTTGGGAATGATGCAACTCAGACCAATCAAACAAAACAAAACAAGTAAAAGGAAGTAGGAAGTAAAATAGGACAACCAGTAGAAGCAAAAAGTGATATAACAAATGTGGATGGGAACTTGGATTGGGTTTCACCAACTAAGGTCTCTCACCAACATGAAATAATCACACCTATAGTACACCCTTAGAAAGATTACAAGAAATCATCATATACTGAGGTCATGAGCCTTCATCGGTTGACGAGGTTGTGAGCTCGATTGTTGAAGCATGTTGATCGCAAAGGGTGCTTAGATTTTGAGGTCGCTGAGGATGGACAATGAGAGTGATAGCTGAAGAGGTGGTCTAATAGGTCACTAAGATGACTTACCCTACAATCGTAGAGACACTGAGATCATCGACTACGAATGTTGTGCGGAAGCCATCGGTCGCTAAGGTGAGGAGGTCTAGTGGTCGCTGAAATCTCATGCTCAACAACTACTTGACTTGGTGCAACTTCCATCACTCACCAAGGTGTTAGAACCTCAACTAATACTTGATTTTAGGATTGGTGACTGCTAAGATGAGCATTTTGTGAAAATTAGAAAAAGGGGTGAGTTTAGGTAGCTATATTAGAACGTTCCAAAATAATTAGAACTATCTTGATTATGCATAGTAGAGATGATAATATGAGGATAAACTAGGCACTCAAATATCAACAAAATTAGATGTTATCAACTC